>CM075189.1:4751171-4808671 GCA_037577475.1 Chaunax sp. Z400
CTATTTGTAGTACTTGTGTGAAATACTGAGACACTTTGCAATAGTATTGTTATTGTGAAATATTCTTGAGACACTTTACCCCCGTCCTTTATTGTATTGTATTTTTTTAAATATTATTTCCCCTCCTCCTGCTGTGTTTTTCGTACACTGTGCTGCTGCAATAATGTAAATTTCCCCACTGTGGGACTAATAAAGGGATATCTTATCTTATCTTATCTTCATCTTTCATGTGAGACTGAACAGAGTTTGGTTAATTGTTTCCGTTTCCAGGGTGGTGCACCGTAGTTATTAATTTTAATAATAATATTAAATTCAATTGATGATCGATGATCACTTTTCCCTGTCTCCAGGGTGGTGCCCCGTAACTATTATTAATTTTAGTAATAACATTAAAATTCATTAAATAATTAATGATCATTTTTAATAATCATTAATTACACTCTATTAACCAAATTCACCCTTTTGATAGCCCCAACAGTAAGCTCATCAGACACAGTATTGTCATGGTAAATGGACCGTACTTATATAGAACCTTTCTAGTCTGACTGACCAATCAAAGCTTTACAACACCAGCCAGCATTCACCCATTCACACCAACATTCATACAGTGGTGGCATTCATACCATGCAAGGCTCAACCTGCTCATTAGGAGCAGTAATCATTCATACACTAATGGAACAGCCATTGGGAGCAAACTGAGGTTCAGTATCTTACCCATGTAGACTGGAGGGGCTGGGGATGGAACCACTGACCTTCTGATAAATGACTGCTGTACCACTGAGCCACAGCCATATGGCTGCCTGTGTTCTAGGTTCTGCTGGTACCTTTTGTACAGGAGGCTTGCTGCTGTAATCTGGAGGTTGGCATTAGCCTTGAAACGAGGCCTTCCTCTTCCTCGCTGTCTGAGTCGGAGATGACCAGTGGAGGCTTGGGAACATTGACGCCAGCCGGTCTGCACTGCTGGACTAAACCACTGGGACCTGGAGTTGGGAAGGATACATTTGTAGACATCAAAGCTTTTTCGTTTCTAAAAAGGGGAGAAGAAATCAAGGTGTACAAGCACAGTTTATGAGGAAAACTCTTAAAACCTGCTTGCTCCTCATCAGGAGGTCGTGTTGTTTCCGCTGGACGACTTGTCCCTGCAGATACGTCAACTTCTTCCACTCTCACCTCCTCTGCTCCTTTCAATTCTATTTGAGGTTCATCCTCCATGTTCTCCTCTTCCAACATCATCTCCTCTTCCTCCTCATCTTCCTCATCCTCCATCCCATTTACCTCCATTGGTGCTGTGGAAACAAAACTTGTTTGCTTCCATTAACAGAAAAGTGTGAAAGCAGTTTACTTTCACCTGTGTGTTTCTGACCTCTGGCTTTCAGGAAAATAACAGTAACATGTCAAATTTAAATGCACAAAACTCAGTGTTGATGAGTTTGGTTTACTTCCCATGTTGGTCACTTCATCTTTCTAAGTGCCAATAACCCCAGACAGTATTTAGGTGCATTGTTTTCTTTGCAAGCTTTTCTGAAGCTTAATGGCAGAAAATGAAAGTCCATGTGAGATGAAAGTGAAAACGTGAAGTATTGCAGATATGCAGATGGGCCTTACCGTTGTGCTGCTCCTGCTGCTGCCTTTGGTTGTTGTTGATGTTGACAGGTGGAGGAGCAGGGGGTAGGTTTGCTTCATTATTGTGGTGATGGTTGTTGTTGTTGTTGTTGTTGTTGTCATTGCTGGAGTTCTGGTTGCTGACTAGCGCAGAGGACACACCTATACCAGTCCCTGCACTCAGGCCCACCCTCGCACAGCCCTGACACACACAAAATGATAATACCCATCAGAAGGCGGCTGTGGCTCAGGAGGTAGAGCAGTCGTTCACGGAATGAAAAGTCAGTGGTTGGATCCCCAGCCCCTGCAAGTCTACAAGTTGAAGTATCCTTGAGCAAGATACCGAACCCCAATCTGCTCCCCCAGTGCCATAAAGGCAGCCCACTGCTCCTCAGGGATGGGTCAAATGCAGAGAAAGAATTTCCCCACGGGGAAAATAAAGTATATCTTATCTTAGATCAGGTATTAGCCACTAACCAACAAGTCATCCAAAATTCACTTTCTTTGTCTGTTGTTTTTATTGATAAGTCTTTCTTTCTGCTACCAGATACATGAAGTCAGTCATGGTGGGCTGTACTAGTGAAACTCATCGAGCATCAAGCGTGTGCTTTACAAGAAATAAATTTTAATGTTAAGGTAGTGGCAGGTCTGAACTGTGAAACCAGACATGTTGAAACAAGGATAGCTAACTTGATCAGTAGATGTCCTCAAACTAGAACTGTTTTCTACCCGTTGGTTCAGAAACCTGCTTTTAAACATTTCAAGGACAAAATACTTCATACTAAGGGTGGGGGGAATATTTATAATTAGATGCATTGCGATATGGACAGACGTGAATTGGCATCAATTTCTAAATGTTAGATATCCTTATAGGTTCTTTGCAATCCAAGGGAAATGTAAATGGACTAAATGGACTGTACTTATATAGAACCTTTCTAGTCTGAATGACCACCCAAAGCTTTACACCAGCAGCCAGCATTCACCCATTCACACCAACATTCATACAGTGGTGACATTCGTACCATGCAAGGCTCCACCTGCTCATTAGGAGCAGTAACCATTCACACAAACACTCACACACCAATGGATCAGATACTGGGAGCAATTGGGGTTTAGTATCTTGCCCAAGGATACTTCGACATGTAGACTGCAGGGGCTGGGGATCAAACCACCGACCTTCTGGTAAGTGGACAACCGCTCTACCACTGAGACACAGCCGCACCCATGTAGCACATTCTACAGCACACACTAGAGAAAATAACTATGTCCAGGGGTGCACATGACTGGTGCCCATGTGTGGTCAAAATAATCGATGCACGGTATTAGAACTTGTAGTAGAACAAGAAGCACTTTTGCATACCACCAGAACGGAGAGCTTATTTAATTAATCAAGGAGCGAATTGAACGGCACAGGACTAATTTAAAAAGGCAATTTTAAAAGGATTAGAAATAGTCTATTTTAGCCATAATTCTTACAAAAGATAAACAGTAGTTACATTTAAAAAAATAAATCCATGCATGAAAATAAAAATGTGTGTGTTTGGATAAGCCTATTAGTGTGTGTGCATCCTAGAGTGTTTATATCCTTCAACAACCTCTGGGGATAGTGGGGGTCAAGTGTCTCTGGCACCGTTATTTTGGGGGTCGGGGGGTGAAACATTTGGGAACCAGACCAAAAATGTTATGTGCACTCCTGACTATGTCTAATGACTGAGTTTCACTGTTGATTCTCAGCATGTGACAGCCAGTGAGGGCTGCATAGAAACAGGCTGCTGCTCCCCTTTGCTGGAAACGCTACAGTAACAACACACTTAATTTCATGCAAACTGATGAACCGGCAGTGAATTTATGAACCCCACCGAGTGACACCATGACCCGCCCTACTCTGCCTCTGGTTGGGTTGGTATGACCATGACGTTTCCTTTCCGAATTAAAGAACAAGTTGTTTTTGCTGTTCTGCTGTCTTCAGCAAAGTCCATGAAAACCATTAGATCCCTTCCAGTAATTAGCACACGTTAAGGTGGGTTCCTGACCGGTCCTCAGTTGCTCCCTGTACTGTAGCAGAATTACAATGGTGCTACATGAAACTATTGGGCACCAAAACTATGTGTTTGTATTTTATTTTTCATATGCAGTCTTCCCTGATCTCTGCCAGTTGCTCCTGTGCCAGCAGTGGAAAGTCTTTAAGCTTTCCAGTGCACATAAACTCCAAGGGTCAAGGGCCCAGATATCCCTGATCCCCATCCCACAAAACTAAGAAAAACCAGTAGCGTTGGACGACTTTGGATCTCAAAAAAACCAACATGGATTAGTCCTGGAGGACAGATACCCAGTATGATAGAAATGTGGGAACAAAGTGTTTCTAAAGGAGGAAACACTTCCAACTAGTTCGCCATCTTCATCATCATCATCCTCTGTCAGATCACAGTATGTGTCCCATTCATGACTTTCATCCTAAGAAAGAAACGTATTGAACAAAGAACATTCACACGACTAGAGGGACTAAAACCATGGAAACCAGTCAGTTCATTTTCTACTGGAACTGAAGCTACAGAGAAACAGACTGAGATTCAGAGAGACAGACACTTTATAACATTATGAGTCTGGAAGTAGTGAAAACAAGTGGTTTACTTTATGTGCATTACTTCCCCATAGGATTACATTTTAAGTGCATTACTTCCCCATAGGATTTCATTTTGCATGCATTACTTCCCCATAGGATTACATTTTAAGTGCATTACTTCCCCATAGGATTTCATTTTACGTGCATTACTTCCCCATAGGATTATATTTTTCATGCATTACTTCCCCATAGGATTACATTTTACATGCATTTTACGTGCATTACGACCTCCACCTGTCTGTCCAACGACCCCCACCTGTCTGTCCAACAGGCTCCACCTGTCTGTCCAACAAGCTCCACCTGTCTGTCCAACAAGCTCCACCTGTCTGTTCCAACAACCTCCTCCTGTCCATCCAACGACCTCCACCTGTCTGTCCAAAAAGCTCCACCTGTCTGTTCCAACGAGCTCCACCTGTCTGTCTCTCCAACGAGCTCCATCTTTCTGTCTGGTCAACGACCTCCACCTTTCTGTCTGTTCAACGACCTCCACCTTTCTGTCTGTTCAACGACCTCTACCTTTCTGTCTGTTCAACGACCTCCACCTCAAGGTAAATCCTGACGTAGCTGTCATTTTGTCAAGCTGTGGCTGTGTCTCAGTGGTAGTGCGGTCATCCACCTATCAGACTGTCGGTGGTTCGATCCCCAGGCCCAGCAGTCTACATCCTGAAGTGTGCTTGGGCAAGATACTGAACCCCAGTTTGTGTGAGTAATTTGTGTGTGTGATCTCACACACACACACTCACACACATACACACACACACACACAAAATGGATGAATTAGAGGCTCACGCTAGATGTAAGTGTGAAATCAGAGACACATGCCTGTTGGCTTTTACTGAGACGTGGCAGGGAGATAAGGATCGTAATGAGGACCTTCACATAAGCGGCTTTGGGAACCCTGTGCGGATGGACCAGCCGCCACTCATCACAAACAAATCCACCGGAGGCGGAATATGCTTCTACGTGAATGAGAGGTACTGCAACACTGCCCTTGTTCGGGAGGGAATCTGTACCCCTTATCTCGAACTGTTATCCAGCTGTTATCCGTCCTTTCTAGCTGTCGAGGGAGTTTCCTCAGCTACTGTATTTCGTCACCCTTGTTTACATTCATCCACGGGCCAACGTCACCTCAGCCACTCAGCTGATTGCTGACGTTACCAACAGACTAGACACGATTTCACCTGCCGCCCCCAAATTCATTTTAGGAGATTTTAACCACTGCCTTTTACATAAAACATTTGGGACATATGGACATTATGTTACCTAAGCAACAACAAAAAATAACACAACTATTGACTTGTGTTATGGCTCAGTTCCTGGTGCGTTCAGATCCATGTCCTTACCTCCCTTTGGAGCATCTTACCACAATAGTGTACTTCTTATACAAACCTACAGGCCCATCTGTAAGCGACATGAGCAAACAGTGAAAACTGTCAAATGTTGGGACGGCATTGCCAGCTTACATGCTTATCTTGAATGTACAAACTGGAATGTCTTTTACAGCTCTTGCTCTGATCTGAATGAACTGGCACAGTCTATCTCCTCTTATATTTAATTCTGTGTGGACACTAATATTCCCAGCAAAGAGATTACAGTATTCCCTAATAACAAACCATGGGCTACTAACAACAAACAAAAAGAAAAGTATTTTCTACACAGGGAATAGCCAAGAAAAGAAAGAAATTAACAGAGAAGTTAGGAATGAGATACTGAAAGCTAAAAGAACCTATAAGGATAGGATGGAACACAAATACAGTAGCGGAGATCTGCGGGCCGCCTGGAGGGGAATTAAATCCATGTCTTCAGTGACAGGCAGTAACTGCGGCAAGAAACCCCATAATAATAGAGGGAATAAATGATGCTGATCTCCCAAATAGTTTTAACGCTTTTTATTCTCGTTTTGAAAAACAGAATTTCTCTGAACACATATCCCAGTTTAGAGAATCTCTCTCTCTTGACTGTGAGTTTGTCATTGACAAGGAATGTGTCAGAGATCTCCTGAAACGGGTCAATATCAGGAAGGCCCCTGGTCCAGATCACATTTTTGGACGCATATTGCGTCATTGTGCTGATCAGCTTTATAGTGTCTTTCAGCAGATCTTCCAGAGGTCACTTGACTGTAATCAAATCCAAGCCATCTGGAAATATTCAACTGTCATACCTATCCCCAACAACACCAAACCCAAGCAACTTAATGATTTTAGACCAGTCGCCCTAACTTCACTGATTATGAAAATCTTTGACAAAAGTTTTAAAAATTTTGTTTTGACATCAATAGACAGACAAATTGATCCACTGCAATTTGCATACCAGGATGGAAGAGGTGTCAAGGATGCAAAACTTTTTATACTGAATAACCGTTACAAACATGTAGAAAAGCCACAGGTTCGCAGGCTCGCGTGCGCGCGTGCATGCACACACACACACACACCTGTTCCTGAAGTGGATTGCTTCTGTCTGTGTGCGTGCATGTGTGTGTGTGTGTGTGTGTGTGTGTGTGTGGGTGGGTGTGGTGTGTGTGTGTGTGTGTGTGAACATACGGTATACCTTCGGTGGTTCTCTAAACATCTGGTCCAGACAGATAAATTCCAGACTGGGCAGTAACTCTATGAACTGGGAGAAGGATTCCAGTTTGATAGCATGACAGCGAACCAGAGTAAGATCAACGAGGCGGCTCCATCTGGACTGATCTGAGGACAAAAAACAGATTAAACATAACGGCTACATGGTGCAGACATCCCTGTGTAGTTCTTAGTTTCCAATATTATACACTGCCCTGCCAAAAAATAGTCATACCCCATTTCATTGGACCTCCTTTAGCTTTGATTACGGCACACTTTCACCGTGGCATCGTTTTGATAAGCTTAAGCATTGTCACATTTATTTCCATCCAAAAGTTCATACATTTTTTGCCAAGATCTTGTATTGATGATGGGAGAGTTGGACCACTGCGTAAAGTCTTCTCCATCACATCCCAAAGATTCTCAATCAGGTTAAAGGTATACTCCCACTCAGTATTTTCCTTCTCAAGGTGTGTGAAGAATTTTTTAAGTAACCACAATATTTTTATTCAGTAGGATGAATGCTATTCTACAGCCTGATATAACGGTCATATTTGTAGCACAGCGGAATACAGAGAACAATTCCGATTTTAAGCTAGTGAAGGGCCAATGCGCCATTTTGAAATTCGGGAACGGAATTTGGTATGTCTTCCTCAAGGGCTTCCACAGATTTCCAGGCCACGCAAGGCCCCACGCGCATGCGCAGCAGTTTTAAATCTGCGAGAAAAATGGAGAAGACGGAAGTGTGGATGACCTGAAATAACAGAGAGTGAAGAAAAGGCGGCAAGTATCTGAACAAAAGAAACAGAGCAAAACTGGTAAATACTGGAGAGCAGAAAGATCGATGGGCGCCACTAAATTTGTAATCTGCACACACGGCTGGCTTAAGTGACGGTAAACTGCAGGGAAATTAGGTTAGGTTGGAAATCCAAAACAAATCTACCCATGGAATTCCCTTTCATTAGGCATGTTTTCATTTGAATTATGCATTGAAACTTGCCCAAATAATAAAATGATATTTATTAACTGATATGCCACATTTTGGGTGGAATGCATTTTGTACGCCTAGGCTGGGAGTGGGAGTATACCTTTAATGCATTGGACAGTTCTTAACCCAATTTTAGTAGTTTCATTAATCTCTTTAGTTGTTTTCTTTGCTTGATGCAGGCCAATAATTTGACCCTTCTGAAACAAAGTAACATCTTTTCCATGACCACAGGTTATTTCCTCCGACATGGTTATTTAAGAAATCTGAAGCTACTCACTGCATCAGGTAGGGTTAAATAACCAGCTGAAACACATTAATCACTGCAGTAGTTATTACTGCATTTTTATTAGTAAATTACCTATTTGCTTAGTTAAATCCAGGTGGTGCCTTTTTTTTTGGCCAGACATTGTTAAAAGAACCTGAGCTCAGCACAAAGCTATGGACATTAATACTGAAGTGACGGACACAGGCAAGCATTCTAGTGTAGAAAGTGAGTGAGGGTGTGTTTTACCTGTGATCCAGTGGTGAGGGTTGTGCAGATGTGGACAGTTGTAGATGAGGAGGTATTTAATATTGGTGAAAACCTCGTTCACCACCTTTATGCCAATATCAGTGATGATTCCTGGGTTTTCAATGACATCAGCTAGACCATACTTCACCAGCTCCGAATGGCTCATCTTACCTGTTTAAACACACATTTAGGTGCTTCTTTATTCGCTCTTGTAGTACGTTTGACAACAATTGATCCAAGAATCACAGGGGACTATGGGAGAGCCGGATGAATGGGTAAATGAGTAAGTCTGTCAGTTAGAGCAGGAGGATCCCAGTGGCCTGCAGGTGGTTCTGATTCAGTTCCACGAGGGAACATCTCTCTCCTCATTACTTTCATTCTGCATCTGTGCTGTGACCTAAAGTCAAAGTAGCGAAAAATCTACAACCCTGATTCAACCAAAAAGGAATAATGATAATGTGCTAATCCCTTTTGAAATACACCCTGACACTGAGAACAATACAAAGACAATGCATTTCACTTTTTACCAAATTGATTTTACTGATGTTTGTAAATATATCCTTTTCTGGAACATGTTGGGACAGGGGAAAGAAAAGATGAGGAACCTCAAAGACACCTGTCTGGAACATTTTATGGGTAAACAGGTTCATTGGTGACATTACCACGTATAAAAAGGAGATTGGTCACAATAAGGATGGGGCGAGGCTCATCACTTGGTGGAACACATGATTGTATTAAGGCTATTACTACATGGGCTCAGGACTGGAGAACTGTTGTTGTTATCACAGTCTGCTTTTATTCATGTTTTACACAGTGTCCCACATTTTTTGGAAACAAGGTTGGAAATGTGAAAATAAGAAATAAAAATATTAAAGGTCAAGTGTGATTTCTTTTGGCATTTACCAATTGCAAACTGCCACCAGCTGAACAACCTACAACCTACCAACATAAAAAATACAATCAAGTGTTGTCCATTCTGGGCTACTGTGGAAACATGGCAATGCAGCATTGTGGACCTTGAGAGCAGATGATTACAGGAGAACCCAGGAGAACCACTCATTTGTGTCAGAACAAGGAAAGGAAGGAAGAACTAACATTGCAGCAGGAACTCATCCACATATCCCAGATGAAGTGTCTCAAACTGAGGAAACTCCAGTTCAGCCATTTTGAGAGCGGAGAAGACGCCATCTTTAGTCAGTGAAGGCTGGATACGCAGCTCATGGAGCCTGTCACAAACACAGATGTCATGTTTTAAATGCATCTCTTCTTAGAGATGGCCATTGATTTTCCAATATTCAAACAGTCATTAATTCTTAAAAAATCGATTAGTTTTTTAATAATTGTCATAAAAATATTTTCCCTTATTTTTACCTGCGCCTGGTGCAATGCAATACTACCACCACAAGGTGGCGGTAATACACCTACAGGCTGTTTGCAACCACTATTAACAGAAGAAGAATGGACTATGATCACAAGGCAGACAGTAGAAGCATGCTAGCCATAACACAGACCAATGTAGTTTTCCTTTAAATAAATAAAGGGAAAATGAGGTTAAGTACCAACTCTGCCAGGTCTGATCACAAGTCAAAGCAGAGCAGCAGCAGAAGGTCATTCCACAGTTCAACAGTCAATTAGTTTAGTCAGCAGACAAAGTAAGTTTGATGGGGGGGTGTACTACTGCTCAAATTTCAAATAGTAGTCGAATAGTGACGAGCGATTTTCAATTATAGTTTTGCTTGAAATGCCCATTCCTAATCTTTTTATGCTGGTCCCTATTAACAATGGATGGATGCATGAAGGGGAGGGATGGATCATTTTGCAAATGAAAACCTTTGGTGCTTGTGAGGGAGGGATTCAGACTAACTTTTACACAGGCACTGGTGCGCCTAACGTTTTCACTCAAGGTCATGTAATTTGGGTGCATCCAGTGATACATCAGGTGTACATATTGTACACCCCAGGGAGAGAGAAGAATGAGATAGTAAAGAGATAAGGGTAGACGTGATGCAATAACTTTCTATAGCCAAAGTCACTCTACTATTCTCTGGATTATCAATTTAAGTCTATAAACTGCAGATTGGATTATCTACTGATGGTTTCAATCAGAGGTACACAACAGTTTAATGCTCATCAGTATGTCCTCATATTTATCTTGTGCATAAAAATAATGAAATCTCACTATCCTGCATTTTTATAAACTATGGTGATCTGATCAGTGGTCACCTCTTCTGGCCATGCCCTGGCACCATCTCACTGCGTCTTCCTCCCGTTCCCATGGCCAACCATGGCCACGTTACCAGAGGAAGCATTATGGATAGGGGCCGGGATAGATGGACAGGGCACCGCAGCATTTTTCTTGACCAAAATTGTCAATAGCCGAATTCAAAATTGAGACATTTCTCTCATTTTCGTGCAAGGGATGTGGAGGGAGAACACAACACGTCTTACACATGAATTGCACGTGTAACATATACATAACACACTTCTATGTGGAGAGTGAGAACATATGGTTTTTATAGTTGTTAAATGGAAACTGTCTGTACACTCAGGTGGTTTATCTTGACATATTTTATACACTCTTGTAAATTAGACTTCAAATGACACCTGTGAGAAATTAAAGATTTTTAGTAGTACTCAAAAGATTTTTAGGCGAATGTGCGACTGAGACCGTGGCAACATGGAGCCCTTACATTAAGATGAAATAAACTGCATGGTCTAATACTTGAATGTTAACAGGAAAATCCAACTTTCAAGCGAATGTTAGATAATATGAATAGTAATAATGATGGCTGGCTGTGCACCTGCGAGCAGCAGTGATGATGAGGTAGCCCAAGTCCACTTCCAGAGCATTCTTGCAGGCTCCAAACACAATCGTGTGCAGGTTCCGAAAACCTCCTGGAGATGGACGTACACTTTATGCATTTTAGAGAACAACCTTATTAACATTTAGACAGAAGGGGAGTGGGTACTTTATGATTACAAAAATAATTACATGTCAAAAGATTATTTCCTGTATAAACCTCAGAAATAAAACATACTGTATGTCACCCTATGACTCACAAACAAATAGTGTAGTTTGCAGATACAAAAGACTCAAATATTTCATTCATTTTTTTTTCTGTAACCGCTTATGCTGTGTAGGGTCGGGGGTGTGCGTTGTGTGTGTGTGTGTGTGTGTGTGTGTGTGTGTGTGTGTGTGTGTGTGTGTGTGTGTGTTAAATCATGAATAACCATCATTTAGTCATAACATAGAAATAACAGTCATTGGTGCGTTTCAGAGTAAACGATGATGTTTGTGAGATGGGGGGGGGCACTGCTAATGGATGATGGTCAGAACTTGTCCACATTCACGGCCATCCGTCTCAGACATACGGTTCTAGGTCCACATGTCATTCCCAGGATACAGCAATCAGGCATCACCTTCATGCATGACAATGCCCTCTATTCTAGTTCAGGATCACCGGGTGAGACGGGAAGATCCTGCTCCAGCAACACATTCATAACTTGTCACAGCTCTGCAGGAAGAATGGCATGTCATCCTACAAGTCCAGAAAAACATCTTATCCATTCAGGAGGTGTAAAGTAGTGATAAATACTGGAGGTAGACCCGCATGGTATTGACTATTGTTGTTCTCTGTCTCACTATCTACACTTTTTGACTTGTAAACACTAAGACAAAAACCACTAATCAGTACAAAAATTCCCTTTGATATTTAATATGAACAGGATGGCATGACATTTAAAAAAAAGCGTTTCTACTGTTGGTCAGCATATATAGAATACAGAAAGGTGGCAGACCTCATAAAATGTCACTTTATGCAGATGACATAATCTTGTACATCAGTGACCTTCTAAAGTCAATCCCAACGATTCTGAATTGTCTGAAGAATTTGGGGGAAGTGTCAGGGTACAAAATCAATGAATCCAAATCAGAAGCTATGATGTTGGTAGGGGACTGGTTGGCTTGATTAAGTGGAACGGCCTCATTTAACTGGTCGCTGCAGGGCTTTAAATATCACGGTATAATGATTGCCCCAGACCCATCACAATTGTATAAAACAAACTACGGTAAGCTAATTGACCAAATGAAGTTGGATTTGGTACAGTGGGAAATCCTTCCCCTCTCCCTATTTGGCAGAATTTAAACAATTAGGATGAATGTGCTCCAAGACTACTGTACCTCTTTCAAGCTTTAGCGATTTGGATACCAGCTTCAGTTTTTAAAATGCTAAATAAAATGCTCTCCACATTCATATGGCAGAAAAAGAAGGCTAGGATTAAATGTAAGATGTTGGCCTTCCGAAAAAAAAAAAAACTGCCTGTGAGCTCATTCACACCGTGGTGTCAGAGTTGCAGGCTGATCACCCACAGGCCCCTCCTCATCATCTCTGATGGTCTGACTCACTTCTATAAACTTCTGTGTGGAAAACACTGTACCAGCCAGAACTGTACGGTGTTTTCCAAACAATAAACCATGGATCACCCCGGATATAAAGGCCCTTATAAAGGCCCGGGTGATGCAGAAGAGGATCCAAAAAGACCTTAAAAAAGAGAGGGGAGGGATGCATACAGGGGAAAAATGGAGGAGCGACTGCAGCAGAATAAGGCAAGAGAGGTCTGGAGAGGACTGAAAGTGATCCCGGGTCATAACAGCAGCACCAGAGTACGGACCAGCTGTGTCCCAGTGTGTCCCAGCCAGGCCCTCTCTGGCTACCTAACACCTCAGCTGCAGCCTTACCACCCCCTCCATCCCTAACCTCCCCCCTCACACTGCACCCACCAACTGGAGGCACCCCCACTGCCAACCCCACTCTCTCCATAACAATAGATCAGGTGAGGAAGGAATTCAGGAGGATTAGACCAAGGAAGGCCACAGGTCCAGACAGTATCACCTCCAGGCTGCTCAGAGATTGTGCAGACCAGCTATGTAAGGTAGCTGTGCATCTGTACAACCTCAGCCTGTGGAAGACTTCCTGTGTGGTACCTGTACCAAAAACTCTGTACCCCAGGGAGCCCAACCACTTCAGACCTGTGGTTTTGACCTCCCACCTGATGAGGACCATGGAGAGAGTTCTTCTAAAGCACCTGCATCCTCTGGTGAGCTCCCAGCAGGATCCACTTCAGTTTGCTTATCAGCCAGGCATCAGAGTGGATGACTCAGTCATATACCTGCTGCACAGATCCCTTTCACACCTGGAGAATCCTGGAAGCACTGTGAGGGCCATGTTTTTTTTTTTTTTACTTCTCCAGTGCTTTCAACACTATCAAGCCTTCACTGCTGATAGGGAAGCTGGAAGGGGCAGGAGTTGACCGCAACCTGACTGCATGGACCATCAACTACTTCACTGACAGACCACAGTATGTGAGGTTGAAGGACTGTGTGTCTGATGTGGTGGCCTGCAGCATGGGAGCTCCACAGGGAACAGTGCTCTCCCCTTTCTTATTTACATTATACACATCAAACTTCAGACACAACACAGGTCACTGCCATCTCCAGAAGTTCTCCGATGATTCAGCCATTGTCGGATACATATCAGAGGGGAACGATCTGGAGTACAGGAACACCATCTCGGACTTTGTGGACTGGTATGGGGTCAATCACCTCTGGATTAATACCACCAAAACAAAGGAGCTGGTGATTGACCTCCGCAGGGGGACCTCCTTTTTACAGCGGTGAACATCCAGGGTATGGACATTGAACAGGTGAACTCATACAAATACCTGGGTGTTCACCTCAACAATAAACTGAACTGGTCGGACAACACAGATGTCCTGTACAAGAAGGGCCAAGGTCATCTCCATATGCTCAGGAGGACTAAGGTCCTTCGGAGTGTGCAGGACTCTGTTAAAAACATTCTATGACACTGTGGTAGCATCATGGATCATCTACGCTGTGGTCTGCTGGAGTGGAGGAAGCACAGAGAGGGACAGGAAAAGACTCAACAGGCTGGTCAGGAGGGCCAACTCTGTCATGGACTGTCCCCTGGACTCTGTGGAGGAGGTGGGTGAGAGGAGGATGTTAACCAAGCTGACATCCATCCTGGACAACACCTCTCACTCCCTACATGAGACTGTGGGACTAACGTTTCTTAGACAACCAAGATCTACAAAGTGGCGATGACATGACTGGAAACTGAAAATAGCCAATTACAAATATTTACAAATGTCCAGCCCCAACAGCCAGTGCTTATGGAAAACTCTAAGCTAAACTCAACGCTCAACAGAACTTAAGCTACTTTTCCACTGCGTAATACCGACTCGACTCGACATTGGGTACTTTTCTGCAGGTCTTTTTCCACTCCGGGATAGTATGTCTTCATGGTATGTGGATGCCGTGTGAAACTGTCGTGGCATGTCGTCTTCGATGCGACACATGCCTCTCGTCCATCTCTTGTGACCTTCTCATTGGCTGTTTAAGAGAGGAACGTCTTCACCTCCTCAGTATAGCAGCTGCAATAAAAAAGTTAAGGTCCAAAGTAGCTTCGCTGTGGTGGCCATTGATTTGTGCTGTGCAGGATATTACGTGCATATTGGGCATTGACCAGTCAGTGGTCTGTTACATTTCACATGACATTTTAGAACCTGCTCAGCTGACATGGAACTGCAATGGAGGTGGTACTAAAAAAGTAGTACCAGGTACTTTTTCGCTAATGGAAAGCCAAAAAAGATGAGTGGAGCTGAGTCGAGCCGGAACTACGCAGTTGAAATGGGCCTTTAGTTACAGATGTGGTGTGGAGAAAAAGACATTTAAACCTGGCACTGGTGACGGAAGGCCACAGTTTCTTCAGCTGGGTGAAAGAGTTGGAGGTTGCTGTCAGACCGACAGTGAGAGGCAGTTGTGACAACAATGGTGGGCTGGGGAACATTTAGCTTTTCAGACACATGATGTATTGGTGTAAGTTGTGTCTCTTTTGATAGATAATCAAATGCATTCCTTTGTGAATGTTGTATTGTATATGCAAACCACACAGTGTTTGTTAGTGAATTGTACTGTAAATCATACATTTGTTAAACATGTGTGTTTCTCAGACAGAAAATGAACTAAAAAATATGAAATATAGAAATATGAAAAATCCTGAATTAATCCTACTAACTGGTATTTTCAGCATTTCCACAGCCCTGATATGAGGTCAGATTGAAACTTTAACATACTCTTCTCACCTGACCTCCAGCTGTCCTCCACCACATGTTGGATCAGTCCTCCCAGAAAGGGAACTCTCACCAACTCCAGCTGCTCAAGATTCCGGGCTGATGCTAAACCAGTAACCAAGGGAACATATTTGAGGGAGTTGGTTGGCCCTGCACAGTTCCGCATGACAAAGGTTCTCAGGCTCACACACAGAAAGTCCTTAAATGGCTGTGGTTTGGTAAGACGCACCCACTTCAGGTAAAGGTGGCGCAACGTGGAAACACAGGGGATCTCTGGGACATTCACACCTATAATGAAAAAAGTATGCAAGACACATAAATACAGCTATGGTATTCCCAATGGGAACACTCTCCAGACCTATGTATTTAACACAACCCCTTTCAATAACAGGGGTGAAGCGGACTTGCATCCATCATTTCTAAATAATTTACTCGTTTTAATTTTACCTGTAATGTTGAGGCAATAGCAGAAAACTGTCAGTTTGTTGTAATGTCCTTACCCACAAGATGTAGCGTCTGGATCTTTGCAGTTATGGGGATGGTCAGTTTATTCTCAGCGGGAATGGGAAAAGCCCCATTACGGTTGCGGAATTTTCCCAGTATGTGAACCTGAGGCATGTAGTTCCATATGGCTTCCACCAGCTCCAGATGGGATGTCTCAACACCCTGAAATTAGGACAAAGTTAAAAATCTAAAAAAAATAATAAAAAAAGTCAGCCCCATCTTGTAGTTTTCATCAGTGGACACGGTTTGTGTTTAATATGGAAATTAAAAGGGAGTCTGGTCTTACTCAGTTTTAAAGTTAAGCTATGTTCCGGTATGTGTCTCTCTAAAAGCAGTATAGCTGAATACAAGGGGGACAAAGCCTCTGACTGAATGGACAAACTAAGGCCCAATCCCATTTCTTATTTTCACCCCTACCCCTTGGCCCTTAGCCTTGCCTCGCCCCTTGAAATAACCCTACAAGACTCTGATACGTCATCAGTAGTTGTAGGAGGCATTATATCAGATGTAGCAAGTTTTTTGCCTGGACAATGTCATCTTCATCTGTAGTGATTTCTCTTGCGTGGGCTGTGTCTTACCCTGCCAGTGTACACTGACATTAGAGCAGCGGTAACGTGCAGCAACTTTGCTGCTGCACTTAAGTTACCCGGTGAGTAAATCATTATCCAGATCACGTCAATAATAAAATCGGATTACGATTAATCTTGCACACTCTTCTCTCTTCCTTTCCTTCGTCTTCCTGTTCCAACAGAGACCATGCGCTTCACATTGCCCAAGAGTATTCTTCTCTGTGGGCTTGGGGTTCTGCTCTGGTGTGTGGCGCGGGTGATCGCCGGTTCGATACCTTTAACAATAAGAGTGCAGATGCAAGATGGTTTCTGTTATTTTTTGGTACTGTTCTTCCAATCTGTTACGAGGATGATTCAGCTGTAGCGCATACACAGCTTGGATATGCTGTTCTAGATCACACTGATGAAGTTGATATAATGTCCAAAAATAGACGTATAAAAAACTGTCATTCTTACTCAAATGGGGACGTTATCGATGTCTGGAAATCGCGTATTTTTGACGTGATCTGGACAATGGGGGAAAATATGTCATTGAAATGCACAAATCAGCCTTAAAACAACATTATAACTTTAGCTATTTGTCCAGAGACAGCATATCTGCTGTCACACACAACTAGAGATTTTTGTTATATAGAAAATGTTGATAATACATATTTAAAACGGCAGTAAACTAATATGACCCGACGGTCATCATAATTTTTTTATCTTTATTGACAAAGAAAATACATTTGTGGTTTTTTTTTTTTGTTGCCTCTGAAACATCTGCCACAATCTTGCTGATGATTCACCAGGTTCTCAACAAGGGCCGGCAGCTGGCAGAACAGCCGACTACTCGCCCAGATTTTTCCGACATATGGCATGCATTGCCATTTTCTCTTCCTGCTTTGTTGACCACATGATCTTATTGTACCAATGAGAGCACAGAAGGCAACTCAATCAACCTCGTGACCTGATCTGGCCAATCGCTGAGCAGAGTTTGGCATTCGTTTTTGCAAAGCAAAAGTTGTTTCTCACCAAAAGACAATATTATAAGGTAAAAATTTAATAATCTGTTAATTTATAGCTAAAAGCTGCCCAAATGTCCATAGATTGATATATGCTTAGAGATTTTGACTGTCTCTTAGAGGAAATAGTGTTAGAAGAATGCTCTGAAGCCTTTTGTGAATAGCTCAGTGTACTTGTTGTAGTATAGGTGTGTGTAGATGGTGAGAGACGGCGAGAGTCGGATGAATGGAGATGCAAAGCGAGTGCATGTCCCGCAAATTCTGCCCTGGAGCAGAGATTATAGCTGTGTTATTCTAAATATTGGCACTTACTGTATATTAGATATATTGTAAAATCTATTTTTTTTCAGTTTTCGATAAAGGACCCTGACTTTTCATAAATTTAACAAAATTCCCTTCCAAATTTGAAACTCCTCCTATGTTTACCAGACCTGGATTTTTTAATTTTCTCCCTGACTTTTCCCTGACCAGCATTAGGGATGTATATTATTTTTCAATCTTGTCCCAGTTAGTGTGAACCCTGAAATATGACTAAAAAGTATTGAATGATGAACTCAATGAATAATAAATATTCTGTATCTCATGATATAATTTTTCTGATAAAGGTTCATTTATAAATGGAGAATATACATTATACATTACTTTGCCCTTCAGAATGCACCAGATGTCACTAAATCACAACAAAATTTTTAAAAAATTCCCAGACCCCCCTAATTGACGCGTGCCTATCACGCTGTGTAACTCGCGCCTACAGCGCTACAAATAGGGCATCCATCTAGATGGCATTGCCGGCTACTTTTTTTGAAAAGCCAGCTAGTAAAAAAACTTGTGGAGAACCCTGGATTCACGAGGAATTCTGTCTGATATCTCCTACCTATCCGTTTGAAGTGTGCATATGAAAACCTTCCGTTTGGAGGGCCATATAGCCTTAGCACTTCGCCCTTGCCCTCTGTCTCACCAAGAATTGGGACACCCAAAACAGAGGGTTAGGGCTAAGTGGTAGGGCTAAGGGGTGAATTGGGATTGGGCCTAACTCAAAGGACCTTCAAGGCCTCTGTTGCTTAACTTACACTCAACTTCTATAAGACTCTGACTTCACTCAAGAGCAAAAATTGGCCCTATACAGACCAGTGGCAGTTTGTCAACATGGGGGCGTCTCCATCCTTATCGTCTACATCCTGGTTGAGGGGCGACGGCCAAACAAGAGTCTATGGAAGTCCTTAAACTTTTGGCAAGCAGTTAAACTGAGGCTATTCTCTAATTGGCTGCTTCAGATTTTCCACGAGACACTACTCTGAGACCTGGACTCTCCCAACTCAATTGGTAGCGAACTGGCATTGTTTTCATGTTTTGTGATGTAATGTGATTGGAAAATTCTCAATGCTAACTTTCATGTCCACACCTGTCATTAATGGAACTGCATATAAGCAACTGTCATTCTTACTCCTCAGTTAGCTGGTCAGCACTCTGTGTAGATCTGGATCTGCTGGACACATCTTGGAACTGAATGAAGAAAGCTGACAAGCTTGAGATTTGTGTTTATGTTCATTGGTATTTGTTGAAAAGAAAAAGACTGTTGCCTAAAATCATCATTAGTTCCTTTAGTGAGAGAGCCCTCAAGTGGTAGTGCAATACAATTCTAATAATTACACAAACTCAGTTAAACTCTGCTCTGTTCTGTTTCTGCCAGGACCTCCAGCAAGATGCTGGAGTTGCTGTGTTGCACCTCCTTATTTCTTCTTCACCTCCTATAATACTGTTTGTCTCCTAACCTCTCCCCTTTTGATTAATCCCCTCATGGGAGAGGTTGGTACCCCCTTTTTTTCCCCTTGAGTTATCTATTTCTTGAAGTTCATATACATATTTTTGTCACAACCCCACCGTTACTATCTTTATGTTCATGTTTTTAAGTTATTGTTATGTCACTGTAGCTGCACGTTGTTTTCTTCATGCTAGTTTGTTATATAGTGAAGAGCTGGGAGTGTATATGTGTGTTCATACACTGAGAAGTAGATGTGTTCTCCATTGTCAGTGTTGGCCATTAAACTGAGTCATTCTCCAGAGGTTCCTGGTCCTGAGATTGATCGATCACCCAAAAACATTTTATAACCAGCCGCCAATGTTAAAGCCTGTGGGGCAAGGACAGACTGTTGTGTGCCACAGAGTATGCAGTAATACATCCAAAACTACAGGAGGTAATTTTACTGATTAACACACCAGAAACCAAAGCCGAGGAAAACATCTGTGGAGTCATTTAGGATAGTCGTTGGTCAGACTGAAACAGCTCTTTGTTCGGTGATGCAGGAAAACTACTCAGTGTTTCCCAGACATAGGCTCTACTTGGGCCGCCCGCCCAGGTAAATTAAGACCCGCCCAGGTAGATAAAATCTGAATTTCGTTTTGGTTTTTGGTTTTTTTCAAGCAATATGCGCAATTGTCATTTCATAATGCACACTAATCCTCAGCGCTGGGGAGATGCACACAGACCTGCGGACCAATGGGTGGAGCCTTCTCAAGATAATGTGCGTGCCAAACGTGCGTGACACGGCGTTTCAGTCGTCAACGTTAGGTCAATGTTAGGTCAAATTCAAAGGGAGAATTTGAGGTTTTTGAGGTGAGTAACTTTTTTCTTAACTCAATAGTTTGGTTTGTATTAGACGTGTAAAAGGAGTGCCTGTGTGTTAACGTTATGTTCTATACACCGTGTTTTAACTGTTGTTGTGTGTAGCTAGTTGGACTGGCTGGCTAGAGTGGTGTATTAATTAATTGGCTAGCTAGCTAACCGATCGGAAAGCTGCACATAACCAGGTGAATTGATGGAAGATGAGGAGAGCCAGTGAGCAGCACGGATAGGAAGGATGCAAATAGGGTTGGAAGACGAATATACTCCAGCAACAGCGAGAATGAGGCAGTAACAGCAGAGAGTGGCAGCAGGGAAAACCAGTGTTGAGAAGAATTACTCTGTGAATTAAGGGTTTATTTCGATCAAACCAGAATTGGTGATTGTTGGAACAGTGAAAAGATGAACCAACTATTTGTTTTAAGCATTTAATTCTTAGCACATCGGATTGATCAATAGCTTCTTTTTTTTCCAGGTATGTTTTGCCGTGTGCAGGCAGCACAAGCAAACAGCTAAAAAAGCTCCTAGAAAAAGGACTTTTATTGAAGTTGGGGGCCTTGTGTTCCGTAAAGATTATCTGGAACGCCACATCATCTCTGAGCCTCACAAACAATGACATGAAATGACACATCACACCAACTACCCAAAACTATTAAGTCTGGCTGAGCTTTTGGGGTTCGATTATTTTACCAAACTAAAGGTAAACCTGATTTAAATGGTAACTATTTCTGTAAGTGAGCAATTACAAAAGATCCTTGGAGGTTGATTCAGAAGCAACCGGACTTCTTTTCTTAGCTTGAAGACGTTTCACCTCTCATCAGAGAGGCTTCATCAGTTCTAAACTGTTGGTACGGGGTCAGGATATTTATCCTCTGTAAGATGTAAACTACCTTGAGAGTCGTTAAGGAACCTGTTCCCTTTCCTTTTCTTCCTGGTCCTTCCCAGTCCCATTGTGGGTCGTTGGGGTTGCTGGGACCAGCCGTCTCTCGTATGCATATTGAGCTTTTATGTAGATCGTTAGCATAATGATGGTGAAACCGGCGTGGAAGAGAAGTCAGGACTGCATTGTATGTAGGTGACAGATGATGGCGTAAACCACCACCCCGTTCAGAGATGGTTGTTACAATTTGACATAGATGGCTTCTTTCACTCCTCTCTCAAACCATCTGTCCTTTCTGTCCAGAATGTGAGCATTGTTGTCCTCAAATGAGTGTCCTTTGTCCTTTAGGTGTAGGTGAACTGCTGAGTCCTGTCCTGAAGAGGTGGGTCTCCTGTTTGTGCCATGCATCTGTGGAGTGGCTGCTTTGTCTCCCCTACCAGTCTTTGTCTGAGGGTGTTGGTTCACCAGCTCAGACTGGTTCACCCCAAGGACAAAACACCCAAATGCAAATGAAGAAATGTGGTTTATGCAGTTCAATGCAGTGAGGAGTGCAATGATCTGTATATAGTTGATGAAATGCTGGAGATCCTGGCAAAAGTGATTGAGGAGCCTCTCCTGGAGGATACGAAGTCATCTCAAGCCATCAGCCTCGAGGTTGATAAAACCACGGATGTCTCCATAAGCCGACAGCTCGATTTACATATCAGGTATGAATGAAGGAGCTGTTGAAGGGTAAAGTAAAACGAATCATAAGCCAGTACCTTGGAATCATATGCCAACTAATCAGCACTTCATTTCAGATACCTGGACGAAGAGGGATGGGTGTTTAATCAGTTCCTTGACATAGTGTCCCTGGAGGATGGTAAAGCTAACACGGTTGTTGCTGCTGCAAAGGATGTCATCCAGAAAAAGGAGCTCCAACAGAGAGATTGTATGGTCTTGGGACCGATGGCGGAGCAGTAATGACAGGCATTGAATTTATTATTAGTTATTATTATCACTGTGTGAAAAAATTGCTACTTGTTTTGTTTTTCTTCACAAAGGTCGAGTGAATGGGGTTGCAAAGCAACTCACTGACAGCTTCCCTAAGCTCATTTCAGTAGCATGCGCTGCTCATCGACTTGTGCTTGCATGCAAGGATTCATCCAAAGAGGTCAAGTACTATGGAACATTCAGAGACCATCTCCAGGAACTCCATTTGTACTTCCGCAACAGTGCCAATCGAACAGCAGCACTTAAGTCAGCAGCCACAGTCCTTGGCATCAGCGACTTGAAAATCATGATGTGCTCTCAACTGCTTTTGTATATAAAAACTCTGTAGCTTCTGGTTTTATCATCTTC
The DNA here is from genome assembly GCA_037577475.1 of Chaunax sp. Z400. Lineage (NCBI taxonomy): Eukaryota > Metazoa > Chordata > Actinopteri > Lophiiformes > Chaunacidae > Chaunax > Chaunax sp. Z400. The sequence continues at coordinate 4,773,524 of CM075189.1, forward strand.
TTTATTTGGTACTAAACAATATTCTACTTCTAGGAAGTAAAGGATGTCCGGTGGCTGTCCCAGCACCTTGCCAATCAAAACCTGCAGAGGAACCTTACAGCCGTGCTCGCAGCATTAGCAGAAGTTAAAAAATGTCCAGTGGCCAAAGGACTGTACACATTTCGTGCCACCTATAGATTAGTTGCTGCTCTGCATTTCAAGCTGATGTGTTGCCCCACCTTGCACGGCTGTCCAAGGTGTTCCAGAAAGCAGATGTCAATTTTCTGCACATCAAAGAGCAGGTATTTTCCAGATACATTTTAATTTTGAATAATGCTGTCAGATAGTTTCCATGTGATTCTCATATGGTTTTTGTTTTGTTTTATGTGTTTTACATTTAGGTTTATGTCACAATCGCAGCATTGAGGAGCATCATGGAGGCAAGTGGCACACTACCCGCTGGGTCGTTTCTATCCCATCTTCATCAAGACCTTGTTGATCCAGCTGGACTTGGGTCCATCAGTATCACCCATGAGGAGGAGAGGGGCAGGAGAGGGTGGGAAGCACAGGAGCGGCCTCGGGAGGAGATGTGGACAAGATTCCTTAGAGATGTAAATGCATACATTTTTACATCAACTTTTAAGTTTGTGTTTAAGTTATTTTTTTCTGTATTTTGCTGAACTGTATTGTATCCATCACTGCAAGTAATCAAACCCTACATCATCAGCCTGGAACGCAATCTGGAGAGCAGAATCCAGAATCTCAACATTCTTGGAGCATTCAGTGTCCTGGGGCCACAGGCACTGGATGACGCGGCTAATATTGCTCACTTGCAGACCCTCACCAGCAAATTCCTCCCTGGACAGGATGCCACAGTTGTCCAAGAGTGGATGTCATTCACGCAACATGTGCTGTCAGGAGCATTCAAGGTTATACTCACCTCCTGTAACTCTGTAAAATAACTTTGATAATACTTACTGTAATGTAAATAATAAAAGTTATTTTTAACAGGACTCAGGCAACCAAAGCACATTGTTTGTCATTTATCTATTCTCTGTATTTGTTCAAAGATTATCTTTAAACTGTTCTTGCAAATGAATCACTTTGCAGGGATGTGATTTCTCTGGAAAGCAGGATCCCATGCTCATACCTTCATAACTCTTACTTCATTTTTAATGGTTCTGTTTTCTACTATTTTCTGTCCTGATAGGATAAAAATCAGGCAGAAATCATACAACAGTTGTCGAGTGAATTCAATGAGTGGGCATACATCTACCCTGGTTTGAGTCTTCTGGCTGCAGTGGCCCTGGTCATCCCTGTCTCCAGTGTGAGCTGTGAGTGAGACTTCTCAACAATGAACAGGGTAAGTGATTTTCAACCATGAAAGAGCACAATGTGTACATTTTCTGTACATTTTCTGCTGCGCTGTCTTTCAAAATGGTTGTTAGTTTGTTTCTGTTTCAGGTCAGAACTGATCTAAGGAACAATCTTAAAGGAGATCACCTGGCTGCATGCCTCAGAATCTCAATAAATGGACCTGCCCCTGAAGCAGACCCATACAGACAGGCATTAGAAATGTTTTTTACAAACCAAGAAAAATCTCATGTTCAAACAGGGAATGCCAACTGTGCAACTAGGCACATGACAAACGCACTAAATGACACAAAGCAGGGTATTTAAGGGACACACTGTGAGTTTAAGTGTTTTGTTGTTGTTATTATGTAAATTGATATTTATTTTGACATGTTCATCATATAAATAAAATATTTAGAGTGATTATTTGTTCGCAAATGGTAATTTATTGTAATTTGTAAATAGTAATTTATGTTGACCTAAGATACTTCTTTTTTGTGGTTATTCATTTGCAATAAATGGAGTAAGTGATAAACTTTTTTATGACTAGTTTATTAGTTAACCCGTCCGTCACACACTGTGCTGCACCACCCACCACCACAAGTAAATTCTCAACCTGTGGGAAACACTGCTACTCTTTGTAATAGAATGTCATTCTCATGTTACATACTGACCAGTAGATTGGGACAAGCTTGTAGTGCCTCTAGGACACCGGGTATGCTGAAAGCCTCGTAGCCTCTGACTCGTCTTCGCTCCAGGTAACGAGGGTGGAGGCCATATAGCTGCTCCAGATCCGGAATCTTCCTCAAAAGGAGCAGAAAGCTGCTGTCTGTAAAGCCTAAAAAAATAAACACAACACAGTTAACAACAATCTTTTCTGAATATGTGCAAATTATCTGTATTCATATTTTATACTCTGAATGGGAGTGGCTTAAAGCCCCTAAACCTACAGGAAACACTGAATTACACCACACATGTTGAAGCACCTAAGACCACAATTAAATTGAAGGCAATGGCTCCACCATGTGGCCAGGACGATGAAGAGAACTGATGGAATATAAAAATGTACAATAGCCTACCTATTGACTGAGAATACTTGCTGGCATACATACAGAATGACCAATAATAATGACTAATTTCCAAACAATAAATCTAGAGGAAACACTGTTATTCATTGGAAAACTATTAACAAACGGCCTCATAGTTTAACTTTAGATCAATGTTTTTGGTCACAAGAGTAAGAGAACTGTTTACTGAGCAAGTTCTTTATAATGTTGTAAACACAAAACACGAGTATAAAGAAGTAGGAAGACTTCTTTTAACAATTCAATTTTAATCGTGTGATGTTCCTACAGGTTTTCTACCGTTCTAATGTTTTTGAGGGGTATTGTTTTATTTCTGCATAAGTAAAACACCATGTCAATTGTTTGGTGTATGAATATGTGAGAGATGGAGAGACAGCAAGAGAAAGGGAGACAGAAAGAGAGAGAGAGATGAAGAGAGATAGAAAGTGTGTGTGAAGACTGAAGAGGGGGTGTTAACCTTTCCCATGGTTTTAATTTTCTGTTTAAATGAACAGACACTTAAAAGTTGGGCAATTTATGCAAGTAGACACAAATGATATTTTCCACATGGAAATATACATTCAGCCTTGCAACTGTATTCTTGTCAAAATCCCTCGGTAAAGGAAAATGTTTGAAAGAGGTTGGAAGGAACCAATGTGGATGAGCAATATGCTGGAATGATAATAATAATAATAATAACTTTATTTGTATAGCACCTTTAAAAACAGAGTTTACAAAGTGCTTTGACAGACAAAGCAAAGGCAGAACAAAACAATACAAAAGTGAAAGTACATAAAACAATAGGAATTGGCATTGAGAGAGGACAACAGTCAAAGGCAAAGCGAAATTAAGGGAAGAATTAAAAGATGGAGGGACAATGAAGGTCCTTGAGAACAATAAAAAGACAATATAAAAGGACAATAGAAAGTACAACATCACATAAAAGCAAGTCTGTAAAAGTGAGTTTTAAGACGTGATTTAAATATCTGCTGCCTACCAATTATAGGAGGAGAGAGGAGAGACGGGAGTTATTGAATGGCCACCTGTGACAAGGAGTGTGTGTGTGTGTGTGTGTGTGTGTGTGTGTGTGTGTGTGTGTGTGTGTGTGTGTGTGTGTGTGTGTGTGTGTGTGTGTGTGTGTGTGTGTGTGTGTCATAGCTAGATTTGCATCAGTTACCGGTTTCACGGTATAAAATTGAATGGTTATCATACCATGAATATTGGTTTGTTACCGGTTTAATAAAAAAAGACAAACGGAAAATCTTCATCACTCCTCAACTGCCTGTCAGACAGCGCAACGGAATAATAACACTATAATAATTATTTATGAGTAATTGTAAGTAATATTTAGAAAATTTCACAAGACATTTTAATGTCAATGTCAATTTTATTAATAGAGCACATTTACAACAACCGCAGTTGATCAAAGTGCTGAACAGACATATAAAAACAGTGGATTAAAAGGACAGCATGACAAGCAGAGGCAACAACAACAAAAAAAATTCTCAAAAAAAAAAAAAACAATAGTAAAAAGTAAAAAACACAACTCAACACACCCAACCCAACCTTAATTAAAACCAAAGAAAACAGACAGCATGACAAACAAAAGCAGCAAGCAATAAAACAATTTCTCACTAAGATAATAGTAAAAATTAAAACCCAACCTCAATTAAAAGCCAAAGAAAACAGGTGGGTCTTTTATAACGATTTAAAAGTTTCTGGGGTCCTAGCAGATCTTATAAAAGCAGGTAAACTATTCCAAAATTGGGTGGAGCCACTGCAAAGGCCCGGTCACCTCTATTTTTTAGGTTAGATCTAAGAACATCCAGGACGCAGTGACCAGACGACTTGTCCAGGGTGAACCCCACCTCTCAACTAAAGTAAGCCGGGATAGGCTCCACCACCAAAACCAACAAAAAAACCTCTGAGGGGTTGTACTGAACATGCAATTACTGATATGTTCATCAGAGATGCAATGGTGGCGCAGTGAGCTCTTACCTGCAGGCATATACTCCCACCAGCGACCAGCACATAGGTCCACTACCTTGACCACTCTCAGGTACAGATTTACAGCTTCTCGAAGCTTTCTGGACAGGCACTCCATACACATGATGTCCTTCATAGGTAGGTACCTACAAAACAAATCAATGTTCAAACTTGCACAATGTTTTGCCCATTAAATTTAGGTTAAGGTGTCGCTCTTATTTCTGTGAGGTCAGCTATAGTAGGATTGGGTGATTTGACCAACCGCCAGATTTTTTTCCTAGTGTTTAACCTAAAACTGTACATGGCAACCACTAATCAGGTAAAAAAAAAAATACAGCCAAACCTGGTCTACCTACAAACTCCTGCTCACAACGACCGCTTTTCTTCTTCAGCCTTAAATGTAAACAGAGTAAAGCAGCAGTATAAAGTGTTTTTCCAGGCAACATTCAGTCATTTACTTTCTCAAGAGAAGGAGAGAATACTTGGACAACTACAAAAACATCGCTCCAATCAGCAGGAAGAGAAACACTAGACTGACAGGAACCAGGATGTTACTGTGGCCCTGGCACTGATAGAGCAACTGACTCTGCTAACGATCGACATTAACGACTGTCAACGTGTTGGTGATCTCAGAAGAGTTTAAATATCTGAAACTCCCCACCAGTCAGTTAGAACTGAAGAAGCCTCTTGGATGAGAGGTGAAACGTCTTCAAACTCTAAACAGAAGTCCAGTTGCTTCAGATTCAAACTTCAAGGATTACCATGACCTGGATGAACGAGAATCTCCACCAACAGACTCTGCTGGGAGTTTTTCTGCAACACAACATCCCGACCTCCGCTGTGTACAGGACCAATGTTACAGGAACAGGCTTTGAAGTTCGCAGAGGACCTCGGAGTAAGCTACTGAAAAGCTTCCATCAGCTGGCTGGAGAGTTTCAAGAAACGCCGTAACATTGGTGCTTACAGGATGGTGGGACAGAGTGCTGGCATCGACAACATGTTGAGGACTGGATGAAAAAAAATCCTTGCAGTCATGACTGGTTACTCTATAGAGGACGAGTCCGGACTCTTTTTATTTGGGCTCGGGAGGTGATTTCCAGAAATCAAATAATATTTGTTAAAGATTCTTTGTTTATCTTTAACCACTTAAGTACAGTACTGCAACTTGGAAACTGTTAGGTCTCTGTTTTGTCGTGAACCAGCATGATTTCTCTATAAGAAGACCACCTGTCCAATGTGGACACTTTTCTTCAGTCCCTTGGGTGGTCTTCTCTCCACCTATCCTCCACATCTCTCTCTCCCCCATCTCTCCCCCTCTCTCCCCCCATCCCTCTCCCCATCACTCCCCCCCTCTCTTTCTCTCTCTCCCCAGTCAGTCAAAGCAGAGGCTCCGCCCACCTTGAGTCTTGGATCTGCTCCAGGTTTCTTCCCGTTAAAAGACCGACTCTTAGAATAAAGAGTCGGTCTAGACCTGCTCTTTTTGGAAAGTGTCTTGATATAACTTTTATTTGGCACTATACAAATAAATTGAAATAACTTAGACGTCTGTCTAAATGTGATGTTTGTGTCACTACCAGTGTGAGCAGCACTGCCCGACCCATCAGCTGCTAGTCCAAAGCACACAACCCAGAAAGACTCTTCTCATACTGTTAATAGGTAGCTTCTAATATTCTAATAATTATATTTCTGGTTGTAGTACACTATTGGAGCATTTTTGCAAATCAGTAACAAGTGTGCAGGATTTAGGGGCAGAAATGGAAGATATTATTGATAACAATGTTTTGAAACTAATCATCATTGTGTTTTCATTTCCTTAGAACAAGCCTCATCTACAGAGAGGGTGGATCCTCTTCCACTGTGTACTACCATGTGCCTTACAGTAGTCCAGAAAGGGCAAAGACTGCCTCTAGAGAGTTTTCCGTGGCTACCGTAGGGAGGTTGAGGGTGTGTATATACTCCCTAACAGAAATGGACAGTTGTGGACACCACGGATGTGTAGCAGATGTGTTTATACTACTTTCTGGAGTGCGCTTGAAGGACACAATGCACACATCCGTAGCTGTATTCCATAGCTTGTTGTAGCATATAGGATTATCAGTCTAATTCTGGCTTGAGACAACTGGTGTTCATTTGGTTGTAATCTGCAACCACGCTGTTACATGCCACTGAATCCAACATATTGGATCCTTTATTTCTATATCAATCTGATGATTTACCTTGACTTACCTAGGTACATTTGAAAAAATGCATTTAAATAAAGGGAAATTTAACCTATACTGTGCTGTTTATATCACCTGCATAGCCTCACCTATTATGCAACACCCTTTTCATAGAATGGTTGTGCAGAATAAATTAAAAGACAAATGCAGTCTATTGTAGAAGCCCTCTGGGCAGTGTACCTGAATATGTGACAAAGGACTTCATGGGACAGCTCATTGATGTAGTCTTTGGGTTCACTGGGTCTCAAGACAAGTTCCCCTCCACCACTGCCCCCTGCAGACTGGAGTTTAGAGGCCTTCCTCCTAGGACCCATCTCTTTTGCGTCACTTGTCAGGCTATACAGTCTTCCTCCCTCCTGCAGCCTGGACTTTATTTCCCCAGCATGAACCTCAGTTCTGCACAACACATCACAAAGAAGGAAAAGTTAATTGAAGTGGTAGTATGATTAAAAAGCCTCTCTTGAAAATAAATAGAAAAGAAAGCGGTACATCTCCTGTTTGAAAATAGATCAGGAAGAAAAAGGAACGGGAGCTTTAAAAATTTAAAGCAGGAGGGGAGCCACACTTTTTTTGGGCTCCCAGTTGTTTTTGCATTATGTTGTGTTCATGGTACATGGACCAGTGTCATTATGGCTGTTATATCTATTGTTTCAGAAAGGAATTTTCTATCAGGGCCAGAGCTCTTTGAGTATGTTCTGGTAGCAATACTTCCAAGTTATCTGGATATACACATTTGGAAATGTGTAATGGGTGAACTGGTTAGACTGACATCATTGAATGTTATCAGTGGAAACTCACCCAATAGAAGGAGGAAGATTATATTACATTTTTATGTAACAGATGAATCCCGATTTAGTCTTCTTGCAGCAGACCCATTTGGAAAAGGAGGACTCCTAACTTTTCCAATGAGATTGGGAAGGGAAGGTTTTCTACAGCGCCGGGTCCTCTAGTCAGAAGGGGGTCGCCATTTTATTATGAAAAAACCCAACATTAAGATACTCAAACAACTGTCAGATGAAGAGGGGAGATGTATAGCTATAGACACTGAAGTCTACAGATTAAGGTGCACCATCATGAACATATACACCAACGGCAGACCTTCCTGGCTTTTCTGTAGAAGTTAGCAACACAATTACACTGTTTGGAAACTCATTTATAATATTAGGTGGGGGCTTCAACAACGTTAGAGACCCTAGAGTTGATAAAACTTCAACATTAGGTATAAGACAACCTTCAGAGGCTCAGAAAGCTATGGATACAAAGGTCAAGGAGCTGGACTGTATGGAGATTTTTCCACCCATCAGTCGCTCCTGAGCCAGAGAAGATGCTCTTCAGTTCGGCAGCTTTACTTTTCTTCCTTTCAATTCTCCCATAGAGTCTTCTACTCTCACCCACATTCCCATTATTCAAAACAGATTATTTTCTTATTTCAAAATCGCTTGTTCCTATTACAGAACAAACGTCTATAGGTACCATATTACGATCAGATCATGCGCTGGTGGGGATGGCAATTCGTCTCGGCCAACTAAGATCTCAATCCACTAGGTGGAGATGTAATGTATGTACCTGTATGTACCTACTTTAATAGCCAAAACTTCAAACTGTTTAGCTTTAGTGACTGACAGTGTCACAGAGCTAAAGAACTTAGATTTTACATAAATGGCAACTCCACCTCCCTTACCCACCCAATCAGCTCTGTAGATATTGTAACCTCAATGGAAATTAATTCATTGGGTACAGATTTCTTGAGCCATGTCTCAGATTGAACCATGATATCAGTTTTGGTTGTGTTTGCCCAGATCTTAATCATATCCATTTTGGAGACAAGACTTCTTACATTGAAATGTACAAAACCAAGGCCTTTTCTACTTTTAAAATCTAAGGGAGTGGCTAGACATTACCAGATAATATCAGTGAAAACATAACCATACACCGTAATCTTAGTTTGACAAGATATGATTTATCGCACCTCTGTCATCCGCAAACTTTGAAAAGGAGTTCTCTGAGATGATGAAATAATCATTTAACAGCATTAAACTCTGGAGGTACAGGGTCTCATTAACTTGCATTTGAGAGAGGTAAATGCTCAGTTGTTGATGGAGTGAATGAATGACTTGTAAATTTTTGTTGAATTTGAGCTTTGCCTGGAGTGTAAATCTGTGAATTTGGTCTTCCTATTGAGGTCATTGAGTTCATTTAAATCAGGACTGCACTGTGCAAGTATCAGCAATAGATGTCAAGATGGCAGCCAAGTCAGTCCACTGTGTGTGTGTCAGTACCTAAGGTCTGAGTTTCTCTGTTTTTATGCGAGATATTTAAGTCCTAAAAAATATCAGCAATTAATTATATATTAATAAAATATCAGCAATTTATAAATCAGACAACGTGGATTATCAAGATATAAGATCTTTCTTATCTAGTATAAGATGTCCAACTCTATCAGAGGAGGAACAGTGTGAAACTGGTGCTGGTGGTCAGTGAACTTTGTATGTGACCAACACGCTGCTTGCTGTTTTGAAATCACATCACGACAACATGCAGTTTTGTATGGGGACGAAACACAACCAATATATAAGTAATATCACACTACTGTGAACATCTAGATATTATCAGTTTGTACTGGATTTGTGTTACTTGTAAGTCTGATGAACAAAGTAACATTAAACAAGTTCCAGACTTAACAAAAAAAGCTTTCTATTTCTGATCTGACATTTTTCTCCTTTTAACTGGTGATGTGTTGTTCCTGAGTGAGTCAGCTCTGAGAGTCGGCTCCCGTCTGAGAGCTGTTTTCTTTTTTCTTTCATTTTTAAATACATTTCTAACAGTTTTCTTGTTTAAAATTGAAGGTATAAATGTAAAATTAGAGGTAATAGGTGGATATGATATACAGTAGCTGCCAACAGAAGCTGCTGGTTAAATGACTGACAGCAACAAAGACATACTTTTCCTTTGCCTCACTATAATTTAAGTCAAAATTATTTACTAATGAAAGAGACAGCAATCACTGCATAAAATTCATCAAATTAAATCAGACTTGGACAAATAACAGGAACGTGATGGACATTACTAATACTAATACAAATACTGTTAGTATTACCATTACTTACACACCAACAAAATAAGCAAATACAAAGATAGAAAAATAATTCCCAGAGCCCAACGCCCTATCAGTCCTAAAGTTATGACGTTTTTAATATATTTTCTGTGTAAATTGCTATCTGTATGTATTCTGTATGTTTGCAACTTCGTTTGTGTGCTTCTGCCTGTCTTGGCCAGACTTTCCTGGTAAAATAAAGGTAAAATAAAAAATTAATAAAAGTTGATGATGATAACTAAATAACTCAAATATGAAGAAAGGCAAAGGCAAAATCCACTGAAGTGACATGATAACGTGTGATGATCAGTGTAATCAACAGACAAAAAAACACCACTTTATCCCATTTAGGAACAACAGGTCTTTGACTTGTACCAATCTAATGAAGTTTTAAAATATAATACATAAACAGAAGGTAGATCCTTCGGTTAAAAACCTCCCAGAAATCCTGAGTTTAAATAATCATCTGCTCACAATGACAATGAATAAAAGAGATATTCATGCACAGATACCAATCATAGGTCAAAATATTGCTAAATAGGGCCTAATTATCGAGATTTTATCCAGAAGTGGATAAAAACCAGAAGTGGTCCCGAATAAATTGCCGGCTCTTATTGCTGAGCTGAGCCAAATGATATTGCTCACCAAAAAGAGCTGAAATTTCCATCACTACTTTTATCACAGTAGGTTCAAAGTTAAATTATTTGTCATTACAACACCTGGTAATCAATGTTGTAGTCTCTCTGTAGTATGCTAGGAAAATGTTGATTTTTTTTACAGTGGAATGGGGAGGATGAGCAGGGGAGTCTTACAGCCTGAGGAAAGTTGCCCTGTAGTCTGTGGTGGACACTTCTGTATTGCTTTGCAGTGTGAACAGGAGTATACACACATGTTCAATTCATTCATAACAGGTGCTGATCATAAAAATCCTTGTATAACAGGTTCTAGGTTGCTAAGACTCCCATTTGTAGCTTTGAGTAAAATCTCAAATCTACTGAAACTGACAGCACTTGTCTTGTGATTTTCCCTCATAAAATACCAGCACAAATGACAGTTTAGTCAGGAATGGTCATGGGCCAAAGGAGAAGATCAAACTTTATGGAGGATGAGATTACAGCGATGGTAGAAGAGACTGAAGCCAGACTAACTGGTGGGCTGAAAACACAGTTTAGATCTGTGACACCAAAAAACTCAGGGGGAAGACAGATCTGTGGGTGTTCTTAAAAAGAAATTGTTTGGTAATTAAACCCTCATACCTTTGATAATTCCTAACAAATTTTTCAGTTTTCAAAGTTCATCTTCAAACTTCAAACAATAGTGAACCTTCTCAGAAGTGGCCAACCTTCCAAAATTCCAAGAGCATGGTGAAGGCTCATTCAGGATGTCACAAAGATCCAAAGGAAACATCCAATGAGCTGCAGACCTCTGTGACCTCAGTAAAGGTCAGAGGTCATGGCTCCACTCTCCCAAAGACACTGGGCTAAAATGGCATTATGGGAGAGAGGTGAGGAGAAAGACTCGTTAAGACTCATCTGGATTTAGACACAACACACCTTGATGACCTCAGAGCTTTAGGAGAATATTCTATTAACTGATGAGTCTGACCTGAACCTATTTGAGACGCTGTGGCGAGACATTAAAAGAGCTCCAATGTAGCTGCACTAAAAAAGTTCTGTAAAGAACAATGGACCAAAGTCCACCACAGTGATGTCAGAGACTGATCTCCAGTGGTTCAGTTGTTGCTGCTAAAGGTGGAACAATTAGAAAGTTCATGGGGAGACCTTTTCACTCTGGTGATTCGGCCTCATCAAATTAAATTATCATTTAAAACATGAATTCAGGGTTTACTTAGGTTGTCTTTGTTTTATGCTCAATTTTCTTTAAAGACCCTACAGTTTAGTGTGACAGTGGCTCCAATACGTTTTCACAGCACCATTAATGGTGATCATCTGTTTCATGCGTGCATTTGCCAGACACCTAGCTAGCTAACTTTACAGTGAATGCACATGTACAGAGGACATCTGGAAACAGAACTAGTGGTGGAAGATGTTTGACACCACTCACGTTACATCACAGTGTAAGGCATGTCACTGTAGCTGAGCAGCTCTGAGCAGAGTCACAAAATAACCATAATTGTTCACCAGTGTTAGCCAACTGATAAACTACGGCACAGCAGTTCACGAGTAGGTTTACTAACGTTTAGAGAAGTGACGATGCCCCTCTATTCCACGACGATCAAACCCGTTTACTGTCGTGCTATAAAGTTTGATGTTTGTATTTATCATAGCTAGCCTACTAGTTAGCATAGCCGCCGCTACACTGTACACAAAGACAACACAACAGACGTAAACAACACAACAAATACACCGACTACATATTTACCAGGCCCGCTGGCAATTTAACTAACTTACCGGTATTTTTCTATCGAAGCCGCTGTGATGTTTCTGTTTTTTTTGTTTTCTTCTTCTTCTTCTTCTTCTACGTCTTCTTCTACGTCGTCGTCTTCTTCTTCTTCTTCTTCTTCTTCTTAATGGCGATTGGCAAACAGCTTTAAGGTGCATTACCGCCACCTTCTGGACTGGAGTGTGGATCAGAATGGCGTATTATAACATTAGATCCTCCTACTGAACCCCGCTCTCGGCCCTGACACCAACATCCCCCAAGTTTCTCTGAAGTATCTCCCTCGTACATACTCTCATGTGGTTTTTCCTGAGAGTGACTTCAAGCATCTCCCTCTCTCTCTGGTATCTCGGACAATCTAATATTACATGATCTACTGTCTCCTGTAATCCACCTGTAGGATGCTTGTTCATCATTTTTAAAGTACTGTTAAGACCTGTGTGACCAAACCTCATCCCTGATATTATGTCCTCCTCTTTTTTTATTTCTACAGACTTCTCTCCTCTCCCTCTCTCCTTTGAATGTTGTAATAGTATCGGCCCTTATTTTCCATATCCCACTCCTCCTGTCATTTTGTTTTCATTTCTGATTTGATTATACTTTTTAACTCAGCCTTGCTATGTTTTGCAACCATATTTATTTCTCTTTTCCTTGTTACTCCTTTAGCATACTTATCTGCAAGCTCATTACCCTCCACCCCAATATGCCCAGGGACCCACATAAACTTGGTTTTAGCTCTTCCTTTCCCAATCCTCGATCCGGTTTGTGCTATGTCAGTTATTATGTCCTGCCTTGTGTCTGATTGCATGTTTTGAATACTTGTTAGTGCACTACTTGAGTCCGATACAATTAAAACTTTCCTTGGTTTGACTCCCTCTATCCAGCTTAGAGATTTCTTCATCTTCTTTTTCTTCTTCTTTTATGTTTATTGACGGTTGGCAAACCAACTCAGAGGTGCATTACCGCCACCAATGGACTGGGATGTGGAAAAGGAGAATAGCAGGAGAAATCCCAGGAGTCTTTTAGCTAAACCGGTGTCTTTTAAATATTTTATAATCTCAGGGTAAATCTTACCTGCTGTTTTCCCCAAGAGGCCTGACAGTTAAGAGTCATGGTGTTTTACCCTCCTCAGTGACTGTATAAGGTGATATCTCCCAGTATTATATTTCCTACATTGAAGTAATACAAACTTGACAGTTTCTGTCTGCTTAAAGTGTGAGCATTTTCCACTCGGGTGTTTTCTTATTTTATATAATGTATGGTTGAGACCTGTGTCACTGATTTTCAGACAACGATATTTTCTTCCCTTCCTTTCCAGCCATCCACCCTCCCAGCACCTACTGTACTTGTCTTTTTATGTTATAAAGATGATTTCCAGTTTTTGATTACCATTTGTTGTGTCAGAATGTCAAAGAAAGATGAGGAGACTTTGGCTTTCAGTCGACGGGATCATTTACTGTCAGTTCAACATCATCTTCCAAACATGACACATGACATGATCAACACAACAGCCACTCTGCTGCAGTTTTACACCCGTAAATACACACATCACGGTCTCTTTGGTCTGCAATACACACTCATGGCTTACATATTACTCTGGCTCTATGACTGGTCTGCATATCTTCCACAGAAGGTTACAACAACTTATCATGTCTTCATTTATGTGGTTAGAACAACATGTTATTGAAAGATTGAGAGTTCAAACAAGAACTTCTTGAACCATTGTGTGCTCTCTCTTTTTCAGTATTCCTCCATACAATCAAATCAATCAGTACAATCAAAACTCCCCACACATTATCATCCCAATATTCCTGCTATACTTATTGTGTATATGTCCTGATGAATGTATAGCTGCAGCTTTACTTAATCTTCAGGCCTGGGACCATTTCTTTTCATCATATATATAAACTGTCTCGATAAAAATGTGCCAAATGCAAGCTTCCACTATTATGCTGATGATACTGTAATACACTGCTCTGCCTCCACACCAAGCCACGCTCTTAGTCAGCTACAATCAGCTTTTAATATTGTTCAATCAAACTTATATGATTTGAAACTTGTTTTAAATGTTGATAAATCAAAGCTCATGCTTTTTTCAAACTCAAAATCTAAGTCACTGGACTTTCCAGCCATCACCACTCTCCAGGCCTCTGAGATTAATCAGTATCTCAGTATAAATATCTTGGTTTTATAATTGATGATTCTCTCTCTTTTGCACCTCATATTCAGCAACTGGTGAAAAAACTGAAACTAAAATTGGGTTTTTATTTTAGAATCAAGTCTTGCCTTTCCTTTGAGGCTAAAAGACGACTTGTTGCAGCCACCTTTATGTCTGTGCTGGATTACGGTCATGTCTTGTACATGCATGCATCTTCAATGGCTGCACACATTGGACACAGTCTACCATGGAGCTCTAAGGTTTATCACCAACATAAAAGCCCTTACCCATCACTGCGTATTGTATGCCCGGGTTGAATGGACTACCATGTCCACTCGCAGACTTAACCACTGGCGTACTCTGATTTACAAGGCTATTGTGGGTCTGCTTCCTCCATATCTCCTGACCTACATCTGTCAAAAATCCATGGGAAGTTATAATCTTTGCTCTCAAGACTTATTCCTACTAACTGTCCCTAAAGTCTGTACAGAGCTTGGAAAAAAGTCATTTCAGTTTGCTGCTCCCTCTGCCCGGAATCAGTCGCAGAATAATCTTCATCTCAAAGAGCTGGTCTCACTGAACGCATTCAAGGCCCGTCTTAAAAGACTGGGATGAAGAGACATCAGGCTGTAGATGGTTTGACTGATACAAACATCTTTGACTAAAACGGATGTTTCATCTCAATTTATGTTTTTATTTAATTCTGTGTAAATTGCTAACTATGTATTCTGTATGTTTGCAACTTGGTTTGTGTGCTGCTGCCTGTCTTAGCCAGGACACTCTTGCAAAAGAGATTTTTAATCTCAATGAGACTTTCTGTTATGGTTCAGCAGTAGCAGGACCCAGATGCAGACGACACAAGGGTGGAGTGCAGTTGAAGGATTTAATTAACACAAAACACAAAGTCCAAACCAAGGCAAAGGCAAAAACAGAGAGGTACAACAGGGCTAGGCAGAGAACAATGGGACGCAACACAGGGAACACGGGAGGTAACACAGACGTAGCATGGAGGCAACATTAATGAACTGACAACTCACAGAGGGAATCACGCAGACTAAAATACTCTAGGGTAACGAGGGAATGATACACAGGTGACACAGGGAGGAGGAGACAATCAACACAGGTGGAGACGATCAGACAATCACACACTGGAGGGAAAATGCAGAGGAAAACATGGAGGATAGACTAACATAAACTAAGAAGACAGAGCAAACAAACACAGGGAAAAAGAGCAAACTAGATGTAAAGACATGGAAGACTAAAACAAAGACAGAATAGACATAATAGGACAGGAAGTGAGAAGCAAAAACACAGAACATGGAACACAGACTATCAAAATAAAACAGGAAACAGACAACCAAAATACATGACCATGACACTTTCCTGGTAAAATAAATGTAAAATAAAATTTAAAAATGGAGCCTGCAGGTCTACATGCTTACTTCTGAGTATTTGTTTAGCCAGAATATCCACCTCATTTCCTTCCAGACCAACATGGGCTGGGACCTAAAGGAAGCATGCAGATTCAAAGATTCAAAGAAGTTTATTTGCCATTTGCACAAGTACAGATGGTACAGGTAGCCTACATTGCAATTCTTGGTGCAGAAAAACTGTTGAGTCAGTGGAGTGCAGAGTAGAAAAGAAAGAGCAGCAAAAAAATATTCACATATTTTACGCACGCACACACACACAGCAAACTCTTATTACACAGAAACATACGATAACAAATCAACACTGTCTAGTGCAAAAAACAATTTGAATATGAAACAAGTTAAAAAGGTGTTAAAAACAAACAAACAGTTGTAATGTATAAGAGATGTTATTGCACCTTTGAAATGTGTCATTATTGCACTTCAAAGAGGGGAGAGGTAGATGAGGATGAATAACAGCAGGGGGATGAGGTAGATGCTAACATCGGTCTATGATTTTATGGAAAAGCTGGTGGGAGTGAAGTGAGGGATGTGATATTTGTTTTCCTCTTTTGTCTTTTGTGATGAGTTTGACGGTGGCTGTAAGGAAGCTGTTTCGGAGGCGTGTCTTATGGGTGATGATACTGTCCGGCCTGGAATTTCTCAGGTTATATCCTGACTTCTTCCATTTAAACACAGAGTGTGCTGGGTGGTGTTTGTCCTTCAGGATGCTCTGTGCTTTCTTCCTGCAGCGTTGTGTGTATAGTGTGTCCATGGAGGGGAGGTCAGATCCTATGATCCTCTCTGCAGTTTTTATGACCCGCTGGAGAGCCTTTCTCTCTGACTGGGTGGCGTTTCCAACCCACACAGTGATGCCTCTGGAGAGAATGCTCTCGATGATTCCTTTGTAGGCCTGGATGAGGGGGCGACGGCTGAGTCTGGCCTTCTTTAGCAGCCTGATCAAATATAGTCTCTGCTGCAGGCTTTTTTCACTGTGGCCACAGTATTTTCATCCCAGCTCAGGGTTTTGTTACCTGAAGACCCAGAAACTTGTGACTGTCAGCCTGCTCCACCTCAGTCCCCTTGATGGTGAGAGGCTGCAGAGGGGGAGATGTCCCCCTGAAATCCATAATTAGTTCCTTGGTCTTGTCTATGTTGAGGACGAGGTTGTTGTCCTCTCCATAGACAAAGATTTTGTTTACCAGCTCTCTGTGCGAGCTGGTACTCCGATACACTCTTACTTTCCATCCTGTACATGATAAAGAATATTTCACTGATTATATCTGTTCTAATTAATGATCTGACTGATGTTATGCTTGTCAGGGCGTATAAACTGTCGGACGTACAGTAATCACTGTGCAGGGCCAACAATATTAATAGTTCTGTGGTGCAACTGGTGGTGAAACTGAAATTGTGGGGCTATTGAAGTTGATCTAATCCAACATTTCCTGCCTTTGCATCACCAGTCCACCCAAAGCTTGTGAAGTTTGTCTCATTATGTTCCTCGCAGTCTGCTAAAATATTCTTGACAGGATGTGTTTCACATTAACCCTGGACATTAACCCAGTACGCCAGCATTAATGTCACTCTTCTGCTCCGTAATGGCATTTCTCCCATTTCCACCTGCATCGCTGATACTTTACATGTTTTAAATGATCCACTATAGATTCTCAGAGTCTCACCTTGCAGTATATCTAGCCTGAGATTTGATTCACCTGCTGACATGTAAGCTACACATCCGTAATCAAAGACAGATCTCATGAGTGCCCAGTATTTGCACTTGCTCCTGACTCCTGTCCTGACAAACAGCGAAGTATATTGGTGACTTTTTAACATTTGTTCTTAACTATATCCAAATGAACACGTGAGCTTTTTGTCAAACCAACATCTGATTGCTTCAACTTGTTCAAGATGTTGCTCATACATTTTAGAGAGATGGTTGAAATTTTATGCTGCTTTGAAAAACGAGTTACTTGTGATTTTGCTACAGCTAGTTTGAATCCCCATTTACTTGACCATTTTTCCACTTCAACTATTGCAGTTTGCATTTTCTTGTTAACATAAGAGATATCGCCGCCTCTTATCGACAAAGCCCAGTTGTCTGCATATAGTGATTTTCCTACACCTTGTTCAACCTGAGAGAAGACGTCATTGATCATTACATTGAGTAACAATGGACAATTTACACTCCCTTGTGGAATTCCATTCCCCACCGTATACACACTGGAGAATTCTGCACCTACTCTTACTCGTATTTTCCTGCTGAATAAAAAATCCAGAATCCAGTTATATGCTCTTCCTCCAATTCCCATTGATTCCATCCTGATAAGAAGCCCTTCTTTCCAAAGTATGTCATATGCCTTTTCTACATCAAAGAAGACAGCTTTCTCCCTTGTTGGTCTGTGCTTTCCTGATGTCTGACTCCAAGCATAATACAGAGTCCATTGCATTATGACCCATACGGATATATGATATGATATATGATACTGCACCCAATCCTGATTCCCATAAAATATTAACTTTTCTGCCACTTCTGATGTGTGTGGCAATTGTCATGAGTTTTCAAGTATGTTAATCACCCATAAACGTGTTTCTTTGGGATAATACTAATATTAATAATAATAATAATAATAATAATAATAATAGTCCTTTTAAAAACAGTCCTTTTAGGCTCCTTGGGCCCTAATAAAAAAAATAATAATACAATTATATATTAAAACATATAGACCTACATGAGTTTAATTGTAAGGTATGTGATCAAACTTTTAGGCTTATAGGAAATATACTAAGAGTCAATCAATTTTTCTCCAATAATGTAATAGCTACATTTACTGCAGCTATTACATTATTAGAGAAAACTGCAACTGCAAAAAAAAAACATTGACCAGAAAATGTAGTATATCTATTATTTAGTTACTCTGTCAGTGATGGGTCAAACACAGAGAAAGAATTTCCTCACAGGGACAAGACAGTATAGCTTAGCTTAAATAGAAGGTGTACATACAGTATATATATACACACACACACACATAGACTGAGCAAGTGTAGAAACACTTTTTCTTTAATGTCATGCCATCCTGTTCATATTAAATATCAAAGACAAATTATGGTTCACACAGCTTTATTCACCCTTTAGCCTTACATAAAAAAAATTTGAACAAATTATTGATTGTTGTCTTAATGTTTACAAGTTAGAAGTGTGGCTGGTGAGACAGAGAACAACAACAGACAGTAACACATGTGATCACCTCCAGCATTTATCACTACTTTACACCTCCTGAATGAATAAGATGTTATTCTGGACTTGTAGGATGACATGCCATTCTTCCTGCAGAGCTGTGACAAGTTGTTCATGTGTTGCTGGAGCAGGATCTCTCTCTCTCACCCGGTGATCCTGAACATCACACAAATGCTCTATTGGGTTGAGATCTGGTGAATATGCTGGCCAAGGAAGGACAGCGACATTGTTCTGGTTCAGGTAGGCTACTCCTGACAGACATGAGCCACGTGTGGTCTGACATTGTTGTACATTAAGGTGATGCCTGATTGCTGTATCCTGGGAATGACGTGTGGACCTAGGACCGTATCTCGGTAACGGATGGCTGTCAGTGTACCGTGGATGTTAATAAGTATAACTAGAATTGTTCTCTGGAAAGTTATATAATGGTGACACAAAACATTCCAACAGCACTTGTTCAGTTAATTAAAAATCATTTGGCTAATATCCCAATACCTAAATTACAAAATATCACAATAAATTATATTGATTTCTTACATGGAAAGTGCAATAATACATTTCTGAGGTAACACCTGGTAAATCCAATATTCCCTGGACCAACGGAAATGACACTTCAGCTCAAAGACTTTAGAAAAACTACACTATCAGCTATTAGAGAGAAATTCTTAAAATTCCTAGTTCCTCCTAAATGCAAAGAAATACATTTAAAACCATAAATGAAATGTATCCTTCAAATGAATTGATTAAAAGAAGATTTAAATTCGATGTAAATAACTTGTCATCTGTGCAACATAAATGCAGAAACAACGGATCATTCTGTGTGCCTGTGCAAAGGCACACTGACTATTCTTCGTCATACTTATTCCGCCTTATTATTCTTTTTCTTCCACTTTTTCACTGCGTAACTTGTCTCGCAGCGTTGCCAGCACATGTACAAGACATACATTCATAGTAAACAACAACAACGTGCACAAGACATATATAGTAAACAAAAAGATTTAATTTATGATTAACAACATCATGATTATCACCAAGTTTAATATACACAAATGTTAATATATAATATAATATAACATAAATCCCCCCCATTGTGGAATGTAGTCAGAAATAAAATATCTGCTCAGTGAATGCATAAAAAAGGTTAACAATTCCAAAACTAGAAAATTCAATGCACTTGCATCTGAATTTGAATTGCTCTGTCCCCTGTATAGCATTTTAATTTACTTCATTACATTTCCCCTTTTATTTTGTGTTATTATTGTTAGTTTTTTTTCGTTGGTTTCTTTATTGTTTACCCTTGCATATTTCAATTTCATGATTGTAACTTTGCACAAAAAAACTCCTTGGAGTTGAGTCTATGTTTAGAACAAGAGAGAATACTGTCCATGTCAGTGTTTTTGTGTCAATAAAGTTTTACAGAAGGAGAAGCTCATTGTGATTGGCTTAGACGTGACCAATAGGAAGCTGACAGAAGTCCTGTGTGATCGGCCAAGTGTGAGCAGTAGCAGAATGATTGCAAAACTTTCTGTTTGTCTCTTCGCCGTCATTTTCTTCTACAATGACTCAGCTTCCGCCCAGAAGAAAAAAGAGGTGAGGTACCGTCAGTCACACGGAGAGGAGAAAGTTGATACAAGTTGGATGAAATGTTGCTCCATTTTCAAAGTTGACCGTCGTCCGCACTGATCTTCACGCTAATCTACTGTAGCTAACGTGTGATTGACTGTCGTCACCGAGGTAGAAATACGTCACTATGATGTCTCACGGACACTGTGGCGTTTGCTAAATTGTAACGCAGGCTGTAAACTCAGTCTTGGACTAACGTTAACTCGCTCTTAACTGGACCTGAGTTCTTAAGTCCACTGAGTGGTTACGCTTCAGGGTTGAGGACACGTGAGCCAAGAGTGTAGGACAAATGTCAGCAGCTGTGCCAGAACAGATAAAGGTGTTGAACTTACATCACTTCCTTTTAACGCCGTGAGATGTGGTCCTGCACCACAGGTGACGAACCTTTCCAGTTCTTCTTTAGAAAACATGGCAGTATTTATTACATTTACTACATCCATTAATTACAGGTTTCCACTGTAGAACCGTCCTCTAAATTCTGCCCCACCCTAACATTTTTATTAATTCAACAATAAACTGTCATCACACGTCTCTATTTTTATTTAATCTGTCATCTTGGGACATTTGTAGAACACAGCCTCTAATAGTGAATAGATGAGTTTGTGTCATAAATACCCAGTATGCATACTGCTAGTAGTGTTTGTTGAAAAAAGTTGAGACAACTCGTTACAGAAGTCTAACATGTATTATATTATAATGATGCCATCAGGAAGATTTTTCAGTTTCTTGGTCTCTCCTGAACATCTGAGGTGGTCTGACAGGATCAGTTAACTGTATCGTTTCACTCTGGAGGTACTGGTATGCCTCACGTTTTCATTTAGGTGCACCTAATATTACATTTTCAACTTTACCTTTTTTTAGCCACATTATTACCTCTGGCAGTTTGGTCATGTT
Source organism: Chaunax sp. Z400 (assembly GCA_037577475.1). Lineage (NCBI taxonomy): Eukaryota > Metazoa > Chordata > Actinopteri > Lophiiformes > Chaunacidae > Chaunax > Chaunax sp. Z400. The sequence goes on from CM075189.1 coordinate 4,794,941, forward strand.
TTCACCCATGTCCATTTGTTCTGTAGTTTGTTTATTGGTTTGTCTGTTTGCAGGATTACTCAGTATTTACTTATTTATTTTTGCTTACTACATGTTTAAATTCTTTGTTTGTTTCTAATAGTTAGCTCTGCCTGTGAACATCTCTGCTCTCTCCTTACTACTGCTGTTTGCTACAGTGGACCGATTTGAAGTTTGACTTTACAGGCTTCTTGAGAATAACATGCACATTAACAATACCTCTGGTGTAGGTTGATACATAGAACTGTATTTGCCAGCTGTGGATTGGCCACTACCTGAAACACTTGTGCCACATGCTTTTTAAATGGCCTAACATCAATACATTTTATATGGCTGCATTGAAACCCAAGAGATAAACCAAGTATTTAAATTCATATTGAGGCCCAATAGAAGTTTTCTGTAACATTAGTTTATCTTATATCTCAGTTTGTATTTTGTCTGTCTTGGATGTATTGTGCAGCCTTTTACAAAATACCAAAAGAAGCCAGTAGTGTCAGGATAGGTCCTAGCTATCACACTTTTTTTGTATGTTTGTAGACCCTGCTGTCAGAGAAGGTAACCCAGATGATGGAGTGGACCGCCAAGCGCTCAGTCATTAGGCTGAATGGAGATAAGTTTCGTCGCTTTGTCAAGGCTCCTCCCAGAAACTACTCTGTGGTAATAATGTTTACAGCGCTGCAGCCACAGAGACAGTGTGGGGTCTGCAGGTAAGAAGCCGAACCAATATGATGAGGTTATGTTTTGTAATCTGTGAATTTAGATGCATAATTTCATTTCAGACAAGCTGATGAGGAGTTCCAGGTGCTGGCTAACTCATGGCGTTATTCCTCTGCCTTTACCAACAAAGTCTTCTTTGCATCTGTCGATTTTGATGAAGGATCAGACGTCTTTCAGATGGTGAGACTATTTCTTGTTTTCCAAGTCTGTGTTTTTGCCTTTTGTTAGGAGTCTGCTGTTCATTCACTGAGACTTCAGGCTTTGAATCCAATCAAACAATGGACAAACGAACACAATGACACTGTTGTAGGTTGGAGAGCCTAGTGAGTTAATGTGTAGAAATGAAAGAAAATTCTAAATTATATACATAACACAGCAACTTCTGGAGTTGTTACTGTGAGAGAATTTTTCTTTGGTTTCTAACAAAAGACAAAAGGAAGTGATGTAAAGTGAGGGAGACCAGCCAAGTTTAACAGACAAAAATGAATTGATCAATGCCGGTTTTGACACTGAGAGGTTTTAAATGTGCAATGATATGCGTATGATGAAAAACACACTTATAATTATCAGACTGTAGATGTTCAACCTACTAGGAACAGACAAAGATTAGAAAATAGAACAGAATAGAAATAGAACAGAATAGAATAGAATAGAAAGCCTTTATTGTTATTGTATGAAGACATACAACGAGATGAGGAGTGCTACTTCTGAATTCAGTGCAACTTATAAAACAGGTTAAAAAGACAGACATGTTGAACAGACAAAAGTTAGAAAATAGAATAGAACAGAATAGAAAAAAGAATATAGAATAGAATAGAAAGCCTTTATTGTCATTATACAGTGTACAATGAAATTAAAGGGCAAACTCCTTAAGGTGCTCACAAGATATATCAAAAATATCAAGACTATATACAGGCCTAGTAGCAAGACAACAACAATTTAAGACAATAACTATTTACATGACACAATTCACATAGTATATGCAGCAGATCATTTAAGAATATTGCACAGTAAATGTACGTAAATGTAACTGGACACTGTAAATGTACATAAATGTAGATGGACACTACAAATGGACAGTTTCAACAAGTGCACTTTAAACGGATATATGGTTCTGTATTTAAATATATTGCACAATAGAATAGAACTGAATAGAATAGAAAGCCTTTATTTTCATTGCACGAAGACATACAACGAGATGAGGAGTGCTACATCTGAATTCAGTCCAACTTATAAAACAGGTTAAAAAAACAGACATGTTGAACAGACAAAAGTTAGGCCCTGTTTCCACCAAAGCCTTTTTCCCCAGCTGAAAAAGCCAGGTGTTCTTCTGAAGACGCCCAGCTGGGAGCGCTTGAGAGCGCTTTGGAGGCGTATCGTTTTTCAGCTGAGGCACGTTGCTTGCTATTATGCGGAATATCTGCTGAAGTAATTTGTGTTGCAAGTACCTAATTTTGCAGATAGCTTGTTTTATCAACAAATACTGAGTGTAAAAATGGCAGCACAAGGTAGAGGACTTGCCCTGGCTCTGGATGAAGGGAAGGCTGGAGGAAGTAGGGAGAGAGGATGGACTAGCAGGTCTATGTGGGTTCATGAGATTTTGTGGGTGAGGAAACATCTGGGCGAGTTCAGGAGCTGAAGTTGGACGGGACCCGGTTCAAGGAGTACTTTCGTATGAGCAGGACACAGTATTCGGTTTTGCTCCAGAAAATTGGACCTTCCATATCAAGCAGGGACACATATTACGGGGGGCCATCACCTCGGATGAACGTCTCTGCATTTGTCAGAGGTAGCCTTTGTGACACAACGTAATTACATTATAACACAGTTGCATTAATTAATTAATGTAAACATATATATGCCTATTTTGTTTCTAGGTATTTGCAATTCAGTGATACATAAGATTTTACACATTAATAATTTAATATAATTAAAGCATATATATTATTAATATAAACTCATAATATTCACTTAATTTGTGTAGAATAGGCATATATTACTTGCACATTATCTGTAAATATTGCAGCACCTTTATTTTAAAATTATCTCTACACATTTCATGTTTGTATAACCAGATATCACATATACTCTCACCTGTAAATTATTCTATTTGCACTTTCTGGTTGGATGCAAACTGTATTTCATTGTACTTATACTATGTGTAATGACAGCAAATTTAATCTAATCTCATTTACTGTTGTGTAAGCATGTTTTGAATAGACATGGTGCAGTGTGTTCTCCCCCCTGGTTGAACACTGTACGTATTGTACAAATTAAGGATTGATGGAAACTCCGTCAGGATGAGACCGCTGTTGCTTGTTTATAATGTCCTGTCGGTGAGCGAGAGCTATGCTAACATTAGCATCTGTTGGAATATGGACAGCACCATTTAGGAATTACAGCCATTTTATTCAGAGTACCTCCATTATCAGGGGCTCAAAAGTATTTGGACAAACTAACATAATTATAAATATAACAGTAGTTTTTGATACTTGGATGAAAATCTTTTGCAGTCAATGACTGCTTGAAGTCTGGAGCCCATGGACATCATCAAATGCTGAGTTTCCTCCCTGGAGATGCTTTGCCAGGCCTTTACTGCAGCCGCCTTCAGTTGCTGCTTGTTTGTGGGTCTTTCCTCTTTCAGTTTTGTCTTCAGTAACTGAAAAGCCTGCTCTATTGGGTGGAGATCAGGTGACTGACTTGGCCATTGAAGAATATTCCATTTCTTTGCTTTCTTGGCAAAGAAACTCTTGGGTTGCTTTTGCAGTATGTTTTGGGTCTTTATCCATCTGCACTGTGAAGTGCCGTCCTATTAGTTTTGCAGCATTTGGCTGAATGTGAGCAGAGAGTATAGCCCTATACACTTCAGAATTCATCTTGCTTCATACATGCCCATGCCATAACACTGCCTCCACCATGTTTGACAGATGATGTGGTTTGCTTTGGATCATGAGCTGTTTTTTTCCTTCTCCATACTTTTCTCTTCCCATCATTCTGTTTATCTTGGTTCATCTGTCCAAATAATCTGATTCCAGAACTGGGGAGGCTTTTTTAGATGTTTTCTGGCCAAGTCTAATCTGGCCTTCCTGTTCTTAAATGTTACGAGTGGTTTGCACCTTGTTGTAAACCCTCTGTATTTACATTCATGAAGGCGTCTCTTGATTGTAGACTTTGACAATGATATGTTGACCGCCTCCAGAGTATTCTTGACTAGTCTAGATGTTGTGAAGGGGTTTTTCTTCACCAAGGAAAGGATTCTGCAATCATCCACTTTAGTTGTCTTCCAGGTCTTTTGACATTGCTGAGCTTGCCAGTGCATTCTTTCTTTTGATTGATTGATTGATGATTTTACCAAATTGTTGATTTGGCCCCTACTAAAGTTTTTGCTATCTCTCAGATAGATTTATTTTCACTTGCATTGATACCTCATTGGACTTCATATTGATAGCTCCAGTCAAACAGCTACCAAATGCCAATTCAACACTTGAAATCAACTCCAGACGTTTTATCTGCATCATTTGTCTTGAAGTAATGAGAGAACAGACCATACTTGGCCATGAAACTGCTTGTCAGTCACTTGTCCAAATACTTTTGAGCCCCTGATAATGGAGGTACTCTGAATAAAAGGGCTGTAATTCCTAAATGATAAATGCCATATTTTTGTGAAACCCCTTAAATTAAAGTTGGAAGTCTGCACTTCAGTCACATCTTGATTGTTTCATTTCAAATCCATTGTGGTGGTGTATAGAGGCAAAATCACAAAAATTGTGTCATTGTCCAAATAATTACGGACCTAACTGTACATCCTCTGACTCACCTAATGTAATTATCCATCCATCCATCCATTTTCTTCCGCTTATCCCGAGTCGCGGGGGCAGCAGTCTCAGCAGAGAAGCCCAAACCACCCTCTCCCCAGCCACCTCCTCCATCTCTTTTAAGGGTACACCAAGGCGTTCCCAAGCCAGCCAAGAGATATAATCACTCCAGCAAATCCTGGGTCTATCCCGGGGTCTCCTCCCCGTGGGACATGCCTGGATGCCTCCCTCATCCTCATCAAGGGTGAGCCCAGACACCCTGTGTAGGAAGCTCATTTCAGCCACTTGTATCTGCGATCTCTCTCATTACCCAGAGCTCATGACCATAAGTGTAGGTAGGAATGTAGAATGACTGGTAAATCGAGAGCTTTGCCTTGTAGCTTAGCTCCCTTTTCACCACAACAGACTGATACAAAGTCCGCATTACTGCAGACGCTGCCCCGATCTGTCTATCAATCTCACTTGTGAACAAGACCCCAAGAAACTTGAACTCTTCCGCTTGGGGCAGCAACTCATCCCTGACCTGGAGTGAGCAATCCACCCTTTTCTGACTGAGAACCATGGCCTTAGACTTGGAGGTGCTGATTCTCATCCCAGAGCTTCACACTCGGCAGAAAACTGTCCCAATGACAGCCGAAGGTCATGGCATGATTAAGCTAACAGGATCACATCATCCGCAAAAAGCAGAGAAGCGATCCTGAGTCCAACAAATCAGACACCCTCTGCCCTCTGGCTGCGCCTAGAAATTCTGTCCATAAAGATTATGAACAGAATCATGTAATTACGCTGTCACAAAATTCAAAGGGTTAACTTTATTCTTTATCTTGTGTGTTCAGGGCTTCTTTCTCTGTGTTTGGCAAGACTCCACAGAGCAGAAAGGAGTCTACATAACTCTATATAGGACCTGACTATACTCACTGAAGATTCATAGATATTTATTCACAATGGACATCAGAGATAATAGCCTCATTAAAGATATAATATACGGCATTTCTGCATCAGAGAGTGAGGAAGGAAGTCTGTGAATGTGACTAAAATGAATGTGAATATAAATTGCATCTATTGATCTCTATGGGTTTTACATTATTTTAATTAGTTTTTGTGGACCGTGTGTCACACTGTGTTCATGTTGCAGCTCAATATGAATTCTGCTCCAACCTTCCTCCACTTCCCACCCAGAGGGAAACCCCGCAGGTCTGATAGCTACGAGCTGCAGGTCAGAGGCTTTGCAGCTGAGCAGCTGGCTAGATGGGTGGCCGACAGGACTGATGTGCAGGTAATAGCAAAACAAATAAATCTGAGAGTGATCCATCATTAGGTTTGCGATCAATCTCAACTCTGAACTTGAACAATCACACTCTGATGACCATTGTCATGCTTGCCCATTTTCCAGATTCGTGTCATTCGTCCTCCCAACTACGCAGGGCCTCTCCTGCTTGGCTTTCTCCTGGCTGTGATTGGAGGCCTGGCATATCTACGAAGACACAATTTGGAGTTTCTCTTTAACAAGAATGTCTGGGCCTTCTCTGCACTGGTAAGATCGTCCACCAACAAGCACATACAGCAGTATTTAGACGAGTACATGGCAGCTGTACCTAAAACAGGAGAAAAAGAGAAACAACAAAAAGGGCTTCCTACCCCTACAGTTATCTGGACTGCTTGTTTAGAAGCACTTTACGATATATACAAGGCTGTTTCCAATATACACAAGACTATTGACGATACAAGGCTATTTACAATATATAAGAAAGATATATTCCTTTATTAGTCCCACAGTGGGGAAATTTTCAATGTTACAGTAGCACAGTATACAGTAGCACAGTGGGGAGGGGAAAATATAAAAATACAAATACTATAAAAATGAGGGATATAAAGTGTCTCAAAAATATTGCACAAATACTATAACCAGGGATATAAAGTGTCTCAAAATATTGCACAGACAAAATATATTGTATATTGTGTGGTCTACTGGGAGCAGTGCTGGTTGTATAATCTAACAGCTGCAGGAAGGAAACACTTGCGATAGCGCTCCTTCATACACTTTGGGTGAAGCAACCTGTCGCCGAAGGAGCTCTCCAGTGCTGTAATGTGGTCCCGTATCAGGTGGGAGTCATTGTCTATCATGGATGAATTTTGTCATCATCCTCCTTCCTCCCACCACCTCCACTGGGTCAAGGGGGCATCCCAGGACAGAGCTGGCCTTCTTTATCAGCTTTTCGAGTCTTTTCCTGTCCGACACTGACATGCCGTTGCCCCACAGCAGACCACACCATAAAAGATGGCTGATGCCACCACGGTGTCATAAAACGTCTTAAGGAGTGCTCCCTGCAATCCAAAGGACCTCAGTCTCCTGAGCAGATAGAGTCTGCTCTGGCCTTTCTTGTTTAGTGCAGTAGTATTGTCTGTCCAGTCCAGTTTATTGTTCAGGTGAACACCCAGGTACTTATAAGATACCACCATCTCAATGTCCGTTACCTGAATGGTCACCGGGTCCGAGGGGGGGGAGTGTGTGTGCCTGCAGAAATCCACCACCAGTTCCTTTGTTTTCCCTGTGTTGATCTGGAGTTGGTTCTGCTGACACCACTCCACAAAGTCCTGCGTCAGTTCTCTGTACTACCTGTCGTCCCCACCTGTGATGAGACTGACGATGGCAGAGTCATCAGAGAACTTCTGCAGATGACAATATATACATGGCTATTTACAATACACACACCACGACTATTGACAATATATACAAGGCAATTTAAAACATTTTTTTTATCCATCTGCACGTTTACTTATGGTTTGTGCCAAGATTTGGTAAAAACCATTTCTTAAAATACATGCAGTTTGATCTTGCAGCAGATAATTAGTATTTCTGTTCTTGTGAGTGTGTATGTGACCTACACCAGCCCTCTTTGAAAGACTAGCCTATTACATTTTATTTGGAACAAATACCTATCTCTCATCAAAGAGGGCGTGATCCGCCATGAGTGAAACAGAGAGACAAAACAAGACAAACAGGGACGAAAGGACAGGCAATAACACCAATGAGCTGTGTCCTGGTTTGTGTTCCATGCATCCTCAGCCAGCCCAAAGCCTAAAGAGTCCCGAGAACCGAACACAGAGCGATGATGTTGGCCACAAACACTAGCTCACCAGCCACTGGTGGCCCCAATCTACACTGAATATCGGGTTGTAGTTGATGCTGGTGTGTTGGGCCAGGATCATGCAGCAAAGCCCACACCAGTGCACAGGACCCCATCCAGAGTCCAACAGAATCCAGATAGTCCGGTCAGTCCCCCCAGCCATGAGAGCATCTGGGACGCAGAACCCACAGCACCATAGGGGCCCAGGCATGACGTACGAGCCCAGGGCACAGTAAATTACCCGACCAGCACCGCCAGAGGGCCCAGGCATGCCACCAGGGACAAAGGGCAAAGGGGGCCCCAAGGGACCGCTCAGCCCCACACCCACCCAAGACCAGGAGGCCAGGCAGCAGGCACATCCACGGCACACATACAAGGCTATTTACAATATATACAAGGCTATTTACAATATATACAAGGCTATTTACAATATACACAAGACTATTTACAATATATACAAGACTAAATATATATAGAGATATATATACTGTATATATATTTGGTCTTCAGGAAGACCAAAGGTGGCACACACGGGGCTGAGGTAGAACGTGTCGCCAGCTTTAAGTTCCTGGGAGTCCACATCTCTGAGGATCTTTCCTGGATCCACAACACCTCGACCTTGATCAGGAAGGCTCACCAGCGTCTCTTCTTCCTGAGGAGACTGAGGAAAGCCCATCTGTCTCCTCTGATCCTGGTGAACCTGGTGAAGTGAACTACCGCTGCACTGTTGAGAGCATCCTCACAAACTACCCTGTGGCTGTTGCCCTGCTGAACCGTGCTCCATAACCCATATTAGTCAAAAAATCATTTTGATGGTTGTGGGTACTTAAAAAGTCTATTCAGTGAATCGCATGTTTGTTTGTTTCAGTAGATTAGGGATAGTGAATAGAAATTACAGGGTTTTTAAAATTACTGACTGTTGGTCAGTGTATATATATCTATATCTATATATCTACAGTACCAGTCAATAGTTTGGACGTACCTTCCCATCCACTTGAATGGGAAACTGGGTCCAAATTTTTGACTGGTACTGTATATCTGTATCTATATCTATATATATCTATATATCTATAGATATATATGTATATATCTATAGATATATATGTATATATCTATATATCTATAGATATATACGTATATATCTATAGATATATACGTATATATCTATAGATATATATGTATATATCTATATATCTATAGATATATATGTATATATCTATAGATATATATGTATATATCTATATCTATATATCCATCTATCTATATATATAGATATCTATATATATATATATAGATATCTATATATATCTACATATATATCTACACAGAACAAAAATATAAATGCAACACTTTTGTTTTAGCTCCAATTTTTCATGAGTTGAAAGCAAAGATCTAAGAACTCATGTTGCAGCATGATAATGCACGGCCCCGTGTTGCAAGGATCTGTACACAATTCCTGGAAGCTGAAAACATCCCAGTCCTTGCATGGCCTCCATACTCCCCGGACATGTCACCCATTGAGCATGTTTGGGATGCTCTGGATCGGCGTATACGACAGTGTGTTCTAGTTCCTGCCAATATCCAGCAACTTTGAACACCCATTGAAGAGGAGTGGACCAACATTCCACAGGCCACAATCAACAACCTGATCAACTCCATGTGAAGGAGATGTGTTGCACTGCGTGAGGCAAATGGTGGTCACACCAGATACTGACTGGTTTTCTGATCCCCCCCTGCATATCTGTTAAATCCATACTTCAGTGCCTATAAATGTCTCTTTTCAAGATAAAACTGCACATTTAGAGTGGCCTTTTATTGTGACCAACCTAAGGCACACCTGTGCAATAATCATGCTGTCCATCAGCATCTTGATATGCCACACCTGTCAGGTGGATGGATTATCTCGGCAAAGGAGAAGTGCTCACTAACACAGATTTAAACAAGTTTGTGAACAAAATTTGAGAGAAATAGGCCTTTAGTGTACATAGAAAAAGTCTTAGATCTTTGCTGTCAACTCATGAAAAATTGGAGCTAAAACAAAAGTGTTGTGTACATATTTTTGTTCAGTGTATATCTATATATCTATATCTATATATCTATATATATCTCTATCTATATATCTCTATATCTATCTACAGTATATCTATCTATATCTATATAGATATAGATAGATATAGAGAGATACTGTATATAGAGATATATAGATATATAGATAGATATATAGATATAGATAGATATATAGATATATATCTATCTAAATATATATCTCTATATATATCTATATAGAGATATATCTATATAGAGATATATCTATATCTATCTCTCTCTATCTATAGAGAGAGAGAGAGACATAGACAGAGAGAGAGACACATAGAGAGAGATATAGAGTGAGAGAGAGACATAGACAGAGAGAGAGACACATAGAGAGAGATATAGACAGAGAGAGAGACATATAGAGAGATCGATAGATATAAAATTAGCAGGTGGTGCCTTGCATAGTACAACTCCCACCACTGTATGAATGTTGGTGTGAATGGGTGAATGCTGGCTTGTGTTGTAAAGCGCTTTGAGTGGTCAGTCAAACTAGAAAGGCGCTATATAAGTAGGGTCCATTTACCATATATTCAAGACTATTTACAATATATACAGGCTGTTTACAATATAGACAAAAGACAAACTTTTCAACAACAGTCTTCTGATCTAATCACTAATCAGCACAAAGCAATAAGGCATATGGAGGCACGGTCAGGTTGGAAGCAGGGAAGAAGGAAGAGCCACTGCTGGCATCCACGGGTGCCATATTATAGGAGGTGCCATCGGTCTGCCATCCAATCAACAGCCTCCACTTGTAACTCAGAAAGAATACAGAACAAAGTGCCAGCACCACCCCCAGACGGGGAGGTCTACGCCACCACCTTTCACCAACATAAAAACTTCACCACCATTCACACTTTGAATCAAGTGAAACTGATAATAATGCTAAAGACTCACATGACGCCCCACTAGGCAAACAAACCACCAGTGTCCTCAACAACAGTAACACCCCATAATGGTGCTTATGAGCCAACTGTAAACATGTGACCTTAATGACGGTCAATGTGTTCACGACCTCAAAAGAGTTTAAATATCTGAAAGTCCCCACCTGTCAGTTAGAACTGAAGAAGCCTCAGTGTTTCCTCCAGAAACGTTTTAGGCCCGGTGGCAAGAGCTGATAGAAACTATGATACCAAATTTTTGGTTATTTATTTCCATGCAAAACACTTCAAATTAAGTGATCACAAGGAGAGGATGACTCAATAAACTGCATTTATTACACACTAACACACTTCACTTCACTGGAAGAATTTACAGCAAATACAAGAAACACATGGTAAACCATACTGAGGTCGAAAAACTGACCACCTTAGTGGGGTTAGGGGCCATGGCCCAAATAATTAAGTGAAATAATTAAGTGTAATTCCAACAGCCTTGTTGTTGTTGTATTGAGCCTATACGTTTGTGTTGTTGTTGTATTGAGCCTATACGTTTGTGTTGTTGTTGTTGTATTGAGCCTATAGGTTTGTGTTGTTGTTGTTGTATTGAGCCTATAGGTTTGTGTTGTTGTTGTTGTATTGAGCCTATAGGTTTGAGTTGTTGCTGTTGTATTGAGCCTATAGGTTTGTGGTGTTGTTGTAATGAGTCTATAGGTTCCACTGTAATCCTATCCTGATCACAGTGGACAGTACCTGCTCTTCCTCTCTCATCTTCATCACATTCTTTCTTTCTATCTGTCTCATCATGTTCTGTTTCACTTCTTTTATCAAACCTGAGCTCTGACTGCTGCAGTCTTCTTTCATTTTAGTCTGTCAGTGTCAACAGTAAACAGGATCAGTTGATATTTAAATGTTACCACCTCCACTGAGTTAATCCTACAATGAAATAGAATTAAATATGGGTACCTCATTTGAACATGTTTTTAAACCCTTTACACAAACTGAATTGAAAGAAAAGTATTTAAACTTGTGTTTAACTTTTACCAGTCTGGCATTGGATGGATGAATGAATGTTAGCTAACAAGGTCGTTAATTAACTCAGGTGAACCAGCCGGCATCAGAGGCCACTGTTGTGTAGCACATGTAGCACGACCACAGAAGCACCATTTGTCCGCTGTCTGGAGAAGAATGTCCTTAAACCAACTGCAGTGAACTTCTGGTGTTACCTATGTCACGCTTCACTGGATTCAGCTACCTGTTCGGTTTGTTGACATAATCAGAGAACCACCGTGTTGAGCAAAGAGTCACGATGAGTAAAAGATCATTCACTCCACCCACGCCAACACAGCACTTTTCAGAACATGGCAGCACAGAGGCAAAATGCCCAAACACATAGGATTATTTTCAAATGAATGAATATTTGACAATATTTGGCGCAAAGAATTTTTTTAATAGTTCATGTTGAGAGGAAATCTGCAGTCTTGCAGAGCGGTGCACGGACAACAACCTGCTGCTTTAAGTTAATAAAATCACAGAGATGAAGGTAAGCAGGTGAACAGATGGGCATCAAACATTCAGATGTACTTCTTAAGGAAACTGAGGACAGCTGTGATTCCCTTGCCAAGTTCTGGTGAACTTTTCCAGAATAGCAATAGGAAGCATCCTGTCTAAAAACATCACAGACTGGTATGGCTCGTACACATGACAAGAAGGTGGATGACAACCCCTTTGTGTCATTATCAAATGACAGCAGATGATTAAAACCACCCAGTCCCCACCTACCAAGCATATTTGATGTCTGTGAGGTGTCTGACCAAAGGATATTAAGAGACAAAGCCTGTTCACCTGCCATGTGGCAAAAGATATGGAAGGATCTGCTGCTGTACCACCAGACAACAGGCCAGCTCTTTTCATCACACTGAGACTCCTGAACTCATCCTCCACACTTCGAAAAGTCTCCTTTTATGATGTGATTATTTGTGTGTGTGTGTAGTGTAGGAAAGTGTAACCACAGTTGAACATTTTATACAACCTTAAACTATATAATGACAAATTAATATTGAATATTGAATCTCTCAGCTCTGGTACAACAACTATTAATGGAAAAATCCTAAGTACAGAGAAAATAATAAATTTTGCCTTTGCAGGTTTGTATAAATACATCCTTATCTTTATAATGTCTTCTTTTCTATGTTTCAGTGCTTTGTCCTTATCATGACTTCAGGCCAGATGTGGAACCACATCAGAGGACCACCATATGCACACAAGAACCCCAGCACAGGCCAAGTTGTAAGATACAAACACACTATCAGAGGTGGCCAAAGTACATGCATCCTTTACTCAAGTAGTAGACTCAAATTAAAAAATGTAAATTATTGATTAAACTTCTTTACTCACATAAATATTAAAAAGCACAGGCTCTGAATTGTACTCAAAGTATAAAAGTATAAAGGAGCCCTTTTATACTTTGAGTACAATTCAGAGCCTGTGCTTAGCCCTTTGAAGGACATTTCTACCTTCTGTTTTTATGCAAACCTAACTGACCCTGTCAAATTAATATAAAATTAATATATTAATTTAAGTTAATAGAACAGTATTTCAACTCTGTTACTACCATTCACAGTCAATGATATATTCAGCATGAATGAGTATTATGTAATAATAACTTAAATTTATATAGCCCCTTTCAAGAGAACCAAGGACGCTTTACATAGTTGGGTACGACAGCAAAATAATAATAATTTAAAAAAATAACAAGAAAAATAATAACACAAGTAGAACACAATTAGAGAAGAACAAAGTAAAAAATACTGTAGTCTTTAATACACAGAGGTCGCGTGACAGCGCCAAACGAAGTCCCTTCTCTACCATGCATTTTTTTGTTCACACTGAACAATAAATGGGTGGAACAACGGCGCTCCAGTGTGTGATTTCAAGTAGCGTACGGGAGTTCCGCGATCAAAGAAGGCGTGACGCTTAACACAGCATCGGGGTCTAGTGACGTCTAACATATGGGTCGAGCAGCACTTTGTAAAGATTAACATGACAAAAGTAACGATTTACATGACGGTTTGATCGACC
>CM075189.1:4816171-4933671 GCA_037577475.1 Chaunax sp. Z400
CTCCATGCTTCGCTGCCGTAGAGAAGTGCTGAGCACGCACACTTGGTAGACCCTCATTTTGGTGTTTACGGTCAGCATAGGGTTGTCCAAGACCCTCTATGCTAGCCGAGCCATTGCTGTTGCTGCCTTGCCAATCCGTGTGTTTTGCTTGGCATCTAGAGAGAGGTTGCTGGAGATAGAGGAGCCGAGGTAAGTGCAGTCTCCACCACCTCAAGGGTGTAGTCACCAATGGAGATGCTGGGGGTGCAGCTGACGTCTTGATCCATGATGTTAGCTTTTCTGAGACTAGAGCACTATGTACTTGCAGCTGCCTTAATGATCATGTCAGTTCAGTTGCTGATCTTCCTGCTCAGAATCCACACTGTGCTTCAGGGTATACCCTTCCAACAAGTGACTGCAGCCTGTTTAGTACTACATGGACAAAGGCCTTGACTGAGGATAATTTATAATAAAATTAAAGTTAACTTTATATGAGACTATTAGACAGATCATCGGATAGTCCCATACCGCCATCTAGTGCTCCTAATGTTATTTGCAAAAATCCACCTGAATGTAACCCACCAATCAGAGCCAGGAGGAGTGTCCGATAGTGTCTTGTTCAATATTATTTTTATTATTATCTGTAGTATTACATAGGTGAGTGTACACTTTTACAAATTCAGGACTTCATTGTAAACAAAAATACATGTATAAACTGTTCTTCTTATTCAGTAGTAATCATACACTACAGTATCCCAACCTACCCCCCACTCCACCCAGATGGAAACAAACATGTACATGATGCAAATTACACCTACATACACACACACTCACAATAACGGAAAGCACATAATATACATCTTAGTACTAACAATATTCACAGATCTACATAGTAAATCTTACATATATTCATTTACATGCATTCAGATATACATACATTATAAGTAGTCACAATTCAATATTGATACATTCATATAATTTTGAAGGCCAATCTGTAGCTCATCTTCAACACTAATTAAGACTGGCTGCCAGGTATGCAGAAACTGATCCAACTTGTTTTAAGTCATGTATGGTAGATAACCTTTCAAGTGGAATTAAACTCAGGAATTTTTCAAACCAAAGGGAAACATCAGGGGGTTTGTCACCAATCCACCTTTGAAGAATACATAGCCTTGCAGCATACCAACAAATTCTCAAAATATATTTATACAGTACTTGACAGCATGCTTTGCTGCATCATCTAGTCCTAAAATACAAATGCTTTGATTTGATTTGATTACTCTTCATTTCGAACATGTAAAAAATTAAACGACAAACAAAAAAGCATATAGACAAAACTAAAAGACAATAAATTGCATCCGCCAACACTTATACCGCACAATTTACATGCACGAAAAGGAGTAGGAAGAAGTGTAAACTTATATAATCCTACCCCTCTTTATATATAATATATACAATATATAATAGACTATTCATATGTCAATATATACAATAACTATTTATATACCTATATATATATTATTTAAACAATATACAATATACTAGTCTTACAATAATATATACTATATACAATATACAATAAACTATTCATACACCACTCTATAATATGTACAATATACAATAAACTATTCATACACCAATACATAATATGTACAATATACAATAAACTATTCATACACCATTATATAATATGTACAATATACAATAAACTATTCCTACAATAAGGGGCGGCCATTACAGCCTGCAGAATCGGATGAGAGGGGCAGTGACCTGGCCACCGCTGCCGGCCTGCCAACCAGAGAGCGTTGAGGATAAAGGTTGAAAAACTCAATGAAGGTTGGGCACCTCCTGAAGACCTCAATGAATCCAGAAGAAGTAGTAACCAACTACAAACAGGCCCTCATCCATTGGCCACCCCCTACACAACTGGCTCCACCACACACCCACCCACAAGTCACCCACAAGTCTTCCACAAAGTCTACCACAAGCCAAGATGCCATCAGAATAGTGTAACTACCAAGGGATTGAATCATCTAGTCCTAGGAATAACCAACTATACTATATACAATATACAATAAACTATTCCTACAATATATACTATATACAATATACAAAAAACTATGCATACACCTTTATAGAGTATAATATGTAGAATATTCAATAAACTATTCCTACAATATATACTATATACAATATACAATAAACTATGCATACAACAATATTTAATATATACAGGGTACAACAAACTATGCATACACCAATATATAATATGTACAATATATAATAAACTATTCATAAACCAAAATAATTCATACCAACAAATCTACATATTTACACATAACAGCACACCCCTGCGATTAACGTAGTCCCTCCTCATCCCTGTACCTCATGAAAATAATCTCTTTATATTTCTTTTTAAACTTGATTATGTTTAGACATTGCTTTAGATCCACACTTAGTCTGTTCCACAATTTCACTCCACAGATAGAAATACACAAACTTTTCATTGTCATATGGATACTTTGAGTCTTTAATTTAGATTTCCACTTAAATTGTAACCCCCTCTCTTTCAGAGAACATTTTCTGTATGTCACCTGGGAGTAGGTTATTCCTTGCTTTGTACATTATTTGTGCCGTTTTAAACTCCACAAGGTCAAAGAACTTTAATGTTTTTCACTGTACAAATAGTGAATTGGTGTGATCACAAAAGTCGACATTATGAAGTATTGTCATGGCTCTTTTTTGAAGTATACACAGTGGTTGTAGTGAACTTTTGTATGTATTTTCCCACATTCCCAAACCTCCACACAGTAATTTAAATAAGGTAAAACCAATCAGCAGTAAAGAATGTGTAGTGATTTCTGATTCCAAACATGCCTTGCTTTCACCAGGACTGAAATGCTTCTAGACAGTGGGCATGTTTAATGTGAGATTTCCAGCAAATTTTATCATCTATTATCACACACAGGAATTCATTTTCATATACTCTTTATATGTTGACACCATCTATCTGTACCTGTACTTGATCTTTTGTCTTACAGTTTCCAAATACCATGATTTTTGTGTTGCTGAAATTTAACAATAACTTGTTTTTTCAAACCATTTTTTTATTTTACTGATTTCTGAGGTGATCAAGTCCTAATGTTGCGGTAAATTCTCACCAGAACCCAAAATATTTGTGTCATCAGCGAATAACACAAATTTCAATTAAACATCCGATACTTTACATATGTCATTAATGTATAGTATAATTAATTTTGGTCCCAACACTGACCCCTGGGGGACGCCACACACAATGTCCAAGCATTCAGATTTGTACTCTCCCATCTTCACAAATTGTTGCCTGTTCTTTAAATAATTCCTGACCCAATTCAATACTACCCCCCGAATCCCATACCATTCCAATTTATTGATTAATATTGCGTGATTTATTGTGTCAAATGCTTTTTTCAGATCAATGAATACCCCAACTGCAAATTTCTTATTGTCTATGGAATTTGTCATTTCTTCTATGAGTTCCGTTAAAGCTAAGGATGTTGACCGGTTTGTTCTGAGTCCGTACTGACTGTCAGAGAGTCATTTGTGTTTATATGAATTTGTCATTGAAGAGTTTTTTTAGAATTTTTGAGAATTGAGGCAGAAGAGAAACAGGCCTGTGATTTGTGAAGTGGTGTTTGTCACCAATTTTATACATTGGTATGACTTTTGCTGTTTTCATTTTATTTGGGAATTGTCCAGTTTGGAATGATAAGTTGAAGATGTGAGTTAGTGGTTTGGAAATCCCCTCAATTACCCTTTTTACTATTCTCATATCTATTTCATTACAATCAGTAGATATTTTGTTTTTACATTCATTTTCAATATCTATAATTTATTCTTCTGCTATTGCTTTAAGAAACATTGAAACATTGATTCCTTTCTATAAGATTATCATTTATATTTACGGATATCTCTGGATCAGGGATTTTTTTCTGCCAAGTTTGGTCCAACACTTACAAAGAATTTATTAAACTTATTCACCGCATCATCCATATCATTAATTTTCTTATCATTCTGTGTGCCTATGCAAAGGCACACTGACTATTCTTCCATAAATTCTTTTAGTAAAAATCGCAAAAAATGGCGAAAAATTTTCCCATAAGAAATAATGGGAAAAGATCTCAAACCCACCCCACTTTGAGGCTCTGTAAGTTCGCCCCCCCTTAACGTAGAAACGTCATTCAAAGTTTAAACAAGTAACAACAATTGGGACTTTATTCTTCTGAGTCGACATTTTGATATCTCAAACGGTTTTCACACAATCACAGTTTAAGTTTGGAGTAGTTTCTGCTCCCTTTCAGATTTTATCATGAGTTTATCACAGAGCTAGAGTGCGGTCACATGAACTTAGAGTGGAGAGCAGATGACAAGTCATATAGAAATTTCCCAAACAACTCTGCAGAAATCCCACAATCCTGACTCCACATCCATAATACGTACATCAAACTGTAGGAAAATTTATGCTGCTTCATTTAATACCAGAATGGAACCAAACAACCTTACCGTTGGGGTGCAGAGGACCTAGAATGCCAGGTAGTCCACCAAACTGCTCCATTGACTTCCATTGTAAACTTGAGTGATGACTTACATAAAATCTCAGAATCTCCAGGCTTTTTAACTCACCCTAAAGTTAATATTTCTTAACTTAATCTGGACAAATTATATACCAATGTTTTCAGCAACTTCTTGGGATCGCCTATCGTGCCATCGTTTCAGTGATAAGACCTACGGTTTCAGCCAGAGCGTCATTTGGTTGTTGGTCAGTTTACTTTGTGTCTGCTGTCTAAACTGCAGGTGTTCTGTGACACAGCTGGGTCTCTGACCTCATGAGTCTATTTAAAATTAAATTAAATGAAATGAAAATTTCTTCTGAAATGTTCTAGTTATCAATAAATACTGAGGACAATTAACCTGTCTAGAGCTATTCCTGATTAACCTGTTATATATGTACCATATACCTTTAATATATTTTTTTTAAATTTTCTAATATTTTACCATAGTATTCCTTCTTACATATTCTCGTAATATTAGTTAACTTATTTTTGTATTTCTTATATTTATTTTCTGCTTCTATAGTTCTGTGTTTCATAAATTCTCTATATAGTGTATCTTTCTTTTTACAGGCATCCCTTTAATCCCTTTGAGATCCAATGATTATCTTTATATTTTTGTTTGCTGCTATTTTGTTTAATTGGACAATTTTTATCATATAATAATTTCAAAATTCTTAGAAATTCATCATATGCTTTATCAATATCTTTTTCTTTATATATTGATTCCCAGTCATGTATCAGCAAATCCTTTTTTATTGCATCCATGGACTCTTCTGTCCTAACCCGCCTGTATTTTAGATTATTGTCTTGATTTTCTTTTCTTTTCTTTTTACAGTTGCTGTCATAAACTGTGAAAACTGGCATGTGGTCACAGATATAATTTATTAATAATCCACTCACTATATTGTTATCTATATGATTTGTGAATATATTGTCGATTAATGTTGCACAATGAGGACTGATCCGGCTGGGTCTGATGATTTTGGGATATAGGCTGAAACTGTACAAAGTATTGATAAAATTCATTTTGTGCTTATTTGGATTTAGTGGATTAACCTCCTAAGACCCAACTCTTTTTTGGTATGCATTTTTAATTTAACCATTAAGCAGAATTAAGTATTACAGTATAGACCTACAGTATGTTGCGCGCGGACAGGACGAGGGAGAGTGGTAAGAGGAAAGGAGGAGGGCTGGCAGTGTTTGTGAATGATAGATGGTGTAACTCTGGGCACAACGCTATTAAAGAACAACTCTGCTGTAAGGACATTGAACTGTTAGCCGTTAGCATGAGACCGTATTACCTGCTGCGGGAATTCACGCATGTTATCACGGTAGCTGCGTATATCCCCCCCTCTGCTAACGCTGAAGCAGCCTGTGATGTCCTCCACTCTGTCACAGGCAGGCTGCAGACTCAGCATCCACAGGCCCTCCTTCTTATATCAGGGGACTTTAATCACGCCGCTCCATCTTCCACTCTGCCCACCTTCACCCAGTACGTCACATGCTGCACCAGAGACAATAAAACACTGGATTTACTGTATGCCAACACCAAGGAGGCATACACCTCATCAACCCTACCTCCCCTGGGAAGATCAGACCACAGCCTGGTTCATCTCCTGCCTTTGTACAAACCTCTCGTACACAGGCAACCAGCTGTGTCCCGCACAGTGAAGAGATGGTCCGACGAAGCTGACGAGGCTTTGAAGGACTGTTTTGATACAACTGTGTGGCAGGAACTCTGTGATTCCCACGGGGAGGACATCAACAGTCTCACTGACTGTATTACAGACTACATTAACTTTTGTGTGGAAAACACCGTACCCACCAGGACTGTACGGTGTTTTTCCAACAACAAACCGTGGATTAACCCTGACATAAAGGCTCTCCTCAAGGAGAAGAAGAGGGCCTTTAAGTCAGGAAATAAGGAGGAGCTGAAGAATGTGCAGAAGGAGTTGAGGAGGATCAGGGAGGGGAAGAACAGCTTCAGGAGGAAGATGGAGGATCAGCTGCAGCAGAACAACATCAGTGGAGTTTGGAAAGGCCTGAAAACCATCTCTGGCCACAAGGAACCAAACTCCCAGGCTGTGGGGGACCAACAGTGGGTGAATGATCTGAACTTATTTTTCAATAGGTTTGATCAGTCATCTGCCCCTCCCCCAGCCCAGCCAGGCCTGCTGCAACCCCCTTCATTGGCACCTCCAGGACACATCTCCGCCCCCTGGTGAGCCCAGCGATGCACCCGCTTCAGTTTGCATACCAACCTGGCATCGGGGTGGACGACGCCGTCATCTTCCTCCAACACCGAGCCCTCTCTCACCTGGAGAAGCCGGGAAGCACTGTGAGAATCATGTTCTTTGATTTCTCCAGCGCTTTCAACACGATACAGCCTGTGCTTCTGAAGGACAAGCTGGAGCACACCGGTGTGGACCACCACCTCACATGCTGGATACTGGACTACCTCACCACCCGCTCACAGTATGTGAGGTCACGGGACTGTGTGTCCGACATGGTTGTCTGCAGTACGGGGGCACCACAGGGAACGGTCCTGGCTCTGTTCCTCTTCACCCTCTACACTGCAGACTTCCTCTACAACTCACCCACCTGTCACCTGCAGAAGTTCTCTGATGACTCTGCCATCGTCGGTCTCATCACAGATGGGGACGACAGGGAATACAGAGAACTGACGCAGGACTTTGTGCACTGGTGCCAGCGGAACCAACTCCAGATCAACGCAGGGAAAACCAAGGAACTGGTGGTTGATTTCCGCAGGCACACACACTCCCCCCCGGACCCGGTGAACATTCAGGGAACAGACATTGAGATGGTGACATCTTATAAGTACCTGGGTGTTCACCTGAACAATAAACTGGACTGGACAGACAATACCACTGCACTTTACAGGAAATGCCAGAGCAGACTCTATCTGCCCAGGAGACTGAGGTCCTTTGGAGTGCAGGGAGCACTCCTCAAGACATTTTATGACACCGTGGTGGCATCAGCCATTTTTTATGGTGTGGTCTGCTGGGGCAGTTCTGGTGGGACAGGAAAGGACTCGACAAACTGATAAGGAAGGCCAGTTCTGTCCTGGGATGCCCCCTGGACCCAGTGGAGGTGGTGGGAGGAAGGAGGATGACAACAAAACTGTCATCCATGATGGACAATCACTCCCACCCGATGCGGGACCGAGTAACAGCACTGGAGAGCTCCTTCAGCGACAGGTTGCTTCACCCAAAAGTGTGTGAAGGAGCGCTTTTTTTGCTGTGTTTTTTGTACACTGTTCTGCTGCAATGCTGTAAATTTCCCCTCTGTGGGACTAATAAAGGGATATCTTATCTTATCTTATCTTATAGACAACCCAAAATGTGATGTCCACGCATGTGGACGCCAGGTCTTTGGAGGTTAATGTTGAAATCACCACAAATGCTTGGGATTAATGTTGAATTGCATCTGAGCATAACATCAATTTTCCTTTTAACATTATTCCAAAACTCCACAATATTAGGGCACTCTCAGAAAGCATGAAAATATGTAGCTTTGCCAGTATTACATTTGGAACAAGTTATAGTACAATCAGGATCATACTTGGATCTTAACCTGGGTAACATGCAGTTTATGAATCAGAATCAGAATCTCTTTGTCATTGCACAAGTACAACGAAATTGAAATAGCAACTCTTCAGTCTCAGTGCAATTAAAAAGTGAAAAAAAGTAAATACAAATATAAAATCTACAAATTTACACTAGAATGCTCAATGCTAAGATAAAACAAATAAAAAACCCAAGACATATTTCACACAGGGATATTGCACAATATTACACACTGTATATTGCACAGTTGCTGTTATGAACGTTCAAGTGTTAGGTTTGTGCAGCATTTAGTGCGATGACAGCTCTGGGATAGAAGCTGTTTTTCAGTCTATTTGTTTTGGCTTTGATGGCCTTAAAGCGCCTCCCTGAGGGCAACAGTTCAAATAGGTGGTGACAGGGGTGGGAAGAGTCTCTGAAGAGGCTGTGGGCTCTTCTGAGGCAGTGTGTTTTGGAAATGTCCTCAAGAGATGGAAGAAGATGCATTGAGTTTTTGGGCAGTGTTGATGACCTTCTAGAGCACCTTTCTTTCTGCTGCAGTGCAGCTGATGCTCTATGAAGATCAGCCTAGCGTAGCTCCCTCGCTGTTCTACGTGTGTAAGTGTGGTGTGGAGAGCTGCGGCAATGGCGTCTTCAGTAGACCTCTTTGCTCTGTATGCAAACTGGATCAAATGTGGGTGGCAGACTTGTTGTGATGTGACTCTGAACGAGTTTCTCAAAGCACTTCATGATGATAGGTGTAAGTGCCACTGGCCGGTAGTCATTGGGGTTACTGACGATGGTCTTCTTCGGTAGAGGAACCATTGTGGAGGACTTCAGGCAGGGTGGAATCAAGCACTGGGATAGGGACTGGTTAAATATGTTTGTGAAGACACCAGCCAGTTGGGAAATGGGAAATGTACTTATATAGCGCCTTTCTAATCTGACTGACCACTCCAAGCTTTACAACACAAGCCAGTATTCACCCATTCACACCAACATTCATACAGTGGTGGCATTCGTACCATGCAAGGCATGTTTGCACACACCAATGTTCAGTATCTTGTTCAGTATCTTGCCCAAGGACACTTCGACATGTAGGATGCAGGGGCTGGGGATCGAACCACCAACATTCTGATAAGTGGACGACCGCTCTACCACTGAGCTACAGCCGCTCCCGGTCTGCACAGTCCCTCAGCACCCTCCCAGTTACACCGTCTGGTCCAGCAGCTTTTCTTGGGTTCACTGCCCGCATAATGCGCCTTACCTCCTGTGCCTGCACTGTGAGGACGTGGCTCCTGGGGGCTGGTGGATGCAGCGTGGTTACCACCGGTGTCTCAACCTCAAAACAGGGGCGAAGAAGTAGTTTAGCTCCTCTGCCAGTGAGGCATCCCCATCGGCTGCAGTTAAGTTGCTGGACCTGTAGTTGGTGATATGTTGGACCCCTTGCCACACCTGCCGCATGTTGGTGCTGCTGAAGTGGTCCTCAATCTTCCTCTTGTATGCTGTCTTGGCCTCCCTGATGCCTGTCTTCAGGTTGTGCTCTGGCAGCCCTGTACTGTGCCTCATCCTCACACCTGAAGGCGCTGTTTCTCTCCTTCAACAGTACTTTGACTTCTTTTGACATCCAGGGCTTCTGGTTGAGATACACCTGGATGCTCCTGTCCACTGTGATGGTGTCAACACAGTGCTTGATGTAGCACAATACAGTTGAGGTGTACTCCTCCAGGTACTGGTGTTTGAAAATATCCCAGTTGGTGTTTTCAAAACAGTCCTGCAGCTGCTGAGAGGCATCATCAGGCCAAGTTTTTACAGTCTTTGTTATGGGTGAGCTTTTAAAAAAAATTTTTTATCTTAAATTGCGTTTCATGTGACGTACTTGAGCAACTTATCTTTTTTGCATTTAATAAAATATTTTCCCATTCGTCTTTACTTATTGTGGTCCCTAAATCTGATTCCCAAGAACATTTACTGATGTTGGTATCAATCTTCTCCCATTTTATAATTTCTCCATACAAATAACTTAACGTCTTTTTATACACGGAGATATATCTAATCAGCAATTTTTCAGGAAAACTAATTTCTACAAGAGCGGTAGAAGGTCACCAGCAGCTTTCTGTCCAGGTTGTTTTTCCTGAGCACCCTCAGCAGATGTAGTCCCTGCTGTGCCTTCATGATAATGGCTGAGGTGTTTGCAATCCATGAGAGGGCAACAGAGATTAGGGGGCCAAGAAATTTGAAAGTTTGGACCCTCTACACAAATGCCACTGATGTAAAGGGGGGAGGGGTCTGCGCTGTTCTTCCTGAAATCCAAGATGATTTCCTTGGTTTTTGTGGTGTTCAGTGTCAGGATAGACTGCCAGTGTGTTTGCTGAACACCACGCTGATAGTCTAAAGATCTCATCTCTGTAGGCAGACTCGTCTCCCTCTGAAATAAGTCCAACCACAGTTGTGTCATCAGCCTGTTTGTGTGTGTGCTTAGGGTTCTTAGTCTGCCTGAGGGAAGGGTGTTGAAGAGGGGGTTTCCGGGGGTCCTGTAGGATGTTTGTGGCCCATGTGAGGAGACAGCTTGAGTGGATGTCGCTCAGGTTTGGGAGGGGGGAGCCAACAATCCTCTCAGCCGTCTTCACAACCTGCTGCAGGTATTTTTTGTCCGCAGCAGTGCAGCTGGAATACCACGTAGTACAACAATAGGTCAAAACACACACTATTGTGCAGCGGTAGAAGCTGATCAGCAGTCAGAGCTCCGGGTCGCTGCGTCTATGCGTGCCGCCATCTTGATCCATGAAATCATCCATGCTATATTGGTTTCATGAGTCAGATTGCAGTATACAATACAGATAAATATGAAGAAAAAGTCCAATCTCCAGAAATAAATATAAATAAATATAAGTGGACAGTGCGAATGTGCAATGAGTGGAGACACAGATGGTGTGTAATAAGTGAATGGATGGATGAAGACTTCTATGGTTTTCTGACACAACACAGTTCAGATTGATTTCTTGTAGAGTCTGACTGCAGTCTGGGCAAAGGACCTGCCGTAGCTCTGTCTTACACTGAGTGTAGCAGTCTGCTGCTGAAGGAGCTGCTCAAAGCTCCCACAGTCTAATGTAGGGGGTGAGAGGTGTTGTCCAGGATGGATGTCAATTTGGTTAACATCCTCCTCTCACCCACCTCCTCCACAGAGTCCAGGGGACAGTCCATGACAGAGCTGGCCCTCCTGACCAGCCTGTTGAGTCTTTTCCTTTCCCTCTCTCTGCTTCCTCCACCCCAGCAGACCATAGCGTAGATGATCCATGATGCTACCACAGTTTCATAGAATGTTTTTAAGTCCTGTACACTCCGAAGGACCTCAGTCTCCTGAGCATATGGAGACGACCTTGGCCCTTCTTGTACAGGACATCTGTGTTGTCTGACCAGTCCAGTTTATTGTTGAGGTGAACACCCAGGTATTTGTATGAGTTCACCTGTTCAATGTCCAAACCCTGGATGTTCACCGGTGTAAAAAGGGAGATTGTCCTCCTGCGGAGGTCAATCACCAGCTCCTTTGTTTTGGTGGTGTTAATCCAGAGGTGATTGACCCCACACCAATCCACAAAGTCCGAGATGGTGTTCTGTACTCCAGATCGTTCCCCTCTGATATATATCCGACAATGGCTGAATCATGAGAGAACTTCTGGAGATGGCAGTGACCTGTGTTGTGTCTGATGTGTATAATGTAAATAAGAAAGGGGAGAGCACTGTTCCCTGTGGAGCTCCCGTGGCCACCACATCAGACACACAGTCCTTCAGCCTCACATACTGTGGTCTGTCAGTGAGGTAGTTGATGGTCCATGCAGTCAGGTTGCGGTCAACTCCTGCCCCTTCCAGCTTCCCTATCAGCAGTGAAGGCTGGATTATGTTGAAAGCACTGGAGAAGTAAAAAAAAACATGACCCTCACAGTGCTTCCAGGACTCTCCAGGTGTGAGAGGGATCTGTGCAGCAGGTATATGACCGCGTCATCCACTCCAATGCCTGGTTGATAGGCAAATTGAAGAAGTCCAACAAAGGATTGCAAGAGGTGAGCCATCAGTCTCCCTACTTGCACATCCATAGTGCAGTGGACAGTCATGGAGATGGTGTAGAAAAAAGTAAAGATAAGACATGCAAAAATATACAAATGACACCAAAACAAAGAAATGTTACCGGAGCTGCAGCAACAGGCAGCCACTCACGCAGTGCCGTCTTGCCAAGGTATATATTATATGTATATATTATGTATTATGTATATATTATTTATATGTATTTATTATAGTAGTAGTATTAGTCAGAGGATAGGGATATCATAATACCAGCATGGCAAGCACCAACAAACCTGCTGTCACAGAGTCACTGTGATTACTGTCTGTACGATGAGAGCTACATGGATCCTCTGCTCCAGTGGTAGACTCCTTGCTGCCATGATCATATCAAAGATGATGTTTCAGATGTGTTGTGCTTCTGTAGAACGGCAGCTCATGGCTGCAACATTTTCATCTTATCCAGACATCCATTGGGAAGCTTTTTTTCAGTGAAAGTGAAAATTTCCAGGCGTGACCTGCCCTGCTCTTCCTGTGATTGGCTAGTACTTGTTGGCTTGGTGGATTTGGGTTGGTTAGATTTAGCTCTGAGAGATACAAAATGGAATGCACTTATTATGCACACTTACAACTTGAGTGTGCATAATAACTGCATTCCATTTTCATTACCACAAGGGAGATCATTAGTTGTTGTATCATTGCACCCAGAGCCTGGCACACACTGGTGATTTCACCATGCATGACGACGTTACTCCGATTGGATCTGCCTCATGCCAAATGAAGTAGTACCACCCAGCATTTTATCATCAGTAGTTTATACGTTATCAATGATAATATGATTTTCTGTAATGGCGGATGTGATTCATTTTTTATCTAGATGTAACGTCTTACCTTTCACAGATACATGAAATCCATTGAATGACTCTGAATCTGGATTATGTCCTCTACATAATGGTGTCCGTGTCACGTCACTGTTAATGCACTGTGACCAAATATATATCGCTCATCTCCCAGATCTGGATTATGATCCGGATCCGGATCCAATTGCACATAGTTGTGAAACATAAGTTGTCCATGCCTGGAAATTTTGATTTTGATTAGCCTATTATCTTTTCATTATTTATATGCAAACTGTTGAGAACATAACATAAGATTAGTTAGTTACCATTAGTAGTAACTAAGTAGTAGTTTGTTACTAATGACTATAAAGTAGTTGTATTAATTTGCTGATAAGACTGTGCTTGTATGTGTGTCAGTTATGTGTGTCGCAGGTATTGGTCTGGTGATACTGTTCTTCAGCTGGTTGCTGTCCATTTTCAGAGCAAAATACCATGGATACCCATACAGGTAACAATGAACAGGCTCATTAATATCTGATATTACCAACTGTGATTGGCTGAGATGAAGTCTTATTTCCTATTGATTGTCTCTGTTACAGCTTCCTGATGAGTTAGAGTTGCCCAGCATCCTCTGCTTTCACAGCAAGTATGAACTTCTGGACAGGAAGTGCTGCCAACAAGCAGGGTGCTCTCCATGGCAACAATGTTTTTTAAGCCATGGTTCATCTTCTGATCTGTCAAGCCAAAAGTCTGTATCAACACATGTATATACACACTGTGCCTTTACAATGACTCTGCAAGCAGGTCATTCATCATCAGTGCGCAGTCTTAACTGTGCCACATTTGGCCAACTTGTGTTTTCTACATTAAAATTTTGAAGAAAACAATCAGAATTTGTAATTGTAAATAGTTGAGTCCGGTCAGGTCTGGCAAAAATGTCAGTCTGTATCTTTATTTTCCAAACTGTTGGGATTCTGCTCTGTTTGTTAAGTTTTTCTTTGTGTGACTGACCTTGACCCAGGATATTATATATTATGAAGAAGCAAAGGGGAGCAGTGATTCCAGGCATCCAGAGTGTCTGGATAGTAGCTTCGGTTAAGCCGGGCTCACACTACATGAGAATCCGCCCCTCCCGACAGTAAGGGGAGAAAACTGGTCTGAAACTTTGATCGGGCCCAGTTTTTGGCCCTGATTATCAGGTAGTGTGACGGTTTCACAGATCCAAACACCTCATCTGCTCATGGACAACTGGAGCCGCCCCAATAATTTTCAAACATATTTGATTTTCAGGACTGCAAACGTGGATGATGACTTCGCTTTCTGAGCAAGATCACATCAACCAACATTTTAGCCTTTTAGGCTAATGTTAGCTAGCATACTACTGCTGACAGATATTAAAATCTCACTCCAGCTCTCCCTGAAGGATAGACAGCCAGTGTTTTCCACGTCTTCCCAACCATTTCCAAATCAGCACGTTTCTTCTGTAGTCTTTTTTTCTCATTGTAAAGTAGTGTGGTCGCTATGGCAACTTCACACCGCTGTGTCTCAAGAGATCATGTGAGGCAGTGTCTGTAGTGTGAGTCTGGTCTAACATCTTATACAGGTCCTGTGATTTAAGTACCCACTCATTTACTCAAGGTTTTAAGAAAGAGCCAACAAATTAAATAGGTCACTATTTAAGTGGAACTGATGGAGTTTGGTAGATCTCAGAAACAACTGTTGATTACAGACTCCATGAAATATGTCCTTATTACTGGTTACCAAACGAAAAGACTCATTTAACAGCTGATATGATGTGCTCTGACTAAATTACTGCAGGTTATACCACAAAGGAATCCAATGATTTCCTATTAATCACTACCAAACCACAGACTTTTTTCTAGCACCTACAAGTTACACATCA
The DNA here is from genome assembly GCA_037577475.1 of Chaunax sp. Z400. Classification (NCBI taxonomy): domain Eukaryota; kingdom Metazoa; phylum Chordata; class Actinopteri; order Lophiiformes; family Chaunacidae; genus Chaunax; species Chaunax sp. Z400. The sequence goes on from CM075189.1 coordinate 4,831,107, forward strand.
GTTCCTTTTGTGAACAATGCTTTCTAGTGGGACCAGTGACATCAATGTTACCCACCTGCCTTACATAATTTAAAAACAAGTTAGATGAAAACATGGTCATGAACGCAGATATCAGCAGATTTCAGATGAGAGCATCACCAGGCTTAATAATCATTTGCATACCGTTCATCAGTAATGACACACCAAAGTTAAGGGTTATGCCTTTAGAGTACATTTAAATATCTCAACCTCTCTGGAGGAGGTAATTATTAACAGTATATTTACATTCATTTATTTTGACATGTTTTACTGCAGAAAGGATGACTAAATTCGATTTCAGTTGGACTTCAAAAGCAAGATTTTGGCCCCTTCTACAACACAGAGCCTAAATACTCAGGAGATATAAGTAGGACCCACCTGATGAATGTCAGCTGTTATCTGTAGTGTCTAGAGACATAACATTCTCTGTTAGAGCAGCACAAACCGTGGGATACACAGTAAGCTTTGGACTGTTGGTGCCCCTGGAGTTTTGCAACATTTGCCACGTCTGTAATCCAGCCTTGATAGTTCCGGTTTACAGTTGAGGTTTTACAGTTGGTGTTTGCTCTCCTGCTAGATGGAACCCTCCACATTCTGATGGAATTTACCAAACCAAATATATGAATAGTGTGATTTAATAGAAGCACGTAGAAACAGCTCTACACCTGTTGTAATACTATACCTATGTTTGTGTGAATAAACACTGAGGTTATAATTTAAAGATTTCAGATGGGGTAGGATCATTTAGGACCTGAGCTTTACCACTCTGCAACTTCATAAGCTGTTTGATTTCCTCTCCTGAGCCACTGGAGTGTTTGATGTCATGAATAATAGTGATTATCAAGTCATTTTATTTGATGTGAGGGCAGCTGGACCTGGAGCTTGAGTTCAATGACTCTTCAGTGTAGACTAACAGTGTATACTGCATTTAAATGAGTGGCTCGTATTTGGCAGATACACACATGTTGAACCTTTGAATTCCAAATGAGAAATGACAGCTTGAATAATGATTTACCAAAGCAAATCAAGGAATTGCAGTGGAGTTGTGGTTGGATTCACCAGGTCACTGGACGGGGTAATTTTGTGGGTTTTATGTAATATATCTTCCACAGCTCTTCCACCTGTGTTCAGTTTGCAGTGAGCTGGTCTTATGTTAAAATGGAATAATGACACCACCTGTTTAAAATTGATGTTTCTCTTATTAAGGACTAAGAAATATGTGATTTTTGAGAGGTATACAAACTTCATCCGAATACTTTGTCAGAAATGTTTTTTCTGTTGTGCTAAAAATGAGGGCTAATCTGTTTGGACCAGGAGAGAATATTTCATCTGAAATGATTATTTCTTTTATTAAAATGCCTTAACTACCTTTGTGTTGACCATTATTTCAGTCTATCCTTCCATCTGTACTCATTTTATGGCCAGAGCATATCTTGCAAACTAGACATACTAGTTTCGCTAAACACTGCAAACTATTGGCAATATACCAATAATAATAATTAATTTGCCTTTCTCTTTTCTTTTTTAAGTGGGACATTAAATGGGCTTGGACCTGAGGAATAGTTATCATGGATATCTCAAAATATACATGGATGGCTCCATGAACAAACAAGAGTTTGTGGGCATTGGTGTTTATATGCTATCCATCCATTTTCTGGAACCTTTTATCCTGTGTAGGGTCGCAGGGGGCTGGAGCCTATCCCAGCTGACTTTTCGCGAGAGGTGGGGTTCACCCTAGACAAGTCACCAGTTCATCACAGGAGGCAGCCACAGAACACAGAGGGAACCCATGCAGACACAGGGAGAACATGCAAACTCCACACAGAAAAGTCCCAGGTCCTCCCAAGACCTTGCTCTGAGTCAGTGCTACCCACTACAGCAGCGTGCTGCTCCTGGTGTGTATATACCAGAGTTTAAAATGTGTATCTAAAAGACTGTCAGACCAACTATCAGTATATACAGCAGAAGTAATGGAAGCCATTACTGGATTCCAGTGGGTTGAAGAGTGACAGGGTGGTGCTGTGCACAGATTCAGCATACAGTCAACAAAAACAGGTTTACGGTTTGGACTTTACTAGACTAGGACCTCATGAAGGTGGTATAGATGTACAGTTCTGTTGGGTACCAGCACATCAGGGACTGAAAGGGAAAGAGTGTGCAGATATTCTAGCAAAAGGAAATAACAGAAATTTCATTCAGAAAAGGAGAAGGAAGAGCTGTGATTAAGAGGAAAGGAAAGGAGATGCAGCAGAAAGGAACAGAAGGGAGATATGCCACTCAGAACTTCTGGGTATATAGGGGGTGCTCATGAAGTAGTCCAAAATGAATGAGGCTTCAGAAGCCATAAAATAGAATAGAATAGATAATCTCTATTGTCTGTCCCATCAGTGACAGAAATTTGTCTCTGACAGTCCAGGAGACTTCGAGGAAGGATGTCAGGTCACAATCAGTCGTAAATCCAAAATCGCCTTCCTTGTACGTAAAACAAAAGGACATTAGTAGGTTTTAATTTCACATCTGACATAATCAATACTATATTTACACACATTATTATAATATTTTTTTGTCAAGTATGTTAAAATCATTACGCCTTCACTCCCATTCATTTAGGACTCCTTCTAGAGCGCCCTCTAGGTGAACTGCAGCTGAGTTTGGTACAATGGAAGGAGGAAGGATGGACTGCGGGTGGCAGTAAGTGAAACACTACGGATGACAACTGTTGTAAAACCCTGAAGAAGAAGGAACCCAGAAAATAAGACAAGATGGCGGAATGTGAAAAGAGTGACGATGTCGGGCAGACATCAAATTCGGACGCAGAACCTCCTAAATTATCCGATTTGCTGGATTGTGGGTGGAAGATATTTGAGGAGGTGGACAGTACCAACGAACCGCTGGGCTCCACCGGTATCCAGACCAGAGTTAAACGCGGTATGAGCATGTTGCAGGAGGCGTCCAGAATGGTGGCTCAGCTCGACCTGTTTAGCAGCAATGAGGAGCTGGAGGAGATCGCCACAGCTGACCTGAAATACCTGCTGCTGCCCGCCCTGTTAGGAGCCCTCACCATGAAGCAGACCAGCCGAGACAAACGGCTAGAGATAATCCAAACAGCCTACACTTATTTTATGGACTTCCTGAGGAGATGCAAAGAGTACAACGTAGCACAGTTTGAACTGCCAAAATCCACCAATGAAAACACAAGTCCCGACGGAGCATCACAGAGTGGATTTCGGACAGCAACGGTAAGCGTTTAGCTAAATATCACCGACTGACAGTAACGGCACCGTAAAACACAATAACGGACCATTTCATATAACACTGTTAATAATGTACTTACTGGAGAAAACCCAGGCGGAATATAAAGACCAGAGAGTCAGCTCTGGTCAAGTTGCCTTGAGATCTAGTTCATCTTGTCACTACAAGATGGCTAGCCAAGATTTCTTTATGGCTAGCTGCTATACATATATATATGTACATATACATATATATGTACACATATATATGTACATATACATATACATATATATGTACACATATATATGTACATATACATATACATATATATGTACACATATATATGTACATATACATATATATGTACACATATATATGTACATATACATATATATATGTACATATACATATATATGTACATGTATATATATACATATGTATATATATGTAAGTATATATGTATGTATATATATGTAAGTATATATGTATGTATATATACATATGTGTATGTGTATATATATGTATGTGTATATGTATATATATGTGTGTATATATGTATGTGTATATGTATATATATGTGTGTATATATATGTACTGTACCAGTCAATAGTTTGGACACAGTTTCGCATCCACTTGAATGGGAAACTGTGTCCAAATTTTTGACTGGTAGTGTATATATATATATATATATATGAATATGTGTATATATACTGTATGTATATATGTGTATATATATATATATGTATATGTGTGTATATATGTATATGAATATGTATATGAATATATGTATGTATGAATATATATGTATGTATATATATATGTGTATATATACGTATATATATGTATATATATATACACGTATATATACGTTCATATACGTATATTCATATGTGTATATATATATATCTCCTCTCCTCTCTCTCTCTCTCCTGTTCTCTCCTATCCTCTCTCATCGGCTACATCCTTGTGAATGTAAAAAAAAGTTTCAGCTTTTTTATGTGTTTTCTTCCAGTTGACTCTTTATTTCTTCGCCCGATCATATCACTATTAAATACTGTACGTCAAAAAGAAGAATGGGCCAAAGTTCACCACTGTGATAAGTGATGTCAGAGAAAGAGATATAACTAGCTCATATCTAAACAAATGGACATGCTGCTGCATTGTTCCATGACGTAGGCATGTAGACCGATCCTGGCAGATAGGGACGTAGCTCCTTGCAGGAACCGATAAGCAGAACTGAAAATCTTTTCCCTTTTTTTTACGGGTACCTGATACATTGCATTTTGGACTCAGTTTTAATTTGGAAAAAAGTATTGTTTCCCACCCAACCTATAAATAAATGAGTCAAGTTAAGTGTTGCTCAAAGCACAGTTTGAACAAATCAGTTGATACTCCAAAGTGTAATGTGTGCTTCTTGTTTTCAGTCTGCCTCCTCATCTGACCTAGTGTCCTTGGCTGCAAAGAGACAAGCTAAGATTGAGACGTACCGTCAGAAGAAAGAACTGGAAACCAGACTGTCAGATATTCGCAGAGCAGTGAACAGCGGGCAAGCTGACGATGAAGTCAGCAGAGATTTTTACCTTCTGAATGTCAAGAGATGGGTCACTCTGTGTCTGGAGGAAATAGAAAGCATTGAGCAAGAGGTGGAGATCCTCAAGATGATGGGTGTTCAGAGGCCAGGTGTTGCCCTGCAGCCAGCTCAGCCAGTCAGGCCTGTCATTAAACCCTTCATCCTCACCAAGGACACAGTACAGGTGAGATTGTGTGTAGGATATACTCCCTAAAATAGTCTACGTACAAAGAAACCAAGGCATATTCAAAAATACAGCCAAGGCCCCAGTTGTAAACAGGCAGATAACCAAATATACTAGATAGAAATGTGATGGCACTTGGATTTAAAGGGTGGCCAGTGCCACCCCAGGCACCCCTCTGGACAAGCCCCTGAAATCCAGATGAATCTGTATAACTAATAATATTTGTTTCCTCACTATGCTCTGCAGCAGTGAGTGATAGAATGTTTGCTCTGTCCACAGGCTCAGGTGTTCGGGGCTGGTTACCCTAGCCTTCCCACAATGACAGTAGATGACTGGTATGATCAGCACAGGAGACACGGAGTCATGCCTGATCAGGGGATACCAAGAAAGACTGCTGTGGAGGACACTGATGCAAAGGAGAGTGAAGAGGAGGATAATGAGAAAAAAGCTGAAAACAATGATGAGGAGTCTCTGCTGAAAGCTAGAAACTGGGATGACTGGAAAGACACTCATCGCAGAGGTTATGGAAACCGCCACAACATGGGCTAACTGATCCCAAAGTAGTGTAGCCCAAACATGCCTGGCCTCTGTCTAAATCTAAATTCTGATGAGTCCCGGAAGTGGACGTTGTTCATAATTCTTATCCTTAAAAACCATGAAAGAACACATCATCACTAACACACCAGTCATTCTCAAGGATGGACTCTGGGATCACAGCCTTGTTTTTGAGTGAGACTCTATAATTTGTCTGGACTGGATAGAGGCCAGGCATGATACCAATAATTCTGCTCTGTAGAGTGTATGTCTAACACTGTCCATGTCAAATAAAGACTGATCAAACCATGATGCAAGACAATCAGTGGTTCATAGACCATAATAAGTGTACAGTTGGAAGGAAGATTGTTCAACCTCCATTCTATATTACAGTTTACATAGGCCAATACAACAGCTATTACATAATAATAATAATAATGATACCTTTATTAGTCCCACATGGGGAAATTCTTTCTCTGCATTTGACCCATCCCTGAGGAGCAGTGGGCTGCCACTACACACGGCGCCCGGGGAGCAAATTGGGGTTCAGTATCTTGCTCAAGGATACTTCAACTTGTGGACTTGCAGGGGCTGAGGATCAAACCACCGACCTTTTGTTCCATGAACGACCGCTCTACCCCCTGAGCCACAGCCGCCCCAACAAACATCCATGTATATTTTAAATATAAAACATCTCCTTTTACTGACTACTGCAGTCTCTAGATGGATCAACCATACTTTGTAGAGACCCTTTAGCTGCTCTGTCCTGCTGACCACCCATGTTGGGTAGTTTGACCTGCAAACGTGATGCATATCTAGACACTAGGTTCTTGATTGAATCCATCTGACCCTCCACACTGCAGGTTTCCAGTGGCCCAGAAAGCAAATCAGCCCTAGAACATCACCAAGCCACCACCATGCTTCACTGTAGGCAGGGTGTTCTTTTCAGCATCAGCTTCATTCCTCTTCCTCCAAACATACCGCTGATCCATAGGCCCTGAAAGTTCCAGTTTGGTTTCATGGCTCCACAGAACAGCATCCAGAACTTCTGGGTCTGATGTAGATGGTTCTGAGCTACTGGAGCCCACTTTTCTGGAGCTTCTGGGTCAGCAGTAGTGAAGGTCTTGGAGTTCATGGAGCCCTGATGTAAATTTAGACTTGAACAGAAAAACCTTTGGGACTCTACTGATAAAGTAAGTCTATGAAGGTTGGCTCAGTGTTTTAATGAAATCTGATCTGTAAATGAGGAGATTCAGGTTGGATCATTAGACACTAGGAATCAGGAAAAGAAGACTTTATTATCTGATGTATTGATCTATTAAAACTGTTCTTGTGTGATTTGGTTATTAACAGCTGATAATTAGTACGTTTTTCCAGTAAACCTATTATACAATGGGGGCTGAACAATGTTGCTTCCAACTAACAGTAATATGCTATGTTCAGGTCAATGAATGGCATGAAATCACAAGGAAATGAAAGTTCTTTTAAGTCATATGACCTATTTCTAAGCTTGTCTGAAAATACAGGTGGGATCTAGTTCCAAGAGGGATTTAAATCCTACAGATGTGATTGGATCACTCAAATGTGGTTGCGGTTTTGTGAATAGATGGAGACAGAGCTCTACACACGTCTTTCTTTGGAAACTTCACAGGATTTGCCAACTTAAATACAAACACTCCTACATTACTGTCCTGCTAATTAGCCACTAGTTGATGGTTAAGTACAGAACAAAAATACAGTAAACATTAAACTGTTGTATTGGGAAAAATCGGAAATGTGTCAATTTAATTAAAAGGTCGTTGCTGCTGCTTTCTAGTATTGATCAAAAAAAGGCCTAGCTAAATGTTTTCATTACAAACTAGTACAGACTCATCTAAACATTTCCTCACTCATCAAAATGTGTTCTGTCCGAAAGGTGTACTATGAAATGAGATTAATGGGCCAGAGATTTCAATTACTTTATCAGTCAAATCAAAGTGAATGGATTTTATTGATTGAATATTATCAGTGATAAATACTAATAAATTTATCCATTGTTTACATCCCTCTATTGGCTGCAGTTCCAGCAGTGTAAAACGGACATTGCAGGCAGAATACAAACATCATCCAGAGTAGTCTGTAGTAATTCACTGCAGGCACTTTGCTCTTTTAATCACACGTCTTGGTCCGGGGCCCTTTCCTTTGATTTTGATTAATTTAGCACATAATAAAAACAGTGCAAGGAGGGGACACAGTTTTCAACAGATAAAAACAAGAGAGAAGAAAGAAAAATTACAAACAAAATCCAAAGTAGTAAGTAGGTAAGTAAGCATTGGAAGAATAGCAAGCAGAAAGGGAACACAAGGACACATAGCACACTCAAGACACAACAATAATGAAAAGAGAGAACCTAACCCTAACCCTAGAACAAAAAATAAAAATAAACTCATGTCAAAATTAGATAGTCCTTCAATTGCTTTCTGTAAGCAGACTGTGATGATGCCGACCTCAGAGACAAGTCCAGAGCATTCCAGAGTTTCAGACCTCTAAATGTGATGTTGAATTGATTGCAAGATGTACAACAGAAGGGTAAGTGGAGATGATTACTATGTCTCGTAGGATATGAATGGATGTCAGATGAGAAAATAAAGAAATGATTGAAGGAATCAGGGAGGTCTTGCTTATTGTACTTGTACATGAATAAACAGGTTAGAAAAATATTCAATTTGTCAATGGGTAATAGTGAATATTTCCTTAAGAGTGGTGCAGATGGTTCATAACTATTAGAGCTAGAGATCATTCTCAAGAAACTCTTCTGGATTATGAGTACTTTTCTAAGATATGTTGGATATGTAGCTGCCCAAACAATATTGCAATAGTTGAAATAAGGAAATTAGACGCTATAATACAGAGTTAAATGAGCAGAGTGATGGATCAGGGGACATACCCTTCTCATTATACCAAGCATCTTCATCTTGCAAACATGATAAATATGGTAATTCCAATTTAAACCATCCACCATAACACCTAAAAATTTAGTATGTGTTACTTTGGAGATTTCAGTTCCGTTGATAATAATTTTAGATTCTTCTTTGGGGTAAGACTTATTTTTGTTGCAAAAGATTTTTTGACATTGAGTGTCATCTTATTCAGCTGAAACCATGTAGAGACAGAAGATAGTTCATCATTTATACATTCAATCAAGGACTTGAAGTCATCATGTGTGGCTATAAAATTGGTATCATCTGCAAATATTACAGGGAGAAGGTTATTACTAGACACAGCCAAGTCATTGATGTAAATTAAAAACAATAAAGGTATAGAACCCTGGAGAACCACAAGGAGAATTTTAGACTTCATTGATGAGCAACCATTAAATTACACAAATTGATCTCTATTATCCAAATAGTTGTAAAACCACCTGAGGGCATTATACTGGAATCCATATCTCTTTCGTTTGGAAATGAGAATCTTATGGTTGACAGTATCAAATGCTTTACTTAAATCAAGAAAAACACCCAAGGCAAATGTTTTTTCATGTAGTGCTGAAGAGATGTTGTTAACAAGCTGCAACAGTGCATGCTCAGTGAAGTATTTCTTACGAAAATCATATTGGTGGATATACAGGATGTTGTTAATAGATAGGTGCTTAGAGATTCTTGTGTAAACCAGTTTTTCAAAAAAATTGGTATCACTTTGGCAATTTTTAATTCTTGAGGGACAATGCCAGATTAAAGAGACAAGGAAAAAATATGAGTTAAGGGTTGAATAATATAATCAATAATTTCATTGATAAAGACTGCTTTTGATACCATCATGACCTTGGGCAGAATTTTTTTGATTCATAATTATACCATACACTTCTTCAGCACTAGGAGAGTCAAAGAAAATTGACCTCTAATAAGGCTACACAGGTTCACATCAGAGTCCTTTATACTCGCTGCCAGTGAAGAGCCAATATTAACAAAAAATGAATCGACACCCTCAGCAATCTGTCTCAGATCATAAGTAGACCTATCCTTCCCTCGCATCTCAACAGGTGCAGCAGCTTGACATTTTTTTCGATTTAGCAACTTGCTGATAAGGTTCCAAGTTGACTTAATGTCATTAGAAGCTTGAGTAAATGTATCTGCAAAATACTATTTTTTGGCTTTCCTTAGAGAGAGAGTGAATTAATTTTTGTATTATAGGTTTTCTACATTTATAGGGGAGGGGGTTAGTAATAGCTTTCCTATATAGTTAATCTTTTTACGGGAAGATTTTTTTTAACTCTTCAGTAATCCAGGGTTTCCCATTAGAACAATTTTTCTTGTTTTTTGACATGGTTAAAGGAAAGCATGACTCCAAAACCTATTTAAAATGAGCTAGAAATAAGTGACAGGCTTCATTAACATCTTGCAACTTAAGAACCTCATCCCATGAGACTGCACTGATTAAGGACTTGAAGGACTCAATATTCTTTATGGTAAATTTGCAATACTTCATTTGGTCATGGACAGAGTTATTACATCTAGTATTTAAATTTCTTTTGGTATGAATTATTAGAAATACAGGAAGATGATCTGAAATATCGGACATAAGTAAACCTGAGGTAGTTTCAAAATCCAGACTGTTGAAAAAAATGTTGTCAATAAGTGAAGCTGATGAACTAGTAATACGGGAAGGCTTGAGAATTAGCAGATAAAAATATGTAGAATAAAGTGAGTTAAGAAAGTCGTAGATGTGCATTCACTCTTGAGCAGATTAATGTAGAAATCAACAAGAAGCACACATATCTCCTGTTCCTTTGCTATGATTTCCAAAGTAGAATAAAGAGCATCATTGAAAGTGCTAATGTCAGAGTCAGGTGGTCTGTAAAGACATCCGATTATTAAACTTTTTCCACTGAAGTGTGAGCAAGAAAGAATTTCAACAAACACAGATTCCACTAGGACACCATCCAAATGGTCACTCAGCTCCTTTCTGGGAATAAAATTAAAGTTGTCTGACACATACAATGAAACTCCTCCTGCTTCTCTGTTTTTCCTGCAGGAATGAACAGCAGTGTACTGAGGCAGAGGGTACAGACCAGCAATATCATCATTTAGCCAGGTTTCTGAGAGCGCTTTAACTGAAAAGAGATTTGTTAAAGAACACAGACAAACGTTTAGATGATCATAACTTTTAGGCAGGCTATGGACATTTAAGTGCAGAGAACAAAAAGCACGTAATACTGAATGTTAACCATGTAATGTATGAATCAAATTATTAAACTGAGCAACAGTGTAATATTCACAAGAACGAATAGCATTTTTAGAGTTAATATAATTCATATCAGGATTGAAATATACATCATAAATACCAGTATTGTCAGAATTTAGCTCAAAAGGGTTGAAAGCTTGAGAATCAACTCCCCAGGGGACAATCCATGTGGATTGAATCTTGCCCTGCTTCCTAAGTAGCCTTGCTTTCCTAGCAATATCTGCATTTTTCTTAGTGACGTGCTCATTAATATAAACGTTGGTGCCTTTCCGATTCCTCCCCTGCCTGAGGAGATCAACTTTATGTTTCCTGTTGGCAAAGCTAATAATTATGGCAGGAATTGCAGGGTTTATCTTCTGATTCCTGGGTGGCAGTGTGTCACTGGCAATGTTTTTACTCTGTAGGAAGGCTGCTCCTCTGTTGTCTCTTCATGTTCTGTACTGCTCTCTGACCTGGGGCCTTTCACAGCCTGAAGATAATTCCGTGGTTTGATCACCATTCCCGAGATTATGACATCATTCAACCGCAAGTACAGCTCCAAATCCGACACTCGGTTCTCCAGATAGATGATTTTCTTTTCTTGTTCCATGTTCTGCTTGCTGAGCTGCTTGATTTCATCCAACAGCTCGGTTATGGTGGACTGCTGTTTCGTCAAAGTCGTCATTTCACTAGACATCATGTTCATGGCCTCTTTTAAATCCTCCATGTCCTTCTGAAGTGTTTTCATAGCCATCTTTCTCCAAGACAATCGGCCCGCATCAGATCATCACACTTCCAAGAAGCAGGGTTAACAAACCCCGAGTTTAACCCTGAACTCTGAGTTGATTAAACCTGAGATGGGAAGTTTTTGGTTCCAGGACAGCTGATCCTAGTTGGTTAAATCAACTCTGAGTTTGTTGACTTTGGGTTAAGTTCGTGTAGGAGGAGTATGGTAAGCCATCATTAATGGAGCTCCGATACTATGATTCACCAGGGCAACCACAGAAAAACAAAAGATGGCCATGTTTCTCCTCGGCTGAGCTGGAAGTTTTAATGCACGCATACGGTGATTATGAGCTTATAATTTAAAAAGAAGGGGAACATGGCTTTAGCAGTGAAGAAGAAAGAACTGGGGTGGGAGGAAACTGCAGCAGAGTGAATGAGTTAGTTTGAATGTACTGCTTAGTGTCACCTCACTTTCATGTAATATTATAGGTGAAAAGGTGATGGAATATTATTTAACAGAATTTTAATTTAATTTAGGTTCAATCCAATGGGCACAAAGCATGTGGATGCAGCTAAAAAAGAAATACAATAACACAGTTCAGGTATGCATTTTATCTGAATCCTATAGACTTATGATCATATCTCACTTTAATTTGAATTATATTAGACATGTTAAACAAAGTAAATAACACAGTGGCTCTACCATAGCTGCCAACAGACTGTTTTAATGCACATGATTTTATATATATATATATATATATATATATATATATATATATATATATATATATATATATATATATATATATATTAACTGACTCAGTTTAGTTTTTGGTCATGGTTTAACTTTGACCTCGCTTTCTGGAACGGGAAACCCTCGTCTAAATAAACAAACTAAACCCGCTTCTTGGAAAGGCCCCCCGGACTCAGAGAATGTGATCAGAGAGAGCTGCAGACGTCACGAACCTCCTTCAGACCACGTCAGGTGTGGTCTACCTGACGTCAGTATCATGGTGGTGTAGTGAGGTTAACATGACACTGGTAACTCTGGCTTTCGGCTCACACACCTCTCTTACCCATAATCTCGCTTTATTCTGGAGCTCTCAGTGATCCTGGATTGAAAGTACTGATAGTTTTATTTTGAGTGCCGCAACCGGAAGTGCATGATGTAGTGTTTAGGCCAGCTTGACAGCGGGTCCAGTCCTTCACCCGGACTGAGGACAGTTCGGTAGCTTTCAGCCAACAGCTCCACCAGGTTAAGAGACGTCCGTGTTCACTGTGAGGTAACGTATCGTTACTGTTCGTCTGTCCTGTCGGTGCCGGTCCCTGTCCGTCCGTCTGTCTGTCCGTCTGTAATACCACCAGTGATGAATGATCAATGCTAAGTTAGCTAACGTAGCTAAGTTGAACTTTGCACAGGAGACACTGTATCGTACTAGTCTGTCTAAGAGCTGATGGGTGTGAGAATATCTTTGACCTCCATATTCCAACACACTAGACAGACAGGAGGTGACGTCATATGACGCTGGTTACTGTTGCTCTTGAACAACTTGTCCTGAACATGCCTGTTGGGAATGGGCTGTTTAGCCTGTGGTATGTCAAGCAATCAGACATGGCAGTCGACACTGAACATAACTGGTACAGGTCTGAAGTCGGTCAGGGATGAGTTAAGGTGGAAAGTGACATGAACCACTCTGTAAAACAAAAGCATTAAACTGACAGAAAAAGCACTTGTGGAAAAAGTCACCAACTTAGAACAAGAAAGAAAGATAAAATTAAAAAGAGCTCACAACCTCAAATACATAATTGTTGATTTGATGGCAGATAAAAGCTATATGAAAGAGGTGAAAGGTACATTTGTAAAGTACAATATTCTCTGTGTTGAAGCAAAAGAAAAACATGACATGATGGGTTTATTGCCTTAAGATGAGGTGGCAAAACAAGAGATGTGGTATAAGGTAAAAATGCGCAGTATCAATTAATTTATTGCTGGTGTAAAGAAATGGTCGGTGTGCAATGTAAGTGATTTTCATGCTGATGGTGTTGATAATAATGCTGGGGTTAAAGCGGACAGCATTTCAAATGTTTCGAGCAAAAGCTCTGAATGGAAAAGTAATGCCTCAAAGAGCAGCAGGTCCACAACATCATCTACTCGGTAAGTGTAGGCAGAAATGGCTGCAATGGCACGGGCTGCTGCATTACAGGAAAAACATGCTTTAGAGGAGCAAGCAGAGCACTTAAGAAGGAAAAAGAAGAAACTTCAAATCTTTGCAAAAATTAGCAGTGCTAAACACCTCACATCATGGCAGTGTTGCAGATGCACATTCAGATGGAATGGAATTCTATTTACAAAAAGGAACAGCATATAATCTACGTGCTGAAAAATACAATCCACAACAAAAGGACCCATCTCAGCAGAAATATTCATTAACTGGCAGCACGCAGCCAGCGGAGAAAAAAAGCAATAAAAAAGGACAAATATGAAAATAAAAATACAACTCATCAGTTGAGCTTAAAGTCTCAAACATCTGGTCAAACGTCACAACAACCACCTGTAAATCCTGGTGGTCAGCAAGCAACACACGCTCCAGAAAATCCTCAAGTACCTGGAGATGTTTACAGGCAATTGAAAATACAAAATGAAATAACAGCACTCATTGCACAGACACAGAACTCTCAATTTCTACCACACAGAGAAATTCCTGTTTTCGATGGAGATCTTCTTCAATTTAGAATATTCATCAGAGCATTTGAACACTGTGTAGGCTAAAACAAACAACAAAGGAGATTGTTTGTACTACATGGCGCAATTCACCAGGGGGCAGCCTAGAGATTTGGTACGTAGCTGCCTGCACATGGCTCCAGAAAGAGGTTATGCTGTGACCAAAGACCTTCTCCAGAAACATTGTGGGCATGAATTCAAGGTCACAGTTGCTTATGTGGACAAAATTATTGGATGGCCTTCTGTTAAAGCAGAAGATGTTAAAGGTTTACATACATATGCATTGTTTCTATGGGAATGCTGTAATGCTATGGTCATCAACTATAAATGTCAGATCATTGATCATCATTGATGAACACCCACAAAGAAAGTGATATATCACAGTACTGAATATAGCCGTAGAAATCATTACAATTCTTCATAGCTTTCTCTTTGACTGTGCCGCCTCCCCAAACAGCAACGTCCCAGCTGGCATTTTCAGTGAGGATGCCACCGGAGATCCCTGCCCAAACCGCCATTATTTTGTTGCCTAAAGCTAATTGAACTGCTACAAAAATAAAAACAAACAAAAAACTTCAATTGTCTAGAAATAAATAATTAAAATGAATTAATCAAGCTACTGAAAAGCTTCCATCAGCTGGCTGGAGAGTTTCAAGAAACGCTGTAACATTGGTGCTAACAGGATGGTGGGACAGAGTGCTGGCATTGACAACATGTTGAGGACTGGATGAAAAAAAATCCTTGCAGTCATGACTGGGTACTCTCCAGAGGATATCTACAACATGACCGGACTCTTTATCTGAACAACTTCAACAAAGACATTGTTTGTGAAAGGCGAACAATGTAGAGGAGAAAAGCAGGAAAAAGATGGCCTGACCTTCATGATGTCGCAAATATGGCAGGAGGAAAGGAGAAGCTAGTCAGTCGGCCTGCTCACCATGTTTTTTTGTTTTTTTTCACTTGACCTTTATTTCGGTGCAATCAAACACATAATTGAACATACAAACAATATGATTCACATAGCAAATATAAGTAGCACATCAGTCCATTTTCTCATGTTCTAGAGGCATAACAGACACAGGCACTCAATTAACCTTATTTCATCTTATACTTATTCACCCTTATATTAAGCAGGTAACAAAGAAAAAGGGTCTGGAAAAATTCCATTCATTCTATTACTGCATCTGCACCATGTACAAATGCTTACATCTTCATCGTTCCATCTGTAAACAAGAGTCCAGTTTCATATACAGTGTTTCAGTCCAGCACCCCCCATGAGTAGGGTCAGGGGAGTTTAGTATCCTTAATCAGCCTTGGTAATTGTAGTTTTATTGGTGACCATTCAATGTTAAATATATCAGTCTTTAGTTGGAGTTTGGCTGTTATGCTCTCCATCAAATAAACACTCTTTAACCTTTCTCGCCATTGTGTACAGGGTTGGTGGCTTTACATTTCTCCACAACACTAATCATCTTTTTTTGCGATCAGTAGCAACACTTGAAGTAAATATATCTGATTTTTGGAGTCTAAGTCCTCTGGAGTCTTCCCTAGTAAAAAGAATGCTGGCTCGAGAGGTAGGTCTACCACTGAATGTCTCCAGTAGTTGTAATTTGGGACAGTCCCAGAAGATGTGTGTATAGTCTCTGATTTTCCCACATTCTCTCCAGCACAGCTCTGAGGTGTTGCTGTATCACGCCAGCATTAGTGGAGTCTTAAATACTCTCATTTTAGTTTTCCATTCAAACTTTCTCCAGGTAGGACTGCTTGTTAACTTGTGACCATAAAAGCATGTCTCTTTCCACATTTAATCAGTAATAATGATCTTCATTTCTAGTTCCCATTTTTGTTTTATTTCCATGGTATCTCCTGTTCCATTCTATTGAAGCCATTTGTATAGGTGGGATATAAACATTTTTTTATATCACTCCCTCCATAGTCAGCGTAAACATTTTTCTAAAGAGGACGGCAGTTGGTGAACCTGTTGCCAGTCACCATGTGACTGCAAATAGTGACACACTTGAAGAAATCTTAAAAAATCCTTCCTTGACAAACCAAATTCTTTCTGGAGATGTTCAAGTGATTTTAAAGTCTCCCAATCAAAAAGCTGATGCACAAGTATGTACTCTTTGTCTACCGATTTTCTGAAGCCATTGTCTAGTAGGTATAAATTCTGGAATAGCTGCTATTTTTAACGCTCTGGATATTGAGTTAAAAAGGTGTAACAGTTTTTTTTATTGATAACCAAGTTTTCACTGTGAATTTGATCCATTCATTGTCTATTTTTAATTTTTTCCTCATATTTTATCCATGCTATCAGGGTCCTCAGCTGTGCTGCCCAATAATAGTGTTTAATATTAGGTAAATTAAGCCCTCCTTTTTCTTTTGACAGCAATAGAGTCTGAGTTAGTCTTGATATCCATTTGTTAAGTGCATTAAATGCAACCATAGGGACCCCTACTGGCAGAGATTGAAATAGGAAGAGCAGCCTAGGTAGAACATTCATTTGGATGGTTTCAATTCTACCAATGAGTGATAAAGGGAGAAATTCCTATCTGAGCATATCCGCTTTTATCTTTTTCATTAGCTTTCCATAATTGGCTTTTTAGAATTTAGAGGTGGAGGGAGTGATGAAAACACCCTAGTACCTGAAGTCTTCTCTTGGCCAATGAAACCTGACCTGATTTTCTAATTGTGATGGCCAAACACCCGATAGCGTCATCACTTCCGACTTGGAGTCATTAGTTTTGTAGCCAGATATCATTCCATATTTATCCAAAATCTGCATTAAACGAGGCACGGAGTAGATGGGATCACTTAAATATACCATAACGTCATCCACAAATAGGGAAATTTTATGCTCCATCCCTCCATCATCTTTAATGCCCTTTATGAAGTCATCTTGCCTGATGGTTTCTGCAAGCGGTTCTAAACATATATCAAAGAGCAGGGGACTCTCCCATTCACCCTCAGTCTCAACCTTGGCTTTAAATGTAACTTCTTCTTTGGAGAGGGTGGTTAAATTTAGTTCAGATAGAAAGTTCTTATCTTTTCCTCCGTATCACTAGTATCAGGAGAGTCAAAGCTCCTTGTAAAAAGATGCAAATGCTTCTGCTATTGCTCTAGGTTGTGAGACTAACTATTAGTTGGCGGATGAAACACTTTGGAAACCACTCAATTGGCTTGCTCCTTTCGCAACTGAAATGCCAAAAGGCGGCTCGCTTTGTTTCCCCTCTCGTAATATTTTTGATTTGAAAATCGCAAAGCCCCTTCAGCTTTATATGTCAGAAGCTCCTCTAGATCATTTTCAGTTTCACAAAAATACTGGACCCAATTGCAGACAACACAGGGGGCAGAGTGCAGTTCAATGATTTAATTACAAAGCAAAATCCAGCACACGAAAGGTAAAATAATATCCAAAAGACAGGCAAAATACAACAGATAGAAAACTTACAGAGGAGCACGGGGAAAAACACTGGAAACACATGGGAAACATGAGACCAGACATTGACGATGAACTGGCAACTCACAGAGGGAATCACACAGACTAAATACACAAGGATAATGAGGGAATGGCAAACAGGTGACACAGGGAGGAGGAGACAATCAGACAATCACACACTGGAGGGAAAATAAATTAAAGGGAAAGACACAAGGAGGATACAACGGTAAACTCACAAGAGACAGGGCTACGAAGGCAGAGAAGGAGAGGGAACAAACCAGAACTGAAAACAGGACTAAAACTGAGACAGGGGAATCAAAAGGTCAAAACAGATCACAAGAAAAAGCAGGAAGTGTAAAGCAAAAACTCAAGGCATGGAAATAGACTACAAAAAATAAAACAGGAAACAGAGGTACAAAATGATGACATAAACCTTCAAAATAAAAGAAATCAACAGCCATGGATCAGATATATGACAATCATGTCTTCTCTGTTTTAGTTCCTTAAGAAGTTCTTTATTTGTGTTGTTTTTTTAAGTTCCAATTCTAGTGCTTTTATTTTAGTTTCCAAGTCCAATTGAGTCTTCAACCTGTTCTTTTTAATTCTGCTTGACATTTCAATCATTCTGCCTCTAATTACGGCTTTAGCACCATCCCATAAAATGGATGGTGGTAACTTTCCTGTTGTCGTTATTGTCAAAATACTCTTCCATACATTTTTTAATCTCCTGTGTCACTAAAGGGTCGGTCAATAAAGAAATGTTTGCTCTCCAATATTTAAAGCACTTTTCTATTCTCAAATCCAGGGTTAGAATTATGGGTGCAAGGTCACTGATTGTTATGGAGTGTATGCTACTGTCTACTACTTTGTGAAGGTATTTTTAGAAACACAAAACATGTCTATTCATAAAAAGCTCCAATGTACATTGGAAAAGAAGCTAAAGTCCCTCCCCTTTGAATTTTTTGCCTCCATGGATCTACTAGCCCCAGCTCACCTATATGTTGTTCAACATTTTGGATTTCTTTGATTGGTTACATTCAGTTGGTAGTCTGTCCATCCTCCCATCCAGTACTGTATTACAGTGTCCTCCAAGAATGATTATATCTCTAGCATTATTTGCAATTAAGTTAGCAATGTCTTTAAAAAAGGAGGGGTCATCTTCTGTTGGAGCATAGATATTAAGTATTGTTATATCTTTCTCACTTATTGTACCAGTTACCATAAGATATCTCCCCATGAACATTATAGCTTACTATCTTCAGATTAGCCATTACCTAGTGTTGTGTTTCTTAAACTCTGCTATGTATTTCTGATTCATGTTTTGGTTGGCCTGTGTATGTCTGCTACACCTCAGAAAAGATTTATAGGACTGTGTGTCTGTGAAAATGATCCATGAGTAAAAGAGCATTTGCCGAACAAACAAACAAACGAACACTCAAACGTTATGGAGATATGGTTGCTTCCTATATAATTGACCCAACTCGGCACCCCTAGCCAATTGGTGTGCCAGGTCCTCCGGTAAAGGTGAAGAGATGTGACTAAGTCTCTTCAGGGTGGTCCCACTAATTGTGTGGTCGCAATTTGATAATATTGCTCAAAATCCCTCACTGGGAGTCCTAACTTTATAACAAAAATATCAGGTGCAGCCCCTGCTTTGAGAGAACCCTCTTCTAGCTCTCATAAATGTTGCTTTTATTAAAAATATAAAAATAGAATTGAGATATTTAGAAAACAAAGTACAAAACTAGCCTCAGTATACACTACCAGTCAAAAATTTGGACACAGTTTCCCAGTCAAGTGGATGGGAAACTGTGTCCAAACTATTGACTGGTACTGTATGTCCAAACAAGGCTTTCCACAAACCAGAATAAATGTACTTTTCCCCTTTCTTTTTTCCCATTTTCTTTCTCCCCTTATGGAGCAAGATGGCGCCGCGCTAGTGGCAGCCTGTTGCAGTAGCTCCCGCTCACCTTTGAGCTTTTTCCTGTCCTACTGTGTCTAGTGTGTCTTTTTTTTAAACTTTTTTAACTCTTCCCTTTATGTCTTGAGTGGTGCTCTTTGCACTATGGAGGCCAAGCAGTCGGTTTTTGCTTTGGCCTTCTGCTGGTTGTTTGTTCGCTTACTTTCCTGATCATGACCGTGTCTGGGGACCCCGTGCGCTACCATGGCCCTATTGTTTACTGTAGGGATCAGCTGTTAGCGCTCCGTAACATAGCGGTGCTGCCCCACGAGAGACCCGATGTTCCCCGAGAGCTGACGCGGAGGAGACGAGGGACTCGTGCCGGAGCCGAGCGTCGTGCTAGAAGGAGGAGATATCGACCAGTCCTCCCGTCCATCATCATGGGGAATGTGTGATCTCTCCCCAATAAGATGGATGAATTAGTGGCGCAGACCCGGCACCAGAGGGAATACCGGGAGTGCAGCATCATGACGTTGACGGAAACATGGCTGACCACACTAACTCCAGACACGGCTGCAGCGCTGGACGGCTTCAAGCTGTTGCGCGCGGACAGGACGAGGGAGAGTGGTAAGAGGAAAGGAGGAGGGCAGGCAGTGTTTGTGAATGATAGATGGTGTAACTCTGGGCACATCACTATTAAAGAACAACTCTGCTGTAAGGACATTGAACTGTTAGCTGTTAGCATGAGACCTTATTACCTGCCGCGGGAATACACGCATGTTATAGCGGTAGCTGCATATATCCCCCCCCTCTGCTAACGCTGAAGCAGCCTGTGATGTCCTCCACTCTGTCACAGGCAGGCTGCAGACTCAGCATCCACAGGATCCCTCCTTCTTATATCAGGGGACTTTAATCACGCCGCTCCATCTTCCACTCTGCCCACCTTCACCCAGTACGTCACATGCTGCACCAGAGACAATAAAACCCTGAGGTTTTATGCCTCCTTGGTGAAAACACCAAGGAGGCATACACCTCATCAACCCTCCCTCCCCTGGGAAGATCAGACCACAACCTGGTTCATATCCTGCCTGTGTACAAACCTCTCGTACACAGGCAACCAGCTGTGTCTCGCACAGTGAAGAGATGGTCCGACAAGGCTGACGAGGCTTTGAAGGACTGTTTTGATACAACTGTGTGGCAGGAACTCTGTGATTCCCACGGGGAGGACATCAACTGTATCACTGACTACATTAACTTCTGTGTGGAAAACACCGTACCCACCAGGACTGTACGGTGTTTTTCCAACAATAAACCGTGGATTAACCCTGACATAAAGGCTCTCCTCAAGGAGAAGAAGAGAGCCTTTAAGTCAGGAAATAAAGAGGAGCTGAAGAATGTGCAGAAGGAGTTGAGGAGGAGGATCAGGGAGGGGAAGAACAGCTTCAGGAGGAAGATGGAGGATCAGCTCCAGCAGAACAACATCAGTGGAGTTTGGAAAGGCCTGAAAACCATCTCTGGCCACAAGGAACCAAACTCCCAGGCTGTGGGGGACCAACAGTGGGTGAATGACCTGAACTTATTTTTCAACAGGTTTGATCAGTCATCTGCCCCTCCCCCAGCCCAGCCAGGCCTGCTGCAACCCCCTTCATTGGCACCTCCAGGACACTGCCCCACCCCCTCCTCCACCTCTCTTCCTGCAACACTCAGCTCACAGCCACCCCCCACTGCTCATCTCATCAGCTCAACACCACCATCCCCCCCATCCACAAACTTCAGCACACAGCCCCCCTGCTCCACCCTGTCCCTCACAACTCTCCAGGTGAGGAATCAGCTTCGGAAGATGAAGGCGAGGAAGGCTGCGGGTCCGGACGGCATCAGCTCCAGGCTCCTGAAGTCCTGCGCAGACCAGCTGTGTGGGATAGTTGAACACATGTTCAACCTGAGCCTGAAGCTGGGGACAGTGCCACAGATGTGGAAAACATCCTGCGTGGTACCTGTCCCCAAGACTCCGCACCCCAAGGACCTCAACAGCTACAGGCCGGTGGCTCTAACATCCCACCTGATGAAGACCCTGGAGCGGCTGGTCCTTGTTCATCTCCGCCCCCTGGTGAGCCCAGCGATGGACCCGCTTCAGTTCGCCTACCAACCTGGCATCGGGGTGGACGACGCCATCATCTTCCTCCAACACCGAGCCCTCTCTCACCTGGAGAAGCCAGGAAGCACTGTGAGAATCATGTTCTTTGATTTCTCCAGTGCTTTCAACACGATACAGCCTGTGCTTCTGAAGGACAAGCTGGAGCACACCGGTGTGGACCACCACCTCACATGCTGGATACTGGACTACCTCACCACCCGCTCACAGTATGTGAGGTCACGGGACTGTGTGTCCGACATGGTTGTCTGCAGTACGGGGGCACCACAGGGAACGGTCCTGGCTCCGTTCCTCTTCACCCTCTACATTGCAGACTTCCACTACAACTCACCCACCTGTCACCTGCAGAAGTTCTCTGATGACTCTGCCATCGTCGGTCTCATCACAGATGGGGACGACAGGGAATACAGAGAACTGACGCAGGACTTTGTGGACTGGTGCCAGCGGAACCTACTCCAGATCAACTGGTGGTGGATTTCCGCAGGCACACACACTCCCCCCCGGACCCGGTGAACATTCAGGGAACAGACATTGAGATGGTGACATCTTATAAGTACCTGGGTGTTCACCTGAACAATAAACTGGACTGGACAGACAATACCACTGCACTTCATAGGAAAGGCCAGAGCAGACTCTATCTGCTCAGGAGACTGAGGTCCTTTGGAGTGCAGGGAGCACTCCTTAAGACATTTTATGACACCGTGGTGGCATCAGCCATTTTTTATGGTGTGGTCTGCTGGGGCAGCGGCATCTCAGTGTCGGACAGGAAAAGACTCGACAAACTGATACAGAAGGCCAGCTCTGTCCTGGGATGCCCCCTGGACCCAGTGGAGGTGGTGGGAGGAAGGAGGATGACAACAAAACTGTCATCCATGATGGACAATCACTCCCACCCGATGCGGGACCAAGTAACAGCACTGGAGAGCTCCTTCAGCGACAGGTTGCTTCACCCAAAGTGTGTGAAGGAGCGCTTTCGCAAGTCTTTCCTTCCTGCAGCTGTTAGACTGTACAATCAGCACTGCTCCCAGTAGACCAAACTATTTGTAGTACTTTTTATTGCAATACTGAGACACTTTTGTTATAGTATTTGTGAAATATTTTTGAGACACTTTACCCCCCTCCTTTATTGTATTGTATTTTTTTAAATATTATTTCCCCTCCCCCCACTGTGCTTTTGTACACTGTGCTGCTGCAATACTGTAAATTTCCCCACTGTGGGACCAATAAAGGGATATCTTATCTTATCTTATCTGTTTGTTACTAATAAGAATCTTCTTATCACTTCCTCTAGAATATTAATTTGTTTCAAACCTGTCTATAGTTCTGTAGAGCCAAGGAAAATCGACAGATCCTCTTCTGAAAGAGCTGACAGCCCTCTCCATCCCCTGCTTCCTCTGTTGACAGCCAACAACTGATCTTGCAGCAGCTCTCTGTTCAGCTTCTCCAATGTGGGGGCCGCCTCCGTCAAAGTCTTAAAAGCCTCAACTCCAGAGTCGAGAAAGATCCTGATCTGTGATGGGAACGATATTTTTCTCCCGCAGTTGTTTAATCACCTGTCGTACCTCCTTGCGTTTTTTCTGGATTTCTGGGGAATAATCTTGGTCAAAGAAGACTCTGTCTCCCTCGTATGTTATCTGCCGCTGTTTCCAGGCCTGTTGAAGGACGACGTCCTTCGTGTGATAGTCTAAAAATCTGACTGTAATAGATCTTGGTGGGGCCTGCTCTGCTCTCGGTTTATCTGCAAGGGACCCATGTGCTCTTTCTATGTGAATGGTTGATAATGGTTGCTTCTGGCAACTTTAGGGATTGTTGTAGAAGTTCAGTCACAAACCGTATCTGGTTAACCGTAACCGTCGCCTTTCCCTCTGTAACTCTGTAAATCTTTATGTTGTTACGCCTCACTCTGTTTTCCAGGTCCGAGCATTTCTCCATTAGCTTAGTCTCTCTGTGCAACAGGCACCTGATAGCCCTCTCGTGGCGCATCCCTGTCTTCTGTGGAGCTCACTCTGTTCTCCATCGCTTTTGAATTCCCCTCAGCTTTTCAAGTTGTGTGGTCCTTCATATTGCCCTCAACTCTTGCCAATTACTGTTTAATATCTGCTGAGGCCTCTGTGGTCTTTTCTCAGTTTTCGGATCTCAGTCAGAATTTGTGATTCTTCGTTGTCGGACTCGCTGTCATCATGAGGGGTGTAGCGCTGTAGTTTCTCTGCTTGTTTTTGTTTGTCATTCTTTCCGTTCCCCACGTGTTTGTTCCCTTTTTGTTGAACCGACATGATTAGTTAGTCGATAGTACTTGACTGATAGCGTTTGCTTTGGTATTTATTTTCTTTAAGGCTGATTTAAAGACGGTTTCTTGTGGAGCTAGTCGGCACTAGCATGACGTCACTGGAAGTCTGCTCACCATGTTTTAAGAACATTAAAGTTTCGTCATTGCCCGTTGGGTTCCCAAAGTGGGGGTCATGGCCAATGGTGAGGTCGGGGAATGATTTCCAGAAATCAAATAAAATGTGAACCCCTACACGAACAAGGACTCCAGCATAAAGATTCTGAACCTGCTGCTGGACATTGTGAAGGGGCTAATGTTGTTCTTTGCTGAACAGAGACTGGGTGATGAACTAAATGCCTTCCATGCAGCTGATAAAATCCTGGGATCCATTTGTTGTCAGAGACAGACTGATGGAAACTGTTAGGTCTGTGGTTGGTTGTGAACCAGCATGATTTCTCTATAAGAAGACCACCTGTCCAATGTGGACACTTTTTGTCAGTCCCTTGGGGGGTCTTCTTAGACAAGTTTGACTGTATATGGTATTTCACAATTGTTATTATGATTAGTAGTAGTCATCATATCTATGGTGGCCCATAAAAGAATTAAACAGAGGTTTTTTTGTTGAACAAATGCGTTTTAGTGGAATCATAAGCATTTTTTTTGTGGAGGAATGATTAAAAAGTCTTCCTTTGAAAATAAAATGAAATAAGAAAGCTCCTGTTTGAAATTAAATTAGAAAGAAAAAAGGAACAGGATCTTTAAAAAACGTAATCTTATTTAAATCAGGATTTAACTTGAGGTGGAGGTTGTTGAACGGACAGACAGGTGGAGGTCGTTGGACAGACAGGTGGAGGTCGTTGGACAGACAGGTGGAGCTCATTGGACAGACAGGTGGAGCTCGTTGGACAGACAGGTGGAGGTCGTTTGACAGACAGGTGGAGCTCATTAAATGGACTGACAGGTGGAGCTCATTAAATGGACTGACAGGTGGAGCTTGTTGGACAGACAGGTGGAGCTTGTTGGACAGACAGGTGGAGGTCGTTGGAACAGACAGGTGGAGGTCGTTGGAACAGACAGATGGAGCTCGTTGGACAGACAGGTGGAGCTCGTGGGACAGACAGGTGGAGGTCGATGGAACAGACAGGTGGAGGTCGATGGAACAGACAGGTTAGAGGTCGTTGGAAGAGACAGGTGGAGGTCGATGGAACAGACAGGTGGAGGTCAACTGAACAGACAGGTGGAGGTCGTTCGATCAGACAGGTGGAGGCAGATGAGGAGAATTATTTCAATAACATTTCGATGGAAACTTTGACCTGAACCATAAAATGTAATCCTAAGGGGAAGTAATGCACGTAAAATGTAATCCTATGGGGAAATAATGCACGTAAAATGTAATCCTATGGGGAAGTAATGCACATAAAATATAATCTTATGGGGAAGTAATGCATGTGAAATGTAATCCTATGGGGAAGTAATGCACCTAAAGTAAACCACTTGTTTTCACTACTTCCAGACTCATAATGTTTTAAAGTGTCTGTCTCTCTGAATCTCAGTCTGTTTCTCTGTAGCTTCAGTTCCAGTAGAAAATGAACTGACTGGTTTCCATGGTTTTAGTCCCTCTAGTCGTGTGAATGTTCTATGTTCAATACGTTTCTTTCTTAGGATTAAAGTCATGAATGGGACACATACTGTGATCTGACATGAACATGGTGAACTAGTTGGACGTGTTTCCTCCTTTAGAGACACTTTGTCCCCACATTTCTATCAAACTGGGTATCTGTCCTCCAGGACTAATCCTGGTTGGTTTTTCTGAGATCCAAAGTCATCCCACGCTACTGTTTTTCTTAGTTTTTGGGGGAACATTGATATCTGTCTCACTTCTCTCTGTCATTTCCTCTCCTGTGTGTGTGTTAGTGGCGCCGGTTGCGCTGTCTGACAGGCAGTCGGGAAGTAGCGGAGATTCTCGGGTCATCTTTTTTATTAAATATGTTATGTTGGTGTAGATTGTCATACATCAGGTCATGGTAATCCTTGAAGTTTGAATCTGAAACAACTGGACTTCTGTTTTGAGTTTGAAGACGTTTCACCTCTCATCCAAGAGGCTTCTTCAGTTCTGACTGGTGGGGAGTTTCAGATATTTAAATTCTTCTGAGATCACCAACACGTTGACAGTCATTAAAGTTATTCATTTACAGTTGATGCAAAAGAACTCCTATGGGTCGTTGAAGTTTGAAAGACTTTAACGACCCTGTATGAAAAGCTGTCCAGTAACCTGAAGGACTTAATTCTGACTTCTTTTAGTTTTTTGAAAAAGACAACATCCTTCCTGTCTGGTACAGTCTGAGAAAAAAGAAAGATGAAAGTGTTTTCTTCAAATTCTCATTTAAGTTGTGTTTCTGTTTAGATTGCAGGTGCTGGTCCATGGGTCTGAGCAGATTGGATGTATTTTACAGAAGGCTGCTCCTCACCAAACTCTTCATCGGTGGATGGGGTAAGCCTGAAGACCTTAAAAGGTACGGAATAAATAGAACACACAGCAGAATACAGCTAGAAGTATCAGGAAAGTGGTGAACATACAGTGTAACATTTAAAGAAGGGAGGAAACTGAGCAGCATTTTTCAGCTCGTCCTGGACATTTTTTGCCATTTTTGGAAAATCATACACTTTGTATTTGAACGATCTCCTGGAGATTTTACCCGATTGACTTCAAATTTGGTCAGTACTGCCTAAACCCCATGGGGATCAAAGACTGCTTAAATCGTGAGTTTCTGTTGAGCGGTGTGGGCGTGGCCCGGCGTCACATTTCGTCAAATTTTGATGTCTCGCCATGAAAATGAAAATTGTCATAACTTCATTGTCTAAGGTCCATTCAGCATAAAACGTCACACGCTGGTCAAGGGTCCCGCCCTAAAGACATCCAAAAGACAAAATTTAGCATTAGTCATAGCGCCACCTAGTGGCAACAGTAACGTTTTGACACACTATTACTACGCTGTTGAACATATTGGCTTCAAATTAAGTGAGAACAGTAATAACTAGTTGGTACTGCAGGATTCTGAAGCTTGTGCGTTTTCATGCAAAATTGTAGGCGTGGCTGTGCGTCGAATGTTGATGTTTCACCGTGAAGCAGGAAGTTGTTATAACTCTGCTGTCAATGGTCCAATCTGCCCCAAACTTCACATGTTTGATAAGAGTCCCGCTCTGAACATATCCATAGAGATAAATTTAATAATAGTCACAGCACCACCTAGTGAAAACAGGAAGTTAGATACTTCAGATTCTGACGTGCTACTATCAGGCCGTTCACCATAATGATCTCAAATTTAGTCAGTAAAGCGATAAGACCTTGATGAAGCATTATTGAAAATATTGTGAGTTTGGGTCACATGACGGCGGCGTGACGTTTGATGTTCGCCATCAAACAGGAAGTTGATGCTGAGAGGCCAGGGAAGCTCAGATGCTCACCAAAATAGACACACTCATCAATGGTGGTAGTACTTTCGATCTCACATGGTTTACAGGATCGGTTGTGGCAAATTGGCTCCACAGCACCCCCGTAAAACTTCAAATGTGCATATCCGAGTCTGTCTTTTACCTACATGTATGAAACTTGGTAGGTATGTTTAAAGTCCCAACCTGAAGACATCTACACAACAATATTGAGTAAAAGTATAGCACCTTCTGGTGGCAAATGCAAAAATGTCTCGAATGACAGTTTTTCTTTGATTTTGATTACATTTTCATGGTGTGGGCTACACATGATATAGTCAAAGACGAGTTAAAATTATGATGTGGTGTGTAGCGCCACATAGTGGACAGAATGAGGTAACTCAAAATCCCTCCATCATTGTCCATAATGCATGTAGATACAGAGCCTTGCATTTATCCAGGTGTGCGGTAGTGAGGCCGAAGTTGGCGAACATTCCGACAGGCACACGTCCCGACATTACATATGTCACATCACATATATCACATCACATATATCACATCACATATGTCACATCACATGTGTCACATCACAAATATCACATCACATATGTCACATCACATGTGTCACATCACAAATATCACATCACATATGTCACATCACATATTTCACGTCACATTTGTCACATATATCACATCACATACAGTACCAGTCAATAGTTTGGACATACCTTCCCATCCACTTGAATGGGAAACCATGTCCAAATTTTTGACTGGTACTGTATGTCACATAACATTGTCACATCACATATTTCACATCACATATGTCACATATATCACATCACATATGTCACATATATCACATCACGTGTCACATCACATATATCACATCACATATATCACATCACATATGTCACATAAAATGTGTCACATCACATGTGTCACCTCACATTTGTCACATCACATATATCACATCACATATGTCACATCACATATGTCACATCATATATTTCACATCACATATGTCACATCACATATATCACATCAAATATGTCACATCACAAATGCCACATCACATGTGTCACATCACATATATCACATCACATATCACATCACATATGTCACATCACATGTGTCACATCACATTAGTCACATCACATGTGTCACATCACATGTGTTATATCACGTGTCACGTCACATCACGTGTCAGATCACATATGTCACATCACATATATCACATTATATATATCACATCACATATGTCACATCAAATAATGTTACATTACATATATCACATCACATATGTCACATCACGTGTCACGTCACATATGTTGGGGCTATCACTGGGCAAATTTAGTTATTTGATTGTAATTAATGATTATTTAAAATGTTCATTAATTATTTAATGAATTTGATGTTGTTACTAAAATTGATAATCATGACGGGGCACCACCCTGGAGACAGGGAAAAATGATCATTAATCATCAATCGAATTTAATATTAGTATTAAAATTAATAATAATTAGGGGGCACCACCCTGGAAACAGGGAAACAATTAACCAAATTCTGTTCAGTCTCAAATGAACGATGAAGGGAAGAGTACGAGCACTGACCCTCGCAACCAGCCTTTAAAACAGTATCAATGCAAAATAATACAAACAACTTCTCTTTAAAATATAACAAAGTTTATTAAATTTAGCAATATCGATCTTCAGTCAATACACTTCAATTAATCAACTCAGTTATCTACTACAACTACTGACAATCAAGATACATGCAGGTACAAGCAAGCATATGTGTGGGTGTGTGTGTGTGTGTGTCTCTGGGTGTGTGGATGTGCTTGTGTGTGTGTGTGTGTGTGTGTGTGTGTGTGTGTGTGTGTGTGTGTGTGTCTGTGTGTGAGAGGATCTAAGACATAGAGGAGGAGGTATGTGACGTCACCCGAAGAGGGGGGGTTTGCGTCATGTGGAGCGAGTAACCAGAGAAGGCCACGAAGTTTGAACACAGGCAAATGGTGCTAGCTGCTCACCACGCTCTTAAACCTGAATGAGTGTATGTGTGTGTGTGTGTGTGTATGTGTATGTGTCTGTGTGTGTGTGTGTGTGAAGAGAAGAAGGGAAAAGGAGAAGAAATAGGGAAGTAGAGGAAAAGAGCGAGTGAAAGAGAGGGAAATCCCAACAATCAATGCACAACAATCGGTGTGTTAACACCATCAGCGCACAATAACAAACGCTAGCTCTAACAGTTTAAAGCAGCAAAAACAGCGAGTTCAAAATACACAAACAATCTACTCTGCCTCTTACTTTGTGGAAGAAGGGAAGCTGGTAAAGAGGTCCTTTCGTCCTTTATGGTTCAGCTTGGTCCTTCGAGTCGCGGGTCCTGATGAAGCATTGTGTTGTTCTTTTGCTGTGCGGTTCAGCTGATGCTCGGCGGGATGGCATTTAGAGCACCATTAGTTGGTGGAGGAACTTCACACCTAGGCAGCATGGCAGCCTGGGAACTGGAGTCTTTTGTGCTCTATTGTCTTAGAGGTTGGCCCCTTCTGGTCTTATCAGACTCTTGTAGATACATGTAGGCCTGAGTCAGGCATTGTGGAATCTATAGGCCTTCTTTGTTTCAGGGGCCTGTACCATGCGGCCCAACATTCCCCCCTTTGGTCTGAAGACTGGGGTGCAGGCCGCGGTCTTTAGAGCAACTCTAGGGCCGAACAGTTCTGTTGGTTGAGGTGTCCTGAGGGTTACAAAGTCCATGGTTTCCTGAAACGTTTGAGGCAGTTCATAGAGTCCACAGAGTTACAAAATTCACACAGTCCATAGTGTTTGGGCAGATAATGAGGCATAGTCTAGGCAGATAATGAGGCATAGTCTAGACAGATAATTCCTTACTTACTAAGTTGCAGTGGTAAGATAATCACAAACATCAAGCAAAATTAAAACCAACAAAGAGAAAGGTGAAAGGACAGAACAGAGTTTGAGAGTCGGTAGGCTTAACCCCGAAGATGACTGGGGCTAGCCAGTGGGATTTGCGCCGGTTGAGGCGTAAAGCGTGGCTGTACAACAAGGAGGGTGTCTAGTCTGGACTGTAGCTATTGAATGTACTTGTACATGGCGTGGACCACTACTGCTGTTACGTCCCAACCACCGAGAAGAAGCCCGATGGCGACTAAACTGACAGAGTGTTCCTGATAGGGTGACCATCTGTTTACATGACTAGGGAACGTTGTGGTGAGCCTGGTCGGCCTTAGACTGAACTTTACCAATTTTGTTCCTTCAGCCAGAAGTTGCCGGTGGAGGTTGTCATCAATGGTGAGGTTGTGGCCTCTAAATGCGTCCATAATCTCAATCTCAGAGTTGTGTCGATCAGAATTGAGATGGTGCAGGACATCGTCCTCTATATGTATTGTGGCTCCTAGGGGAACTGTTAAGAATACAGTTTGGTTTGGAAGGGTCAGTGGGTTGCAGTGTCGTGGTGGTCATATGACATTAAGGCCTCAGTGGCTGGTGTGCTAACCAACCATCGATCGCCCGCTCTCTCTACCTTCGTTTCTGTTCCCGCATCTCTAATGGACATACTATCTTGGCAATTTTGCTCAGGGGATTGAGCTCTTAAGCTGCAGAGGTAGTTGTTTGCATCTCTGATGAAAAGATTACTGGGACACACCCAATGGATGTCTTTAGTTTGGGTGCACATGTCTAAATTGGGAATGAGATAGAGTGAGGGGTCTTCGTCATGTTAAGCTAAGGTTGGTGGTGTCCTAAGGTGTACATGTGTGTTTCCTTTCCAGAATCCTACATTCAATATGGATTTTAGCCTATATATGTTTTGCCTTTCTATTATGGGCAGGTTGAGGATGAATCCTAACTCCAGACTCTGAGGGTTGACATGAATTGGAATTACACCACCGAGGCTATATGCCAAATGTAATTGTGAGGTTTGCACAACAGTGGTAGTGGCCGACTTAAGGATTCGCTCGACCAGATCAAGGGGGCCCAAGTAGGCTGGGATTCTTCCCCCCCCAGGCTGTTAACAGAGGAGCTGACCTCCCTGATGAGGTCCTGCATCAAGTTCCTCACTCATATATCATAAGTTATAGCTTCCCTAACCAGTTCTGACAGAGTTTCTAAGGCGTGCAAGGTGTTGTTGAAGAGAGCTGAGTGCAGATTGACAGTGACTATTGTACCCTGAAGGGTTTTACTAAGGCCCTGTAATTGTTCTTGTTGGAGGACAAGTCTCCGTTGGATTTCCGGCATTTCCTCCTCAAGTTCACCCATGTGCCTTTGAAGTGCGCTGAGGCTGACCGAGTTGGCCGCTGAGAGGCCAATGGAGAAGAGGGACCCGATGGCTGACGCCGCAGCAAGTAGGCTGCCTTCTGCAATTGTTTCAGGGTGTGGACAACTGTCCGTTTGGCCTGTTCAACTGTGTCGTGGGTTTGGGTCCCACTCGGTCTGCCCTCGGTCAGTCGCGGGGGTAGGCGGATGTGTTTCCTGTACACATCCAAAGGGTCTAGGCACATAAAGACACTTTGGTTGTAGAGGCGACAGCGAGTGATTAAAAGCCCAGGTACCTCTCATAGCACATTAGCACCAGTCTGTGGGGCCAGATTCAACCACTTCCGTCAGCTGGGTAGCGCACAGGCTGAGCAGGATACCAAGGGTCCAGAAGATTTAAACAGACCAGAGCTGTATTATTTATGGGGCAGGGAAGTAGCGTTTGGAGTTAGCGCATGCTGACGGGGAGAGTTGAGGCATGCGTCTATCTCTATGGTGCTACTTTCTGTCTTTATCCCCCTCACCGGGTGCGGCGGCAGACTCCTTAGAGGACTGTGCCGACTCCACCCTTGCGGGGAGTGAGAGCAGTTTGAATGGCTTTATCTGGTTAGAATGAACCCATTTGTATGTTGGTGTCTGGCTTGGCATAGAGGTCCTAATTCTATAGGCTACTGGGGAGAGCTTCCCCACCACCTCAAAGGGACCTGACCAGTTGGGTAGGAATTTCTTGGATATCCCTACCGGTTTGGCAAATCTGAAGTACCAGACCTTGTCGCCTATTTTGTACTCACGGTGAGATGCTTTCTTGTCATAGTATGCCTTGGCCCCTTCAACACTCCAAGTTCTTTTGGGCCCATGCAAATGTACATCGGAGGTCGTCACGCAGGTCTGTCACATATTGGTGTGCTGTATAAGCAGAAGCTGACATCCTCTGGGTGGTATAGGAGGTGCAGCGGGAGGGTCATCTCCCTCCCCGTCATCATTTCAAAGGGGGTGACTCCAGTGGAGCGGTCAACATCAGGGGCAACTTCACGTCCCAGTCTTTGGCGTTGCAGCCAACATACTTTTTTAGCATGTTGACAATGGTGCAGTTGGCGCGTTCGACTTGGCCAGACGACTGAGGGTGATTTGCAATGTGGTAGTTGACTTCTACCCCTAGGATTTCGTACATAGCAGTCATGACGCTTGAAGGTGAAATGGGTACCTCAATCTGAATCGTCGGAGAGAGTCCCCGGCGGCTGAACAAGTGGTTCAGCATCAGAACTGCAGTTGTTACAGCCGGATCGTTGGGTGCAGGAAGACACTCAACCCACTTTGTGAAAGCACAGTTGACAGTCAGGAGGTATTTGTTCCCTCTGGAGGATTTGGGAACCGGTCCAACCCAATCAACTTGGATGTGGGACCATGGAAATATGATTCCTCGGGTTTGGAGTGGGGCCCGATTCAGGGGCCGGGATGGCTGGAATTGACAGCAGACCAAACATACCTTAACATAGGATTGGGTAAATGGGCACGGGCCATGAATGGCCAGTAGGCCATTGTTGGTGGGTTTTGAGAGTGGCTTTATAGTCCCGGTGACCTCCAATAAGGGAGTCGTGAGCGTGGCTTAGCATCAGCCCCTATGGTTGGTTGGCAGCGAGCCGGCACCTGGCCGTTGGGGGTATAGATTAACAAGCCCTTCTCAAGCTTTAAGTGGGGCGGATTGTGACAGAGAACATCTAGCTCTTCTGACTGCCCCTGTGGGGTTTGTGGGGACCCTGTCGTCGGCGAGTTCATTATCAGCTGACGGATGGCCTGGATGGCCGGGTCTCGCTCCTGCATGGTGACTAGATCTGCATCGCCGGGTCTCCGACCCAGATGCACAATCTGTGTGCAGGCTTCAGAGCTCTCTCGTCTCTCTTTTGCCTGCCGGCGAGTGATGCCGTTCACCGCGGAAGTGTGGGAATTTGGAAGCCAACTTTCCTGGAACTCCCAAGGCGTGCCCTGCTCTGCACCCAGCTTGGCTAGGCGGTCTGCTTCGTCATTGCCATCTTTGTCGGGACCCAAGGTCTGGGCATGACCTTTGACTTTCTTCCAGTACACAGTCATACCATGGTCAGACACAAGTCGGTCGCAAGCCAGGAAGTTCAGAATGTTTGACTTCCTTGTTCCCACCGTTTCTCATGCCATTCCCTTTCCATATAGGGAAGTGGGAGACAAAGCTGTGACAAGCGTAGTTAGAGTCGGAGCAGACCACCAGTTGCATCATGGCCAGCTTCGCAGCTTGCTGGAGCGTGATGAGGGCAGCTGCGATCTCGGCCTATTACCCAATTGGTAATGAGTTGGTTCATCCACTACGCGGTTAACCCAGACGACACCAACTCCTACCCGGACCTGGCTGTTGTCGTGGAATGAACACCTATCAACATAGTACAGCCTCCAGGTCCTTCTCCCTCACCTTGCACTGGATTCAAGTCCTGCCTCTAAAGCCTGTCCTCTCAGAGGAGGCTGCCATGCTTGACCGAGTGAGAGCATCTGGAAAAGAGGGTGGGCATGGGTAGCATGCACACCAGATGGTTTAGCCACAGCCCTTCTACTTAGAGCCTGTTCACTCCCTATTAATCCCATTGTACCAAAATCAGGTAGGGTAGTCCTCAATGAATGGGAGAGATATTCTACAAACTATTAATGATGTAAAGATATAAAGGTATTTCACAACAATGGACGCAACAAAAATAATCTGATGGACTTTACTTACTTATACCCATTATATCAAACGCATAATGAAAGTTGATAGAATTTCCCCCCCCCGCCATAAACGTTACATTTTGAGGGCTTCAGCTCCATAGACCCCCATTCATTTTGGACTACCTAGCAAGCAGCACCTACACAGCCCGTATGTCTTCGAGTGGACTGTCTCTGTACTGTTGGAATATCTCTGGTTTGTTTCTGTCAGACACTCCTCCTAGCTCTGATTGGTGGTTTAGATTCAGGCGCAGTGGATTCTTGCAAATAATGGCACAAGGACCACTGCGTGGAGCTATAGGAATCTGATTTTTTTCATAGATCATATGTCTCGTGCTATTTTGAGGACTTTGTGACAACTTTAGACAATGTCACAATAAGTTATTTTTATACAGGTTACCTATTTCAGCATTATTCTTTCTTAATGTGAGCATTATGTCCTCCTTGACTTCGAAATTGAGCTGCTACCCTTTTAAAATGTTTTGGAACATGCTCATTGGATTTTGGCCTCAACACTCCTCTGAGAAATCAATTGTTGAAACATAACCTTTTAAAATGTATTAGTTATATTGTCTTTGCACTTTTTCAGCCCCATAACAGTTTGATCCTCATGATATGACTGTGAATACATACCACTAGAATCACACTGGTATCATTATAGTTTGATATTTATTTGTGAGAAATTATATAATCAATACTGGCAATATTTCAATATTTTTTCATAATGTAGCTCAGAAACTATAAGTCAAAATTGACAACTGAATCAGCACAGCATCAGCTAGTTTGATCTTACTTACAGATCTGTAGCATTAGTGTATTTGTTATCTTCACCGCAGCAACATTCTGAATCACCACATTTGGTACTTTCATATTTACAGTTTTTATGTCACACTATCCTCTAGACATTTAACAAAAGAGATTATAAATATAAATCTATGTCTATAAATGACACTCTCTGCCCCTAGATGTCGCACTAGAGCACAAGGCCATATCCCACAATGTTGAAGAAAGTGAAAAAGTGATCAAGAATCCACATCCATTCCCAGATCCGCTTCATTGCAGATCAACATTTTTAATCTCTAAGGTAACAATTCATTATCCCCCACATACAAAATGAGGAGGGGTATACAGGAATGGGTTTCGTCCAGCCGTCTGTCACATTTGTTTCCGGAGCACAACTCAAAAACCGTTTAATATTTTTTCATGAAACTTTCTACAAACAACAACCAAGTACTGAAGTGGTACCTTTTGCTATTTATGAACTTTTCTTGTTTCTATTTGTTTTGTTTCTAAGGTTACAAATTTAACTTTGGGTCATTTTGTGACAGGGATTTGTCTCAGATAGAATAACACTTTATTAATCCCCCGAGGGAGAAATTCAGGGTGTCACAGCAGCACGGTGTACAGAGTAAGATCAAAATAAAGTTTAAGATAGAGTGCATGATGAGCAATAAATTAAAAACATTCAAGCAATAAAAAAAGCATTAAAAACACGTACATCCACACAGCAAAAAACACAAAATCACAAAAAATGCACATAAATATATATTCAGTCCAGTCCATGATTAATGAGCGGAGGGTGGGGCTCAGTTCCTGTTGTAAAGTCTTATGGCTGTTGGTACAAAGGAACTCCTGAACCGCTCCGTCTTACACATGGAGAGAATGAGCCTCTGGCTAAAGGTACTCCCCAGCTGCCAAAGCTCACTGTGGAGTGGAGAAATGGAGATAACACAGTTCCCTTGGGTGCACCGGTGTTCCCAAACAGTACATGTTGGGAACACGGGTTATGAGGGTTTCCAGTACATAACTCAAAAGCAATTCAATATTTTTTACAAAACTTTATTTACACATCTCCCATGTACTGGGGAGGTGCCTTTTGATAATATGGGAATTTTAAGCATTTTATTTATTCATTGATTTTTAATTTTTAATTTTGAAATTTAACTCAGATATGCTATTAACAAGAATTGTAGTGAATAACTTCTTTCCAACTGTCTTTGTTCGATGAAATACACCCATGACGGGGATCCTGAGTATTTCATGCTTGTCTGAAGGGGTTTGCATAACCATGTCATGCCATGAACATGGAGGTTTATGAATAATAATGACTGTTGCCATGAAGTTTCATTTTTTCAGAACAGAATTAACTGAAATTTCACTCATACTTTGTAGAAGCCTTGGATTCAGGAGGAACAATGCAGTTTTTGTCCTGATCAACTCCTCACTCTAGATTAGGCTAGATTGCTGGAAGATGCATGGGAGTTTCCCCACCCGGTCTACATGTGCTTTCTGGACTTGGAAAAGGCATATGACCATGTCCCTCATAGTGCTCTGTTGGGGGTGCTTTGGGCATATGTGGTACTTGGTCCGTTGTTAGAGGCCATTTGGTCCCTGTATGACCTGAGTGAAGTTTGCATCGCCAGCATTAAGTCAGACTTGCGACCAGTGAGAGTTGGACTCCGTCAGGGCTGTTCATTATCTTTATGAACAGAATTTCTAGCAGCCAGATTGCAGAGGGTGTCCGGTTTGGTGGACTCAGGATTGCCTCTCTGCTTTTTGTAGATGATGTGGTCCTTAGCTTCATCATGCCATGACCTCCAACTGTCATTGGGACAGTTCGCAGCTGAGTGTGAAATGTCTGGGATGAGAATCAGCACCTCCAAGTCTGAGGCCATAGTTCTCAGTCGGAAAAGGGTGGATTGCTCACTCCAGGTCAGGGATGAGTTGTTGCCCCAAGCGGAGGAGTTCTAGTATTTCAGGGTCTTGTGAGGGAAGAATGGATTGGGAGATTGATAGATGGATCAGGGCAGCGTCTGCGGTGACAAGGGAGCTAAGCTACAAGGCAAAGATAGGGTGAGGAGCTCAGTCATTTGGGAGGGAAGAGGAGAAGAAGAGTTGGAGGACTTGGCTGGGGAGAGGGAGGTTTGGGCTTCTCTGCTGAGACTGCTGCCCTTGTGACCCAGACCAAGACAATCAGAAGAAAATGGATGGATGGATGATTTTTATGTCAGTTTGCTCACATTCGCCTATGATCTATCTGTGGTCTTGATTTGAGGTCCCAGTCTAGCCAGTTTAGATACTGATGTGGGATCACGGTTGACACAGATGGACCTGTACTGATTTTGAACTGATCTCACTGGTTTGTGTTTTGCAGAATCTTTGAGTTCCGTAAGATCATTGGAGACAGAGAGAAGTGCAAGTCACTGGTGCCTAAGGACTATCCAGTTTACATAAACAAGGTACTGCATTTGCTCCCTCTTCACTGCTCACCAGTTGACCATTTTTTTCTATTTTCAACGATATGTGTGTTTCTTCGTCACTTTGTGGGCAGACAGAGAAGCATAGCGACTGTCATATCCATGAGGGGTTCTTTATCTCACCTCTTGAGCACTTGGTTCCTGGAATCCTGCCCCCAGAGGCTGTCAAAGCCAGGTAAAGAACATCATGCCATCCTCAATGTCTACTGTTAAAGTGATGATATCACAACATGTGATATCATCACTCTCATCAAGCTCTTTTTCTATCTGAAGCTGCAAAGGAAGGAAGGAATCTCTATTTGGTGAAAATCTGAACAACAGAATAGTAAAATACACATTAATTACAAAGCAGTTTTCATCCAAACACATTCATTTATTCAAACCTTCTGTTTTGGAAAGTGCCATGAAATAACTTTAGTTGTGAGTTTGCACCATATAAATAATATAAAAATAAAAAAGGGCCATTGAGAGCAAGGTCTTCAGTAAGATAGTGAGGGTAGATCATTTTACAGTTTGTTTTAATTTAAGGTAGCAACTTTTTCACCACCTCAGAGTAAGACAAATGGTTTCACCCCTCTAATGTAATAAACTGGTACTGTATATCAACAGCCAAGAGGGGTTTGTTTGTACAATGGTGACTGTAAAAACGGACCCTCAGTGAACGTCTCATATGATGCAGATGTGACGTGTCGGTTTTCCCACACTGTGTGGTGTCCTCAAATGCAACCCATTAAGCCTGCACATGGCAGCAGAGTCCGACTTTTCCTTGATGTGTGCGTCCATGAAAAATGTAAGTTGTAGAAATTAGGTTGCACACTGTTTGTATTCATGTTTGTACACTTGTATATTTGCAGATTGATGTGTTTTCGATTTGTTTGATCATGTAGTTAAGAGTCAAGTGCTAACTAATAATAGCTAATTATCTAGAGTCAATGCTAGTTTGAGTGTGTATTTTCAATCCATGATAACCATTCTGTTCTTTATTTAGTTACTGCTACAGCATCAGGCTTTCATAGGATTTGCAGTTTGAATATACTATGTTGTTTATCACGTGCTTTGTATATTTGTTATCAATCAGCCTGTAATGTGTTTTTGTTACAGAACCACACACACATAATATATCTCTCATACAGAGAAGGATGGGCAATTATAACTGGTAAATTGACATATATAAGGGAACTGAACCTTACTATTGGACTCTGCATTGATTTGTTCGCACTCTCACTTGAACATAAAATAGTGTCCTGACCTGACACCCTAGAGTGACTGCTATCCACCCTAGATATCCTGTCTAGTCACATCCTCTCATACAATTTATGGTCCTTCAAGCCGGATCAGCAGCCACTTCAGCCCAACATGTTCAGGCCTGATGAGAGAAACGCAGAACAAGATTCTGACCGGCCACGCAGATGCAGTCACTTGCCATCATATCTTCAGGACTATGAGTTCAGTTCCTCTCTTACGGACCACATCAGTTGATGAGCAGGCTCAACACACTACTTCCACTGAAGTTCTCAGATATATTCGTAGCATGAGAGAGGAAAGTAACCAGTTGCGAGAGGATGTGCAACGCCTGACCGACATGATCTCTAGCTCTCCTGCACTAG
The DNA here is from genome assembly GCA_037577475.1 of Chaunax sp. Z400. Lineage (NCBI taxonomy): Eukaryota > Metazoa > Chordata > Actinopteri > Lophiiformes > Chaunacidae > Chaunax > Chaunax sp. Z400. Next base: position 4,870,330 of record CM075189.1, read on the forward strand.
GTTCACATTTAGCCGTCACAGCCCACAAGCCAGGAGAAGGAGATGTCATCTTAACCTGCTGGTAAGCTGGCGCCAGCTAGTGGTCATGAGGACCCACGTCAGCGGCAAAGTACCTCACAGGTGTTACTCAGTGATGATTCTCTACATCCACAAGGCAGCCAACGTGACTTAATTGAGGAGCTCAGTGATAGTCTAAAGAGAGCGGAGTTGCCAGTGGGCATACAACACTTTCACTAGCAAGCTCAGGTCAGTCATCCCCTAGCTCAAAGACTTCCCTCCACAAACACCAGATGGGAGAGATTCCCTTACTTCTCAAGGTGCAAGTGCAGTGGTTGAGCCGCAGCCGCATCACCAAGAGGGGAGAGACTGCTCTCCACCTAGTGCTGTTCGACAGCAGCCTATCAAAGGCTACCAACCCCATTATGGTGCTACCGTCAGTCAGCCTGATGACAGGTGTCTTTCCAAAACTGATGAAGCCCATCATCGCCATAATGCCCTCGTTCGCTGGCGTAATAACAGACATTACTCTCAGAATGACGCTGCCCACGCCTATAGTCCGCCTGACAGTGGCTACCCACGTCCATATGGTACCCCTTACGGTCTAATGACAAGGTTCACCCTCTGCAGGGTGATGCTTCTGGTCACCATGGCAACTGCTACAGCCAACCTGGCGCATCCCATCAACAACCTAGTATGAGAGCCTTTCGAGATGATCGCTACTATCGGCGAGATAGCAGACATCATTCTCTGGAATGCAGAAATTCCCTGGAGACTTTTTATCATTCTGCTTATGACAATGACTACCATTATGGTCAAAATGACCACTACAGGCGATTCGATAATCGTTATCCAGATGATCGCCGTCATTACACACCTGATTACTTGGATGGATTCCAGCATCCTCAGGCTCCACCCCCCTTTGGTAGGGATCCACCTGTGGAGACCTGTTGGGGACCTAAGCCAATCCCTGATTTTAAGCATGAGGACCCACATGAGTTTGCAAGATTGAAGCTTGCATTGGACGACATACTCCCACCTGATGCTCCAGAGCGCTTTAAGTTCCAGATATTGACAGATCACCTGAAATGTGAAGAAGCACTGCTCATTGCTGATTCATACTGTTATGGCGTATTCCCATATAGTGATACCATGAGAGCATTAACTGAGATGTATGGTCAACCTCGACACCTGGCCTTGAAGCAGATCTCCAGTCGGATGGATGGGCCTAACATCAAGAGTGGTGACATCAGAGCATTCAAGTCATTTGCTCTCCAAGTCCGTGCACTAGTGGGCATGTTGCACCAGTTGGGAGAACAGGGCTGGACAGAATCAAGGTGTGGCTCACATGTATCTCGCCTCTTAGCTAAATTGCCACATGATCTAAGAGCCAACTTTCAGAGATTTGTGAATCCCCTCCACACACCTATTCCAACACTGCTTGACCTAGCTGAGTGGCTTGAATATGAGGTGCATGTGCAGGTGAATGGAGGCCAGTACTGTAGCACTTCAGGCAAAGAGAAGCAAACTTCACTCAAAGATCGTCGCACTGAATATAAGCCTCAGAAGACCACCACTATTCTTCACGGTAGTGAGAGGAAGAATGATTATGTGAAAGCCCCGCCTGCAAAGGAGGCCACACACGAGAAGCCAAAGAAGTACTGTCCCTTCTGTGACTCTATGCAGCACTACTTGAATCAGTGCAACAACTTTAAACTCTTGTCAAAGGAGCAGAAGTATGAGTGGATTACAGTTAATACAAGGTGCTGGAGATGTGGTCGTTCACACCAAGCAGCAAAGTGCACCCTCAAGGCTAAGTGCAAACAGTTTGAAAGAAAGCACCTTGATATTCTTCATGAGGTGTATACCAGCCAAAGTGGTGAAGCCTCTAGTAAACCCAAAGCTACTGAAGAAAGTGCTTGCTTAGTGAGTTCTTTGACTGAGACTCTATACTTGGACCGTCCAACAGGCAGCAGTCAGGTACTGCTTAAGTTAAGTGGAGTTATCATTCAAAGTGGTAACAATGCATTGGAGACCTATGCCATATTGGATGATGGTTCTGAGCGCACCATACTCCTACATGAGGCTGCTGATCGTTTGGGCCTTCATGGAAAGGATGCTGGTACTCCGCACAGTCCGGCAAGAGGTTCGCACCATCAATGGAGCCACAGTGTCCTTTTCTGTAGCCTCAGTATCCCAACCTGACATGACATTCCAGGTCCATCGTGCTTTCACAGCCAAAGAACTAGGTCTTGCCTGCCATACATATCCAGTTAAAGCTCTACAGGAGAGGTATCATCTTAAGAATCTGCCACTACCCAACATTTAAGAGGCACAGCCTTTATTGCTTATTGGATCAGACTACCCACATCTCATCACTCCAGTGGAACCAGTACGCTTGGGCCCTCCTGATGGACCTGCAGCAATGCATACCAGACTCGGGTGGACTCTACAACGCCCATCAAGGGTCCTGCGCCACCGCCTAAATCCACAACAGTGCCTTTTCACTTCCTGCACCCATCCAGAAGCTGAGCTATTCAGCCACGTGGAGAAACTGCGGCAGCTAGATACCTTGCCTTATCGGTGTGAGCGGCTTATCACCAGGTAAAAACAAGATGCAGAGGCCATCCTGAAGCTTGAGGAGAAGATGACGAGGTTTACAGTGAATGGAGTAAGACGATACGCCACCCCACTACTGTGGAAAGAAAATCTTCCCCCAATTCATGCACCAAGGGAGGCAGTATTGGCTCAGCTACATGGTATAGAAAGGCGGCTATCCAGAGAGCCGGAGAAAGCCGCGACCTACTCCAAAGAGATACACAAACTCTGTTATGCTGGTCATGTCACGCCCATGACACCAAAAGAAGCTGAAGAGAGCAGCCACACATGGTACATCCCACACCACATGGTGCAGCACAATGGGAAAGACAGGATTGTCTTTAACTGCTCCCTCATATTCAACGGCCAGAACCTGAATGACCACCTCCTGCCTGGACCTACCCTGGGAGCTAGCTTGCTAGGTGTCCTCCTTCGATTCAGGGAACACCCATTCGCCATCAGCAGTGACACCAAAGGGATGTTCCACCAGGTCTGTCTGCTTGAAGAAGACAAACCATTCCTCCGTTTCCTGTGGCGAGACATGAAGACGGATGTGGAGCCAACCGTCTATGAGTGGCAAGTGCTCCCATTTGGGACAACATGCAGTCCATGTTGTGCAACATTTGCTCTCCAAGCTCATGTCCAGAGGCACACAGTGCTAGGAGAGACTGCTCGTCTGTCAATAGAACGTTGTTTTTATGTTGACAACTGTTTAGAGCAGACATGGGCAAACTACGGCCCGCGGGCCATATACGGCCTGGGCTTTTTAATCCGGCCCACCGAACTTGTCCAAATTACATTATTAAATTAAATTCTATTATAGTTAAACCTCATTCATTTTACATTTTCCCTGTAATGCCCGTGTTTCCCCAATAGATGGCGCACTCCAGACACATTGACCTTTGCTGGAGTGTGGTGTATTACTCTCTACTTCACTTTTCACTTTGCACTTTGAGCGGTTCTGTAAAAATGAGCGGACCGAAGAAAAGAAAAGTAGACAGTGAGTGCCGAGTGTTTAATAAAGAGTGGACAACATAATACTTTTTCACTTTAGTCCGATCAACGGCTGTATGCCTGATATGCCAAGAAACTGTTGCGGTTTTCAAAGAATACAATATTAGCCGTCACTTTGCCACGAAGCACGCTAACTACGCTAGCAAACAGTCAACACAAGAACGGGAGGCTACGGCTCAGAGGTTGACGGCTAATTTACAGACTCAGCAAAAAAAATTTCACAGACAAACTGCGATTCAAGAGTCAAGTGCCAAGGCAAGTTTTTTGCTGGCATTCAAATTAGCAAACAATTAGCAATTACGTTCCTGAAACCGATGCAGATCACCAGGACTTACTTTACCACTCTCGTGTCCGCTGGTTATGTTTGGGCAAAGTGTTACAACGAGTGTGGGAGCTCAAAGAGGAGATTAGTGCCTTTTTGGAGTTAATGGGGAAATCCGACGAATTTCCTGAGCTAAGGGACAAGAACTGGCTTTGTGACTTTACGTTTGCTGTGGACATATTTTCCCACATGAATGAGCTGAACATGAAGCTACAGGGGTAAGATCAGTTTGTGCACGACATGTACACAAATGTTAGAGCCTTCAAATCCAAGCTGACTTTATTCTCCAGACAAATTTCAAACAAATCTTTCGCTCATTTCCCCACACTAGCCATGCAGAAAGAGGCGATCCGAAACGCAAAGAAATACAGCAAATCACTGGACGACCTGCACGGAGAATTCTGCCGTCGGTTCTCTGATTTTGTCACAAGACCCTGAAACAGCACCACAGGAGCTGCAATTGGAAATGATCGATCCTCAGTCTGTCTCCGTCTTAAAGGAAAAGTTCAACTCTCTTAAACTAAATGACTTTTATGCTTCACTTAACGAAGCCACGTTTTCAAACCTCCGGAGGATGGCACAGAAGATGCTGACGTTGTTTGGCTCGACCTATGTATGTGAGCAGACATTCAGCGTCATGAACATCAACAAAGCCCGTCACAGATCCAAGTTAACTGACCAACACCTCGGATCTATCCTGAGAATTGCCACAACAAAAATAACTCCAGACTTTGATGCACTGGCAAAAAAGGGAGATCAACAACACTGTTCTCACTGAAACTGAACGTGAGTTTCTCTACTGTGTTATGAAATTAATGCATTTGGAAAACAATTTGTACAATGAGACTGGCATATGCATGCTTTGCTGCCTGTTAAAGGCCAAATCCTTTCATGTAATGGCTTTTACATGTCATTTATATTAGTTCACACAAATACTCCATCCATCTGTTCCTGGCCCGGCCCCTCTGTCAAATTTTAGAACCCATTGTGGCCCGCGAGTCAAAAAGTTTGCCCACCCCTGGTTTAGAGTGTTCCCTCTGAAGCGCAAACTAAAGAGTTGGTGGACCGACTGCAGTCCCTCCTCATGGAGGGTGGATTTGAGCTGAGGCAATGGGCTAGCAATGTTCCCTCAGTCATTAGCCACTTACCAAGAGTCTCGGTACGAGAGTAAAATACTATGGTTCACACCTGAAACAGCTAATCCTCAAGAGCACACTCTTCGTCTTGTATGGCAGTGCAAGCATGATACTCTGCAATACAAGCATCACCAGAATGAAAGCCCAGAACCTACCATGTGCAACATCTATTGCCTGCTTGCTCAGTAATATGACACCCTTGGATTCATCATCCCATATACCACAAGAGCCAAAGTCAATGTGCAACGTCTTTAGGACAAGAAAAGAGGATGGGATGATCCCCATCTACCAGAAGATCTGCTCCAAGCCTGGCAGTCGTGGGAAAGTGAGCTTCCTCAGCTTTCACAGATAACACTGCCAAGATGTTATACCAACCACAACCTGGACTGCACCAAAGCCAGTAGGAGCATTCATGTCTTCTGTGGCGCCTCTGAGCGTGCATATGGCTCTGTAGCATACTTGTGCACTGACAATGGTGAGGGTCAAATCCAGGTGGCTTTCTTGGCTGCAAGATCTAGAGTCATACCTAAGAAGCAACTTTAAATCCCCAGGTTGGAACTGTTCGGAGCTCTAACAGGAGCATAGTTGGCCTCAGTCCTGAGGAGAGAGCTTACTCTTGAGCTCCAGGAGGTGGTGTATTGCACGGACTCAACCACAGTACTTAACTGGCTTCAGTCAGATTCATGCTGGTATAAGGTATTTGTGGGGACTCGAGTTGCAGAAATACAAGAGCTGTCTGATAGTGCGGCCTGGCGCTATATTGATTCCGCAACCAATCCCGCTGACGATATAACAAGAGGGAAGACACTGGCTCAGCTCACAGATGATAATCGCTGGAGTCGAGGACCATTCTTTCTTCAGCTGCTACCCAAACACTGGCCAAAGGCGCCAGCAGGAGAACCTTCAGAAGAAGCTACAGAATTGAGGAAGACGGTATTCTGTGGCCTGCTGACAGGGTCGAACACACCAGCACTGCCTGACGCCAAACAGTTCAACTCATATCAGGAATTCCTCGAAAGTACCACGCGGTCACTACACGGGGTGGCCAATGGTACTGCTCATCCCGCCGCTGATGACTTTGTCAAAGCAGAGTTAGCCCTCTTGAGACATGCTCAGATGGAGAGCTTTCCAGAGGAGTTTGTACTGATTAAATCAGGAAAGGCCATCTTAGCCAGCAGCAGATTGCTTACTCTGGCCCCTGAATACGATGAGTCTTCTGAACTGATCCGAGTAGGTGGTAGACTCCGCAGGTGTGACACCTTGAGCCAGGAAGTTATGCACCCAATTGTTCTAGCCCCCTCTCATCCTGTCACGAAGCTCCTTATCCAACAATACGACAATCAATTGCATCACCCTGGAGCCGAACGTGTTTTTGCTGAGCTGCGTAGAAAATATTGGATTTTGAGGGGTAAAGAAGCAGTAAGGATCTTGGGAAAGAGAGGTGCGGTCTGTAAAGACAGCTCTTTGCACCACCTTGGGAGCTCAGACTGTGTCTGAAGAGGTGCTGCGAACCGTCTTGACAGAGGTTGAGAACATTCTCAATTCCAGACCTTTAGGTTATGTCTCCTCAGACATCGCAGACCCAGATCCTGTCACACCTAACTCCTTGGTGATGTGTCGGCCGGACTCGTCTCTGCCACAGGTGGTCTACCCAGAGTATGAACGGCTCAGCGGCAAGAGATGGAGACATACTCAAGTGTTGGCTGATCATTTCTGGAGGCATTTCATACGGCACTTTCTGCCCACCCTGCAAACAAGGCAGAAATGGAATACTGAGAAAAATGATATCATCGCCTGCACTATTGTCCTAATTGTCAATCAGCAAACTCTTTGGCAATTGGGAACAGTGAAGACTATCTTACCTGGAGCGGATGGTTGAGTGAGGACCGCAGTTCTTCAGGTTAAGGACAGGACCTACATTTGCCCAGTGATATGGCTCATTAAACTGCTAGTTTTACCTCAGGATGTTACCAGGACGTAGTGGAGGGTTCTCTGATTTCAAATTTTCACGACAAATTTGGGGGCGGCTATAAAAATGGACCCTCAGTGAACGTCTCATATGATGCAGACATAACATGTCGGTTTTCCCACACTGTGTGATGTCCTCAAATGCAACCCATTAAGCCTGCACATGGCAGCAGAGTCTCCTCGTCTCAGGTTGTGGTGATGTTTGACGGACTTTTCCTTGATGTGTGCATCCATGAAAAATGTAAGTTGTAGAAATTCGGTTGCACACTGTTTGTATTCATGTTTGTACACTAGTATATTTGCAGATTGATGTGTTTTCGATTTGTTCGATCATGTAGTTAAGAGTCAAGTGCTAACTAATAATAGCTAATTATCTAGAGTCAATGCTAGTTTGGGTCTGTGTATTTTCAGTCCATGATAACCATTCTGTTCTTTATTTAGTTACTGCTACAGCATCAGGCTTTCATAGGATTTGCAGTTTGAATATACTATGTTGTTAATCACGTGCTTTGTATATTAGTTATCAATCAGCCTGTAATGTGTTTTTGTTACAGAACCACACACACATAATATCACTCTCATACAGAGAAGGATGGGCAATTGTAACTGGTAAATTGACATATATAAAGGAACATAAAATAGTGTCCTGACCCGACACCCTGGAGTGATTGTTATCCACCTTAGATATCCTGTCTAGTCATATCCTCTCATACAGTAACCAATCATCTTCCTACGAATCCTCCGTAATCTGCCTACAGACTCTACATGGAAGAACAACAACGCACGTCACTACATTAAGATCAGGGGCCTCATTTATAAAACTGTGCGTAGAATTGGCGTCAGAAGGTGGCGTATGGCCAAACATACGATTTGCGTGCGCACAAAAATATTGATTTATAAAACAGTGCGCATGCACGTCGTACGCTGATTTCCCTTTATAAATCACAAACTTCTCTAAATATGACGCACCTGTGCGAGCTTCATGGCACGCCCACAGTTGCCTATAAAAATCCAGTGAAACGCCCCTGATTAATATTATTGATTACTGAATTAATTAGGAGCATCATGGAGAAATGGGCAAAAAAAGAAACGTCACACAATGTAAAGTTGAAATTCTTGTCGGAGAGGTGGAAACAAGAAAGGCAACACTATTTTGAGGACACTCTTCTGGTGTAATAAATGCCAAAAAGGCCCTACAATGGCAGCAAGTGACCGGAGCCGTTAATGCTGCTGCCTCAGAAGGTCGGACTGTGGCAGAGGTCAAAAAGAAGTGGTCCGACCTGAAAGTTAATGCACTGCACATTGCGTTACACTGGCGGAGTGTGTGTGCCACGGGCGGTGGGGTCGGGAAACTGGAGCTCACGCCATCTGATCAGAAGCTGGCTGGCATAATTGGGGAATCTCTCCTGAGTGGAGTTGTGACAGAGGCGGAGGGGGACACAGATTCCATGCAGTGTGGATGGCCTGGTAGGAAGATTGTATTCATTTGTTTTAAACGAGTGTAAACCAGATACATTCAGGTTGTGTTAACACAATTATGCACACAAAATTGGACTCTATTTACAAAAAGTGGGACTTTATTCACTAAATCGCTAAATAGTTTCTCTTATGTAGTTGCTGTATGTTCCAGCGGGGTCAGCGGTGGTGCGGCAGAGGAAAGGTGTGCGCCCGGCGTCTCCACTCCATCCTGTGCGCCCGGTGTCTCTACCCCACTTCATGCGCCCCACCTTTCAGCATCGATTACATTTGGGAAACCGGTCTTGGCTGCAAATTGCGCTTTTTTGTTTGCCTGTTCACCCTGTAAGGAAACTTTATTACAGGTGCCACAAACCAATTATACCAGCTAAGACTACTGGTATAACACGGCTGAAAGTTGGCTGGGATATCCCTGACCTGTCAGCCAGCTCCCTCTGAAAAGTGGCGGTTGCCAGAAATCTGAGCGTTGACAGGATTTGAATTTGGGCTGCACGCAGCGCCGGCCCGAGGCATTGGCTGTATAGGCGAATGCTAAGGGCGCTGTCATCCATAGGGGGTGCCGCAAATGGGGGAGCAAACTTTTTAACTTTTACTATTTTTACCAATACTATTACTACTATTATTTCAAAATATTACATAAGCCCACAACAACATAACTGCATAGCAAAAAGCCTATTAAATAACGGAGAGGGCTTTTATCTGGGTTCCTGCTGCCCCCGGCTCCCCCTCCCCGGCTCTTACACTTTACCTGCCTGCTCTGGTGGGAGTGGAAAGGGTGTGGGGTGGCCGCTGGCGCCCAGGGAAGGAAAAGAAAGGAGGAAGAGGAAGAAAAATGGGGGGAAAGACAGAGGTACAGTAACGTTAATGTGATGAAATGGATGAAATGAATAGTTTATTGCATTGTTAGTTACCGTTGTTGGAGCAGAGCGTTGCTTTTGGATTATAGTAACGTGGTTTGCTAATCAATTAAGAGCTAGAGTTGACGTCAGTTTGCGTTACTCCCACCTTAAATATATCAGGGAAATTTGGAAAGTTAACGTTAGGCCTATTCAGGTGTTATTTTCACACGTGTCATACATTTTTATTACAATAGTCAATTAAAATGCTATTTGTTTTTCATCCCCTTTATAAGTAATAGTTGTAAGCCTTTGATTTATAGTGTTACGGCTTATACAAGTGTGTTTGTTAAAGTTTACATCAGTGTCAACAACAATCAAACAAACAAACAATCAAAAGCGGTAGAAACTAGAGGTTTCTGTGATTTGTTTTGTAATATAGTTATTGTGTGCAATATAGTTATTGTGTGTTATGTCTGCACTGGTTTCTTTAATATCTTATTTTGTGCAATATTTATGTCTTACTTATTATGAATTTTATCTCACTTGTTTTCTTGTTTACTGTCTTTATTTTGTATGTAAATAGAGCCATATTTTGCCCAAGTGTGCTGACAGCAGTGAGGACATTAAAATTATTGCACAACAAAAAATATAAACTGCAACTATTGTTTGTTTGTGCAATAATTTTAATTTCTTCACTGGTTTCTTTCATATCTTATTTTGTGCAATGCCTTATTTATATTATATGTATAATTTATTTTATGTCACTTGTTTCTAATACAGATTTTATTTTGTGGGTTATTTTCTATTTAAAATAAAGAAATCTCGAAGACATACATGTAGTTTCTGTGTTTGAAGATTGGCAGTGAAATTGACTGCGATGCAACTATTACCCAACAATTTGATGGAACCTAAAAAGCTACAGGTGTGGGAATTATCCATATTGTAAATGACAATCACTTCTGTGCGACATGAAAATATTAATTATGATAATAATAATGATGATGTTATTGGTATAGCAGCTGTCAAAGCACGGTTACAAAGCCCACTGCACAAAACGCATTTAAAACTTAGAGATAAATCGAAGTAAGAGCCATAACTAGTGAACACACTATGAAACAAAAATATACTATAGCCCAGGGGTCTTCAACGTTTTTCAGGCCAAGGACCCCCAAGCTGATGGAGAGATGGAGCAGGGACCCCCTACTATATATATTGTATAAAAGTGTGTTTTATATTAAACTGGGCCTAGTGCCATGTATAAACATATCTACCCTGTTATTGTGCATTCAGTACTAAGCTATTCAAATAATACACAGGTTCATATATTCATGTTTCTATTTTAAACGTGCAAGGTACAGGGTGGCCGTGCCACTGCCATTTATAAACAGACATCTTGCATACAACCCAGCTTGAGAGAGCTCCTGTGTGTTGCTGAATGTGTGCATTGCTGACTGAATGATAACGTCTTCTGCCTCCATTTATCCGTTCGCTACAATATGTTGGATTCATGTTAATGTGTATTTAAAGACATTTACATTTGTGGAAAAAATATTTAAAAATTAAAATTTTTAATTTTAATTAAAAATTTAAAAAAATATTTAAAAAATTGTCGTATCAACCAAAAATTTCGTGACCCCCCTGCAGTACCTCTAGGGGGTCTGCGGACCCCCTGTTGAAGACCTCTGCTATAGCCTATATAAAACCAATAAATGAAACTGTGCTCTTGCATGGGAATGTTGCATCGAAAAAGACTTCTGTGTCTTTTGATCGACGGTTTACTTTTTTATTTATGAGAATGAATTTCAATAACATATAAATATTGTTTGATATGTTCGTTTGCAATGACAGATATATCTATTTGTATTTATTCTCCAGGGAGGATCAATCAAACATCTGTTTAATTATCTTTTGTCAAATTGGCTTTGAGTGGTTATATTTGGATTTATTTCACACACTGGTATTAATTTCACACTCCGTTTCTCCGTTTCATCCTTTCACCATCTGAGTCGTAGTTTCCCCGTTTCTCCATTTCTGTACGAACGCATGGGTCAGAGTTGCCGTGGAGGACCGCACATTCTCCCGTCAAGTTTGCTTTTTTAAAATCCCACGGATTGCGGAGAAAGCAGCATGCGCGTGCGTACGCAGCTTTTATAAATGAGGTCCCTGTCCTCCTCACCTTATCTGATCTGCTCTGGACATAAGGATCACTCGAGACAAACCAGGCCAACCATAAAATGGTTCACACTTAAACTGTTCACATTTTTGTCACTTTTAAAGACATTTCTGAATACTACACCAAATGATCGTTTTACTGCTCTGTAATTCTGTCACTGTTATTCTTGAAAAGATTCCCATCATGTACATGTGACTGGCATATATGGTTCCTAAAATCCTCAAATCTACATAATGTGGTCCATTATGGTACAACAGTGCCACCTGGTCAAGACATCTGTGTAATATAGAATTGAATCGTTATCTGATTTCTAGGTCAAATCTTCAATAATTGTCTTTACTAAATTATCACTATAATCAAGTAGCTGTTTATTCTAGAGTTTGGAAGTGCTCATGATTACATATTTTGTCCTAACCTGAATTTCAGAAATGTTCAAATGTGATTTGATTCAATCAACAGTCAGCAAGAAACTGTCTCCTCTTGTTTAATCACCTCATCCCAAATAATGGCCAAGGTACCAGTGATTGCTCATGGCATGTTTTGATTCTATATAAATTAATGCTGTGTGTGTATGTGTGTGTTTCAGGTTTCAGTTTATAGTTCCTAAGAAGTGGCAGAGGAACAGACCAGTATGTATCCACTTGGCGGGGACTGGAGACCACGTAAGGCTCTCAAGCTTTTGCCTTTACCGTAACCAGAAAGTGTACCCAGAACTAAACATTCTAGAGGCCAATAGTATTGCAATATGAGTGTGGAAACCTCTATTTCTTCTTCTTTGCCAATCGTAATGTGTTTTGGTATGAATAATAATAAAATGTAGTATTTCACAGTGAAATAACATTGAAGCTTGTGCTGAGTGGAGAGATGATGTCAGGCAACGGCTAAGGAACAAAAAACACTTCTTTTTTTTGTCTCCTTGTACTGGAGAGGTGCCGTGATTTTTTTTTTGATCAAGGAGGTTTTTTTTTTTTTTTTATCAAAGTCTTTTTATTGGAGCGTTTCATAACATACAAAATATGAACAGTACAATGCAACGTTATCCCAAGTACCCACCCAACTTACTCACCCACCCATCTACTAGACCTACGCCCTTAAATTAAAATAAATAATTTCATACACTTGTCAAAGAGGAGAGACACATGTAAAATAAATAAAACAATAATTAAAAGCAAAAAAAAGAAAAATAATAAAAGTTTCAAAATGTATGCATATTATGGGGTATCATTCTCTTCTTCCATTCCTTCAACAAATGTCAAGAAAGGCTGCCAAATTGTATAGAATTTCAAGACAGACCCTTGGAGTGTGTATATTATGTTCTCTAGCTTAAGATACTGCATAACATCTTTAATCCAATGAGAAAAAGTAGGGGGAAAAGGGTCTCCATCTGAACAGTATGAGTCGCCTGGCCAACAAAGTGCAGAAGGCCAGCATGTTGCACTTATTGTTACTTAGATGCGCACCTTTTGGTGTGACACTAAATAAAGCAACAAGAGGGGATGGATCCAATGGTTTTCGAGAAAGTATTCGAGAAGGAGTCTTGAAAATTGGCTGCCAAAATGATGTAGCCTTGGGCATGTCCAGAACATATGTAACAGGCTTGCAGGTGCTTGCTTGCATCTGTCGTATGTAGAATCTAACTCCGGTTTAATTCTGGACAATCTAACTTTTGACCAATGGAGTCGGTATACTATCTTAAATTGTACAATGGTATGTCGTTGACAGTTGGACGATGAGTAAATCCTTCTGATAATTTTCTGCCAGACTGTATCTGAGATATGTTCATTAAAGTCCTCCTCCCACTTCTTTTTCAGATTATCTAAAGTTGTTAAATCATACAAATTAAGAATGTTGTCTATTCTACCTATGATCTGCTTTAAATCCTTCCCTAACTTGAAAATAGATTCTAGCAGAGATGTAAGAGGAATTAAAGGGAAGCACTCAAAGTGTGAAGTAATAGTTTCGCAGCTATAGATATCTAAAGAAGTGGGACTTGGGGTTGCCAAATCTGTTTACTAATTGCTCAAAAGATGCAAAATTGTTGTCTATATAAAGGTCTTGCAATGAAAGGATCCCACTCTTAGGGCCAAATACCAAAGGATCTATCCAACATTGAAGGGGTAAACATTTGATTTTTAACGATTGGAGCAGCAAGGGCAAGAGGCTGCAGAGGGCAAATGTCCTCCTATATTGGTTCCAAATTCTCACTTAATTTATGACAACAGCGTTAGTGGTATAATAAGAAATAGGCTTAACGAGTGGGAGCTCAGAGCATAGTAGAGATATTCTCCAGAATCAGCCATTTAGGGGTATCAGGGTTATCTATGTCACTCATACCTGTACATATACTGACCAACAGTGAAAACGCATGATTTTAAAAACCCTGTCATTTCTATTCACTAGCCCCAATCTACTGATACAAACAATCATGTGATACACTGAATAGACTTTTTTAAGTACCCCCAACCAAAACATGTTAAATCATGAATAACCATCATTTAGTCATAACATAGAAATAACAGTCATTGGTGCATTTCAGAGTAAACGATGATATTGGTGAGATTTCTTTCTGCATGATTGAAAAGACCTGGTCTAGGCGGTAATTTACCGGGTCTAATTAATGTCCTAGAGAAACTGATGATGTCACGATTCCTGAAAAAACTTACGTGAACCCGAGTTGGGATGCTATGGTCAGAACTCGGCAGACATGTGCAGCACAGATGTTCCAGATGTTATGGCTGATTGTAAAGTGGACGGAGATTACAGATTTTAGTGACAAGTCCGGATTTAACTTGTACACAGCTGGTGGCCGTTGGCGTTTGTACCATCGTCCCGGAGACCGCTATCCTGCCGCATACGTCCAGGAAGTAGATCATTTGGTGGTTGTGTCATGAAGTAAGGGGCCACTGCTAATGGATGATGGTCAGAACTTGTCCACATTCACAGCCATCCGTCTCTGACATACGGTCCGAGGTCCACACGTCATTCCCAGGATACAGCAATCAGGCAGCACCTTCATGCATGACAATGCCCCCTATGGGACGCTCGGGATCACCGGGTGAGACGGAAAGATCCTGCTCCAGAAACACATGAACAACTTGTCACAGCACTGCTGGACGAATGGCATGTCATCCCTCAAGTCCAGAATAACACCTTATCCATTCAGGAGGTGTAAAGTAGTGATAAATGGTGGAGGTAGACACGCACAGTAGTGACTATTGTTGTTCTCTGTCTCACCATCCACACTTTTTGACTTATAAACACTACGGCAAAAACCACTGATCTGCACAAAAATGATTTTTCTGTATGGCTAAGGGGTGAATAAAGATGTGTGAACCATAATATGCCTTTGATATTTAATACTTACAGGATGGCATGACATCAAAAACAAATATGCGTTTCTATTGTTGGTCAGTATATATGTATATACATGTACAACCCTATATCAATGCCCTGATGTTGGCTGCCCAGTAATAAAACAAAACATTGGGAAGTGCCATACCACCCTAGGGACGGGGCCTGTAGTATACATTTCTGTGTATGTAGGGTTTTTTTGTTCCAGATAAACTTTGACAAAAGTCCATCTATGGAGCTAAAGAAAAATTTGTTCAGAAATAGAGGAACTTGGGGAATACATTCATCTTAGTCATATTGATCCTTCCACTCAGCAAGAGGGGCAGTGAATCCCAACGTTTAATGTCTTGCTTCAGAGTATCTATCAGGGGCAAGAAGTTAGCTTTGTGGAGGTCTTTACAGCTATATGTAACCCAGATTCCCAGATATATAACTTTTTTGTGTTAATTTTAAAAGGGGTCAAGTTAAAGGACATGGCCTTGGCAGTCATGTTGATTGGCATTAACTCACTTTGTTGAAGGTTTATTATATAGCCGGATATTTCGCCAAATTTCTTTAATATATCTAGTAGTCGAGGGACGCTTACCAGAGAATCTGATAGTTACAGGAGCAAGTCATCTGCGTAAAGTGATACTTTCAGTGCAGTGTATGATGGTTGATGGGTTATGACAGTGATATGTTGAACAGTTTAATGGCAGTGGGAAGGAATGATTTGAGATGTCTCTCAGTGGTACAGCGGGGCATCATCAGTCTGTTACTGAATGTGCTTCTGCAGCTGTTAACAGACTGAAACAGAGGATGAGAGGGATTGTCCATGATGTCCAGGAGTTTGGACAGTATCCTCCTCTCAATGACATCTTTCAGGGGGACCAGGCTGACCCCTAGGACTGACCCAGCCTTCTTAAGAAGTTTGTCAATCCTATGGGTATCAGCAGATTTCACACAGTTTCCCCAGCACACTACAGCGTAAAACAGAGCACTGGCTACCATTGACTGATAGAAAATGCTCAGAATATTGTAAGAAACATTGAAGGACCTGAGCTTCCTAAGAAAATAAAGTCGGCTCAGGCCCTTCTTATAGGTGTGATGTGTGTTGATTGTCCAGTCCAGTTTATTGTCCATCCCCCGGATTGAGACAGGAGTAAGAGGTGACTTCCGCTTTCTGAAGTCAACCACCACCTCCTTTGTTTTCTCAATGTTCAGTGACAGGTGGTTATTTTCACACCAGTCTACAAAAGCACCGATGACACTCCTATACTCCCCCTCCTCTCCCCCTCTCACACATCCCACTATAACACTGTCTTCGGAGTACTTCTGTAGATGGCATGGGTCACTGTTGTATGTGAAGTCAGTGGTGTACAGTGTAAATAAAAATGGAGGGAGGACAGTCCCCTTGGGGGCACCAATGTAACTGACCACCAGGTCTGATACACCACCCTGTAGCCTCACATATTGTGGTCTACCGGTGAGGTAGTCAGTGATCCAGGTCACCAAGGAGCTGTCCACCTGCAGTGTCTTCAGTTTGTCTGCTAGCAGCACAGGCCACATGTAATTAAAAGCACTTGAGAAGTTGAAGAAAATCACCCTCACTGTGCTTCCTGACTTGTCCAGATGCAAGTAGGTCCTGTGGAGAAGATGGATAATGGCATCGTCCACTCCCATGCTGTTCTGATATGAAAACTGCAGGGAGCCCAAGCCATCCTTAACCATTGGTATTAGATGGTCCAATACAAGCCTCTCCAGAGTCTTCATACTGTGCGAGGTCAGCGCGACAGGCATGTAGTCGTTCAGTATGCTCTTTTTTGGGACAGGGACCAGGCAAGAGGTCTTCCACAAACATTGGAACCCAACCCAACCTCGGGCTCATGTTGAAGATGTACAGTAGGACCCCACACAGCTCCTCAGCACATTGTTTAAGGACCTTGGGTTTGATACCATCTGGACCTGCTGCTTTACTAGCCTCGAGCTTCTGCACTTTTAGTTTTACCTCTTTCCGTGTGAAGGAAATGTCCTGCTGTGAGATTGTTGTTAGCTGAGATGGAGGAGACATTGGGTCTGGGATCCTAACAGGGGGTGTTGAGAGAGGAGTGACAGGATCAGGGAGGAGTGGCAGAGAAGAGAGGGCCGGGGTGAGAGGGGAAGGGGGTTGCACTGAGGTGTTGTGTGGTATAGGAGTCAGGGAGA
Source organism: Chaunax sp. Z400 (assembly GCA_037577475.1). Taxonomy (NCBI): domain Eukaryota; kingdom Metazoa; phylum Chordata; class Actinopteri; order Lophiiformes; family Chaunacidae; genus Chaunax; species Chaunax sp. Z400. The sequence continues at coordinate 4,887,388 of CM075189.1, forward strand.
GTGTGGCGGGGGATGGGGTCGTTGAGTTAAACCTGTTGAAGAACATATTCAGTTCATTAGCCTTGTATCTGTCCCCCTCAGTCATCTGGCTGTTCTGTCCATAGCCAGTGATGGTCCTCATACTTGACCACACCTCCTCGACACTATTCCTCTTCCATTTGTCCTCCATCTTCCTCCTGTAGTCCTCCTTGCCCTCTCTAATTCTCACCCTCAGTTCTTTCTGAACTTTCTTCAGCTTCTCCCTATTCCCATCCCTGAAGGCTCTCTTTTTGTCGTTGATGATGTTTTTGATGTCTTTTGTAATCCAAGGTTTATTGTTTACTGTTGTTTACAGTTCACTGTCCTTGGGGGTATAATATTGTCCTGACAAAAAGTGATGTAACCAGTGATGACTTCAGTTAATCCATCGATGTCCTCACCAAACGAATAACACAGCTTATCCCAGTCCGTTGTTTCCAAACAGTCCTGAAGTGACTCCTCATCCTCAGGGGTCCATCGCCTGACTGTTTTGGTGGTCCTGGGTAGCCGTTTTACAGCTGGCTGATAGTGGGGGGACAGCAAAACCAGGTTGTGATCAGAGCACCCCAATGGGGGGAGGGGTGCACAGCTGTAAGCATCTCTGATATTGCATATAGTAGATCCAGTGTCCTATTCTCTCTGGTGCAGCAGTCCACATACTGGGTAAAGGTGGGCAGTATGGAGAAGAGTGAGACATGATTAAAGTCACCAGAAATTACAAGGAGTGCGTTGGGATGGTCAGTTTGTAAACTGGCAGTCACTGTATGAACCGTTTCACATGCAACCTTTTCATCAGCAGAGGGAGGGATACAAACAGTCAGGAGGATAACGTTGGAGAATTCTCTTGGAAGATAGTATGGTCGCAACAGCTCAGTGTCTGGGCTGCAGATTTGATCTTTAACCGTGATGTGTTTTGGGTTACATCACCGGTTGTTTACAAGCCCGGCAAGCGCCCCACCCTCATACGCCGGTCTCTGTCTGCCCGCACTGTTTGGAAGCCATCGATGGCTACGTTTGAGTCATGAATTAGGTTATTCAGCCATGTCTTCGTAAAACACATGATGCTGCATTCCCGAAACTCCCACTGACTCTTTACCAGTGCCGCTAGCTTGTCCACTTTGTTAGCGAGCGACCTCACGTTACCCATGATAATGGATGGGACAGATGGTTTATATCTCCTCCGTTTTTCTCTACATTTCACTCCAGCTCTGCATACTCTCTTCCTCCTCCGAAGTTCGGTTGGTAGGTCCGGTTTCACTCCAAACATTGCGTTGGGTCCGAGAGTGACCAGCTGATCCTGTGTGTAAACAATGCCTCTCCCACACGCGATGTTGGTGGAAATGCACTTGATAATGCTTTTCCTGGTCATCTGCGTTATGCCACAGTCCACAAATACCAGATATCCATGGCGAAGTTTGTGTCACCAAAAAGGAACAGAAAGTGTAAAAAGGGGGAAAGTAAAAAATACAAAAAGATAGAAGAAAACTAGAAAAACTAGAAAAAGCAAGCACAAACGGCGGAGCTGCTGCATGGCGCCATCTTACAATGTAAGACAATTTCACATGTAAGACTTGCACACTTGCAGATGTAAGACAATTGACAAAACAAACATATAGCATAGGTCTTGTAGGGTTAGGCTGTGCAACAGGCTGCCACTAGCACGGCGCCATCTTGCAATGTAAGACAATTACACATGTAAGACTTGCACACTTGCACATGTAAGACAATTAACAAAACAAACATATAGCATAGGTCTGGTAGGTTCCCAACCCCTGTCACCTATATGAACATGATGACTGAGACACCCTTTACAAACAAAACCACACATTAAGTGCTGGCAGTGGCAAACAACTTAGTGTGCACTAGGCCAGCTCCTGCCCAACCTTGGATCAGAAATAGAACAACAAAAAAGTGCACCAAGCCATAATAACGTTCAGTAGTACCAGTGGAGCAGTGTATTCACAAAAACAAAACAATAAATAAAGAAGAAGAAGAAGAAGAAGGGGAAAAAAAGAAAAATAGAAAACACTCAGAGAGCGCAGACATCTGCCAAGGCTGCTCAGTTTCCCCATGTTGGCATTTCACTCCAAAGCAAAAGTCCCATGATGTAACCCTCTGAATTAAGTCATTAGAAAGTTTGACAGGAAAAATTAAAACAAAGTCTTTGTAATTTACTCAAATCTTTATTTATTGTGGCTGTTAGTTTTTCATATTGTCATCTCACATAAATAAACTGCAATGCCACAACAGGTAATTGACACTTGTAACACTTTAAGAGTTGTTACAAAGCCACACACACGGGCAGGAGAAAGGAAGTTTATTAAAATGGGGTAATGTTACCACTGATCAAGAAAGATGTGGCTTTGACCAAAACACGCATGCACGCACCCCCGTGATCTCGCTGCACTCGTCCCCACACATAAAACTCCAAACCACACGCATACGCGCACCTATGTGATCACGCTGCATTCATCCCCACACATAAAACTCCAAACCACACACACAGGCAGGAGAAAAGGAAGTATATAACCGGGGTAATGTTTTGTTGAAATTTATAAGCTGTTATATAGACATGAATCAATTAGATACCTCCAGATTACCTCCAGATTCATAGCATTCTGGATTTAACATCTATATGTAGGCTACATACTACTTCAATATGTGAGTACATACATGTGTAAACTATGTATGAGAACTAGCGCTGTTAATGAAAATGTGTACTGATACTGTCGTGGAAGGGTGTCTAAACAGTGTAGAAATGAGGTCAAATCTCTTCAAACCTTTGACATAATACCATCTGCCTGAAGAAAGAGAGCTGGATTCAGAATAAGAGAGTCCACACATCACTTCTCAGCCTTGGCTGTTTGGATAGTGTTCTTAATATAGGTCATTGCCTTCTCCGGGTCAAGAAACTCCTTGCTATCCTTGTTGTATGATATGCGGAGTCGGGCTGGATACATAATCCCATAACGCACATCTCAGCGACCATAGAGTAGGTTCCTGACGTCATTGAAAGCAGCATGGGCTTTGGCGACACTTGTGGTGTAGTCTGGAAAGATGGCTATCGGCTCTCCTTCATATCGAAGTGGGCTTTGCTCACGAGCTTGGCGCAGTACATCCACATAGCCCAGGTTGTAGTGAAGTTTAGCGACAATAACCCGGGTTTTCCCTTACATTTTCTCAGGGTGAGGCCTCTGTGGGAACGGTCAACGAGGATTTCTTACTCCAGATGCAGTTTCCTTCAGTAGTTTACAAATTGAGGCAGTGGAACTCGAACTGGGTGTCTCTGCGATACCCACAATACGAATATTGCGCTTCCGCATCCTTCCTTCTATGTCCTCTAGGGCTGGTCGGTTCCTGAATCACCCGGGTTAATGATTCAGATCTTCGTACTGAATCAGGAATCACGAGTCCGAGGTCTCCATTAACCCGGATCCTATGAGTCCTCTGGCTGGCTGCTACTAAGTACACAAGGCGAGTTAGCGGACTCACGGAAAGACAGCGGACTCAGATGATTCAGTTGAATCGGTTCACTGACTTCACTCCAGTCAGTGAATCTAAGTAATAAGTTAAATATTGCAATAAACAAGAGGTTAAACACACTGGTGTTCGTTATGTGGCTGATATATTTTATGCACATGCTATGATTATGATGATGATGATGATGATTATTATTATTATTATTATTATTATCAGTAGTAGTGGTATACACTAGTAATGCAGCATATTTTATTGTAAGCAAAACAACAACAAACTATGGTTATATTATTATTGTAATTGTTAGACAACAGACAAAAATGCCTATAGGCTACTTTAGGACTGTACCACTTAAGGAGCATGGGTGAATCCACAGCGACAGTGTTTTTGTTTTTTGTTTTTTTTGGGTGGGGGGCAACAACACTGACTCAAGTGACTCAAGTGACTCAAGTGAACCAGATCACTTTAGTGAGTGACTCAGAGTAACCCGAGTCCATTAAATGAACCGAGTTTACCACCACTAATGTCCTCAGTCTTCTCCCTCAGGTTCACCAGTTCCGTTTTAAGTTCAGCAACTGTAACCTGTAAGGCGGTGACCTCACCCGACCAGGTTGACAAACCTCCCTCCATGTCGCTAATAGCAGCTCTCATAATATCCATGTCGGAGTGGACAGCCACTGTATTGTTTGCAATTTCCAAAGTTTGGTTGCCATCGGAGTGTCATATACAGTTCAAACTTCTCCCTGGGTATCTCATACACGTTAGGAAGGAAATTTACACCGGATTTGCAGAAAGTGCACAATGAAATAACAGTTTAAGCAAAGTTTGGCAGGAGCTTAGCTCAACACGTTTTACTCCATTGCCACCTCACTAGCACCCCCAAAATACTAAATCTTGATGCTGCTTGTTGAAAACCAAGCAGATACTATGGTAACCAGTTTAGAGCTGCCTCTCTAAACAGGATGCCATTTGGCTTTGTCAGGCTGCGGCGAAAAAATATTCTGATGCTGCTGACCTCATATAATCTTACTATAATGCAAGGAATCTGCCTGCCTGTCTGTCTGTCTCTCTGCCCTCCTGCCTGTCTGTCTGTCTGTCTATCTGTGTCTGTCTCTCAGCCTGCCTGCCTGTCTGTCTGCCTGTATGTCTGTCTGTCTGTAATTCTCCTATCATGAGAAATGTTCATCTGATCTACTTTGAACTTGGCATGTGAGTTACTGGGAGCCCATGGAAGTGCAGTGTAGGATGGTGGTGTAATTTGGATATACGACACGCTCAGTATTAATAAAACTTATCGATGTAAGTGACGTTGCTGCACCCAGCAGTGCCCGGTCCAAAACAGCACATCCAATTTGCAGCCCTTGGGACAAATCTGGACCGCAAGAGGCTTCTATCCTGACAATGAAGCTTTTTGACATAACGGAGAAGAAGATAGACAGCCTATTTTTAACTTTGGTCATCAAAAGGGATTTTGAGCAGGCAGAATTGCGGGGTCCTACCTGGGTCCTCCAGCTGCTAGGCCACTAACATAGACTGCTACATACGTACACTATGACACAGAGACATACAACATGTATGACAGATGGATTATCAACAAAAAGAAAAGCTGACAGTGAAAACCGAGTCTTCTGAGATGACTGGTTGACTGGAACAGTACAGTAATGAGCTCTGGGACGGTGGATCTGATCTGGAGTCTGTTGATGTGGAATAACGTATTAAACTCCACTATGAAGATAAACATGGACACTATGAAGAAACTGACCAGCAGATGTCTGAGGCAAGGACGTGTAGAATGAATGAGCTCAAAGCCCATCCAGGTGTGGATGGGCCATCACAGACCTCCTCAGCCCCTTCTTTTCATCCAGAATCTCTTTCTGGTCAGACAAATCTCCACATTTTAACTGGAGACTAAACAGATCCAGATACTGGATCTCTGCTGATGGAACTCACTGATCTGAGAGCAGACGTTTCATTGAGAGAACAGGGTAGAGTTTTCCTGTTGAGCTTTCGAGGGAGAGATGATGTATGTGAAAGAACAGCAGCCTAAAAGAGACGTCATTTATTCTCCTGAGGATGTTTTTATGGACTGAGAGGTAGTTATAAATAAAAGGCGAAGGGTTGATTTTTTTTATACATCATATCTTTGTCCAATATAGGCTCTGAATTATGCCTGTTTGAGTTTATTAATAATTTTATATCTTTACCAAAACATCCTGGAAGATTAAAAAAAAGATAAAAGTTAAAGATCAGTCATACCAAAAACATGTTTCTGAGAAACTGTGAACATTTTATACTTTAATAAAATGTGAACTAAACTGATATGTTCAGTCTAAATCATGATCCGTATCTGTAGGTATCTGATTCAGCAGGAGGAGGGTTGACTTACTGGACCTCATGTCATTTTAACTGAAGACCACTGGGTTAAAGCAGGAGAACAAGTTGCAGATAAAAACCCTCCATCTTCTGAAGGGAGGAGGTTTTTTGACAGAGACCAAACGATGTGGTTCTGTCAGCTCTGTTAATTGGACGTCTTATCAATCAAACAAACCCAAAACGAAACATAAAATGAAAATGCAGATCATTAACTGCCTCATACATTATCAAAATTTGTCTCACATGCACCATTCCGCATGTCAAAACGTCAACATATGACTCAGCCTATGACTGGTCAGCCGGTGTGTGAGAGAATGTTGATGAATCATTAGCTATGCTAGCAATAAGCAGGTTGTCTGGTCCAAACACTATTTCATGTTCAGGTGAGAGTGTGGAAAAAAGATGCAAAGTTTCTGGAGGTGAGGATTTCATCAGTCTCAAATGGAGCAAAAATACTATGTGCACACACATAACATTAAAAGAAAAGTGTGTCAGACATCACCGTCAAGAGATAGTATTAGTTTTCACTTGTGGAAATGTTTATTCAAGATATCTGTATAAAAATTGTGACGTTACAATACATATTACTACAGAATCCTGTCTGTTTTTAATGCAGTGATGTCCACTACAGAACCCTGTCTGTTTTTAATGCAGTGATGTTCACTACAGAATCCGGTCTTTTTTTAATGCAGTGATGTCCACATACAATTTACCATTTACTATAAAACAACAATCAATAAAAACACATGTAAGATCAAGAAAAAATGTCAAAATAGTGACAAATAAATAAATAAAAAGCAATAGGCACAAAAAACGGGCTATGAAGATAATATATAATATATGGGTTTCATTAAAAGGATAAAATGATTACACAGTCATTTAAAAGGCCAATGGCAGCTGGGATGGTTTTTTTTAAACCTGTTTGTCCTGCACTTAGGAACAAAAAATCTGCGTCTTGATGGCAGAGGCTTAAAACCATCAGTCAAACGATGGCTAGAAACAGACAGACTTGTCCGGGCCTTACTCAAAGTCCTGACCTTATACAGATCATTGAGGTCCTGCCAGGTTGTGCCTGCAATTTTACCACACACTTTGACAATGCCTTGCAATCTTTTTTTGGAGGAAGACCCATACCAGAGCACAAAGGAAAATGTAAAAACAGACTCAATAAAACAAGAACTAGAAAGCACTCAGAGAGCACAGACCTCCGCCAATGGTCACATCACTGAGAACTACAGTATATACAACAGTTTGAACCACATACAACTTTTATTAACGTTATTGACTGAGTGCGGCAAAGCAGTGCTTACCTCAGATCAAGGAAAATATGGCTTTGACCAGAACATGCATGTACACACCTACGTCATCGGTATTAGTTTGGTAGCAGAGGTTCACAGGTCAGTCATTTTGTGGCAGACAGCCCCAACTTGTAACCCCCTAATCATTGTATTACAAGTGTACATGTGGCAGTTTAATCCAATAAAAATTTTCTGGATCCAGGCGGTGATCCTGATCACCACCAAAATCTAATCAATTCTTCCTTGGGCCACGTCCGACATCCCCTGAAAATTTCATCAAAATCCATCCATTACTTTTTGTGTTATCTTGTTTAAACCAACCAATGCTGGCAAAAACATAACCTCCTCCCTTGGCAGAATAAAACATTTTCATGAAAGTGTTGTCCATGTTAAAACTGCACAATTTCCAATAAAAGTGCATCCCCTGATGGGCTGATGGCCTCCACAGCCTGGTTGTCATTGGACACTGGGAAGATGATTATGGGATTTTTCCTAAAGTTAATAATCATCTCCTTTGTCTTGGACACATTAATGTCCAAGAAGGAGGACTTGCACCACTCTGTGAATTCAGTTATCACAGGGCCATGGTCATAGTCCACACTGTTCAGGAGTGACACAATCATCAGCAGATTTAATACTGTGCTACCGTGCATGTTGACTTTGACATTCATTTGTGTAGAGCACAAATAAAAAAAGGCGAGAGGACACACCCCTGGGGTGACCTGATACGTATCATCTCCGGATATAGATGAAAGTGTTCAATCAATGTGTGTCTTGGTTGAATGCAATGTATTAGTCACTCAGTTGTCCATTATCTTGCAGTGTTGTTGTGTTGCTCATCAGTCTTTGCCGAGCTCCTTCAGCAGTACCTTAGCCTCAGGACCCTCTAGCAGATTATTGTTACATTAATTTCTTCCTCTTTACTTTCTGACTCAGATGTATTCATGACTCTCTGTGTGTCTGTGTGTGTGTAGTTTTTCTGGCGCCGACGGACCCTGATGGCACGGCCTATGATCAGAGAGGCTGGAATGGCTTCACTGCTTCTGGAGAACCCTTATTATATCCTTCTCTTGTCTTTTCACATCTGCTTCTCTCTTTTTTTAATTTTCCAGAGAAAGGATTATGCTTATTATACTCTCTGATAAACTGTATCCTCTTACATTAAGTAATTTATATGATTAATACAAAAGTATAATTTTTCAGTTGAATTAAAAATACATTATAGGAATAATATAATTAAGTATTCTTGAATGTAAGTTACTAACTTACAAGTAATTTGCTTATACCTGTAAGTTTTAAATCAACTGAATAGTAGCTGTGCTTTGAACATAGTGTGACAGCAGAAATGACATAAGACGATATCACATTGTTGTCAACAGAAATACTCTTTATCTCTATATCTTCAGTCTTCCCGAGATCAGCCATAACATAACTACTTGCCTAATATTGTGTTAGTGACCCTTTTGCTGCCAAAACAGCTCTGCTGCGTTGGAAGGACTTGACACAACCTCTGACGGTATGCTGTGGTATGGCCCGTTTATACCTCCCTCTTTGTACGTAAATGGATACATCCATCCACAAACGGTCTGTCCTCTACGTTGACATCGACACAACCGCAGTGGGGCAGTGAAGTTTCAAAAGTTTCGACAACAACAAATGTGGCGATGGCCGTAGTCGGTTGTGATAACGTACCTAGTTACCTCCGCCAAGGAGGTTGTGTTCTCGGTTTGGTTGGTTTATTTGTTTGTTTGTTTGTTAGCAGGATTACACAAAAATTAATAGACAGATTTGCATGAAATTGTCACCAAAGATGGACCCTAATGTTGGGCCGCATGGTACAGGCTCCTGAAACAAAGAAAGGCCTGCAGATTCCACAAAGCCTGACTCAGGCCTATATCTATCTACAAGAGCCTGATAAGACCAGAAGGAGCCAACCTGTAAGACAATGGAGCACAAAAGACTCCATTTTCCAGGCTGCCTAGGTGTGAAATTCCTCCACCAGACTCTTGGCTGTCATTGGAGGAAACCCAGGAAGAACCACAGGGGTCCCTCTAAAGTCACCAGGAGTATGTAAGTGGGAATTTCTCTCTGCTAGCTCTCTCTTCTCCTGCTCCTGCTCTTCACCTGGCTTCCAGCCACATCTGCCTCCCAAGGGAGCACCCTTTTTCCCTCCTCACCTCCTACCCGCTCTGTACTCACCTCCTACCCGCTCTGTACTCCTGTAAGGACTGCTCCACGCAAGCAGCAGTCCGATCGTCTCTTTGCCAGTCCCAGTAACGATCCCCGTATAACGCACGGAGTGCTCCCGTACCCCTCTCATCGAGATAAAAAGGTCCGGAGACAACCCCGTGTTACATCAGCCACATCAACCCTGCTGTTTTCCTCCGCCGCACTGCGAGAGCCAACTAAAGGTGCTCTAAACGCCGTCCCGCCGAGGATCAGCTGAATCTCACGGCAACAGAACAACACAACACTTCGCCAGGACCCGCGACTCGAAGGACCGAGCCGGACCGCAAAGGACGAAAGGACCTCTTTGCCAGCTTCCCTTCTTTAACAAAGTAAGAGGCTTAAGTCTGGGCAGAGTAGATTGTTTGTGTATTGTTGAACTTGCTGTTGTTGCTGCTTTAACTGTTAGAGCTAGCTGCTGTTATTGTGCGCTGACGGTGTTAACACATACACATACACATATACACACCCACACACTCATACTGGTTTAAGATCGTGGTGAGCCCCAGCGCCATTTGCTGTGTTCAAACTTCGTGGCCATCTCGGATTACTTGCTCCACGTGACGCAAACCCCCCCCCTTTTTGGGTTACGCCACATACCTCCTCCTCTCCGTAGATCCTCCCCACACACACACGCATACACACACACACACACACACATATAAGCATATCCACACACATAGAGACATACACACACATCCACACACACATGCTTGCTTGTACCTGCATGATTGCCAGGAGTAGTTTTTAGATAACTGGGTTAATTAATTGAAGTGTGTTGACCGAAGGTCGATATTGCTAATTTTAATAAACTTTGTTATGCTTTAAAGAGAAGTTGTTTGTATTATTTGCATTAATACTGTTTGAAAGGCTGGTTGCGAGGGTCAGTGCACGTATTCTTCCCTTCATCCTTCACCTATTGATAGCCCCAACACTAACATATCCTAGAGGTGATTAAATGTTGGTGATGATCCATTGACAAATGGGACCGGTACTGCTGGAATAAGGGCCTGTGTCCACCAAAGCTGAAAATGCCAGGTGTTCTTATGAAAACGACCAGCTGGGAGCGCTTGAGAGCGCTTTGGAGGCGCAGTGTTTTTCAGCTGAGGTGCTTTGGTTGCAATGATATGGCATATCCGCAGAAGTAATTTGTCTTGCATGTACCTAATTTTGTGGATAGTTTTTTTTTTTTTTTTTTACAAATACTGAGTGTAAAAATGGCAGCACAAGGTAGAGGACTTGCTCTGGCTCTGGATGAAGGGAAGGCTGAAGGAAGTAGGGAGAGATGATGGACCCGCAAGTCTATGTGCATCCAGCCTCTCCTCCGCTGTGATTGGACGGCTGGCTAAAAAGTGACAGTGACGAGTGCAGCGTTTCACCCCAATTGAATTGCAACCACAAAGAAACGCCAAACATCTTGTAAATACAAAGCAGCAAAAGCGGAGGTAATGATGTACATGGCCATGGTCTGTAAAGCCATTAGGTACATCAAGACTTGAGAACGATGAACTTTTTTTCACTTTATCGCTACACTTTCTTCTTCATTGTTTCCGTATACATTTGTCGCGCCTTGCTTGAATAGTAGCTACACTGCCCTCAACCATTTCTAGTGGTATTGCTTCATTTCGTCCGTCTCGTCCATATCCGTAAACTCTCCGAAAAACTCTGATTACGTACGGAAGGCTCCGTCCATCTCCATCTCCATATCCATCTTTAATGAAGAGCACAAATGGGCCTTAAGATGTTAGCAGCAGATGCTTTAAAGTCTGTGTCAAGCAGCAATTCTGAGTTTATCATGTCGCAAGTAAATCTGTCTTTAACCACTCAGAACAATTTTAATCATTAAAACAGTCAGCAATTAATCTAATATACTGAGCAACTTTAAAAATTCATAATTTAAAAACCCAATATTGTCCTTTCACTAGCCCTAATCTACTGAAACAAACATGATACACTGAAATGACTTTTTAAAGTACTCACAACCAAATCATGTTAAATCATGAATAACCATCATTTAGTCATAACAGAAATAACAGTCATTGGTGCATTTCAGAGTAAACGATGATGTTGGTGAGATTTGTTTTTTCTGCATGATTGAAAACACCTGGCCAAGGCAATAAAATCCTAGGTCTAATTAATGTCCTACTGAAACAACTGATGATGCCATGTCTTCTGCAAAACTTACGTGACCAGGCAGTTGGGATGCTGATGGTCGGAACTCAGCAGACGTGTAGCACAGATGTTACAGATGTTAAGGCTCATTGCACAGTGGAGGCAGATCACATTTAGTTACAAGTCCAGATTTAACTTGCACAGAGCTGATGGTCGTAGGCGTGTGTATCGTCGCCGTGGGGAACGCAATCCTGCAGCATACATCCAGGAAGTGGACCGTTTTGGTGGTGTCATGATGTGGGGACCCATTGCTAATGGATGGTGGTCAGACCTTGTCCACATGGTACACTGACAGCTATCCGTTACAAAGATATGGTCCTAGGTCCACATGTCATGCTGCGTTCACACTGAACGTGATGCAAATTTTTTGAGCGGTGCAAATACATACAAAGCCAATGGGAAGGCACGGGTAGGCGTGAGTACATGCAAATTCGTGCCAGGCGATGTGAATCATGCGAATGGCGCGAGTGAATGACTTGAATCTTGCGATGTGAATGAAGTGAGATTCACTCGAGTTGAAAAATATCAACTCAGGCGAGAAATTCGCGTGACGCTGTGATGCGAATGCATATCAGTGTTGAGATTCTCCACATGTCCGGATATCAGTAGGATAATGCGGAAGTGAAAGACGAGCTAATCAGAGCTGTATGTGGACATGCAGAGCTGTCTGTGTTTGCCTCTGGATAGTGTTGGGAACCCAGACACAGCGACATTTGGTTTTCCAATATATCTGTGACTTCCACAACATACACAAGGCAGCTATTGTGTTTACTACAATCATGGTTGATAACGGGAGTAAATGGTGGATACGAATGTTGTTGATATCGGTTGCCTTACTCACGCAAGTAATGTGAGTAAAGTCAAATGATTCCACAGTGACATTAGCACTAGTAAAGCAAGTAAACCTGTGGGTATCTTTTCCAAAGGAGAAGGGCGTGTTATTCGCGCGAGTGAAGCGATTGATCCTGCGTTGACATTCATGCAAGTAGAGTGACGTGAATAAAGCGAGTAGAGTGACCCGAAAATTCGCTTCGCGTTCGGTGTGACCGCAGCATCATTCCCAGGATACAGCAATCAGGCATCACCTTCATGCATGACATTGCCAGACCCCATGTGGCTCATGTCTGTCAGGAGTAGCCTACCTGAACCAGAACAATGTCACTGTCCTTCCTTGGTGAGCATATTCATCAGATCTAAACCCAATAGAGCATCTATTGGGTGGGAGAGAGAGATCCTGCTCCAGCAACACATGAACAACTTGTCACAGCTCTGCAGGAAGAATGGCATGTCATCCCACAAGTCCAGATTAACATTTTTTCAATTCCATGCAAAGGAGATGTGATAAATACTGGAGGTAGTCAAATGCGTTACTGACTATTGTTGTTCTCTGTCTCACCATCCACACTTTTTGACTTGTAAACACTAAGACAAAAACCACGAATTTGTACAAAAAATATTTTGTGTGTGTGTGTGTGTGTCTATATATATATATATATATATAAATAAACACATGTATATATGTATATATATGAATAAATGTATATATATATATACATATGGTTATTCATGATTTAACATGTTTTGATTGTGGGTACTTAAAAAAGTCAATTCAGTGTATCACATGATTGTTTGTTTCAGTAGATTAGGGATAGTGAATAGAAATGACAGGTTTTTTAAAATTATGCGCTTCCACTGTTGGTTATATATATATATATATATATATATATATATTTTTTTTTTTCTTCTAATGGTTTATATGAGACTTTAGATTGCCATAGTTTTCATTCTAAATGTCAAAGATTATATGTAGTGTATGAATGTTATATAGAACCAATATAAAGTGTACTACATTAATATCAACTTAGTATGTTATATAAAACTTAAGACAACACCTTCTGAGGTCTTGTGGAGTCCTACAGGGGACCTACACAATATTAGACATGTGGTTATAATGTTATGTCTGATCGGTGTGTGTATACCCTCCCTGCCTGGTAAAAGCCAACATATTTCATACTTGACACCTCTCGTTAGGTTTTATTCATAAATGTGTGTTCATATTTGTCCAAGCTGAGATAACTCATGCTAGCACTATATCAGGGAATAATGATTACCTAGCAGGCTACAAGGCTAGCATGTCTGATGCTTCAGAAACACAATAATGATGAATGACAATAGGTCTGTATTTTGATGAACAAGGACATTGTTCAATAAGCATAGATGAGAATGTGCTTTTTCTTGCAGCAAGCATTCTTCTGAATGCCACCCTCTGGCCATGTTTGTGTATTCTTCTTATCTTTATCTGATTTATAGTGTCTATAGCCATTTCCTTTATTCCTTGACTGACCTTTCACATGGCTACCGTAAACCCAAAGACCAACTGTAAGTAAACTCCGCTCGGCACTAGGTTGATTTCTGAATTTCAGACAGAAGTAGGTGATGTGCTCTTTTCAGTTTTAAAAATGAAAAACAAGAAGAGAAAAAAAAAACACCTTGTAAAAATCTTCAGTTTGCTAGATGCCTGACATTGCGTTAACTCAGTACTGCAATTGATGATTTGCCAACAAACTAACAGTTTTGATCCTGTATTTCGTTTTTCTTTTGGAAAATACAGACTGCGATCTGAAAAGAAGAAATGTGAATAGCCTCTAGTTTGTCCAATACAGTTCTGGTGAATTCTACTCTTTGTACTCTAAACAAAAAGTCGAGATAACCCATCCACCTGACAGGTGTACCATATCAAGACACTGATTGGACAACATTATTATTGTACAGGTGTATGTTGGGATGGTCACAATAAAAGGCCTCTCTAAAATGAACAGTTTCATCACAACACAATGACACAGATGTTCCAAATGATAAAGGAGCTTATGTCTCCACCTTTCTTCAACTGGGACGTTTCCAGCCTCCAGGAATTGTGTCCAGATCCTTCAACATGGGGCCGTTCATTATCATGTATCCACATGAGGTGATGGCGGTGAACCAATGGGGCCGTTCATTGACATGTATCAACATGAGGTGATGGTGGTGGACCAACGGGGCTGTTCATTATCATGTATCAACATGAGGTGATGGCGGTGGACCAATGGGGCCGTTCATTATCATGTATCCACATGAGGTGATGGCGGTGAACCAATGGGGCCGTTCATTGACATGTATCAACATGAGGTGATGGCGGTGAACCAATGGGGCCGTTCATTGACATGTATCAACATGAGGTGATGGTGGTGGACCAATGGGGCCGTTCATTATCATGTATCAACATGAGTTGATGGCGGTCGACCAATGGGCCGTTCATTATCGGGTATCAACATGAGGTGATGGCGGTGGACCATTTGGGCCGTTCATTATAATGTGTCAACATGAGGTGATGGAGATGGACCAATGGGGACGTTCATTATCATGTATCAACATGAGGTGATGGCGGTGGACCAGTTGGGCTGTTCATTATCATGGAGCAACATGCCCCACCTTCACCAAAGCCCCAACACCACCCGTTGGATGTACTACTGAATTCTTGGAGACGATGTTGGAGACGGTTTATGGTAGAGAAATGAACATTCAGTTCATGGGAAACAGCTCTGGTGGACATTCCTGCAGTCAGCATGGTAATTACATGCTCCCTCCATACTTGGGACATCTGTGTCATTGTGTTGTGATAAAACTGTATATTTGAGAGAGACCTATATTGTGACCATCCCAACACACACCTGTACAATAATCATGTTGTCCGATCAGCATCTTGATATGCTACACCTGTCAGGAGGATGGATTATCTCCATCAAGGACAGATGCTCACTAACATGGATTTAAACAAATCTGTGAACTACATTTGAGGGGAATAAACCTATAGAAATAATATAAATATATAATATATAAATATATAAACCATAGACAAAGTTTGAGATCTTCTACTTCAACTCATTAACAATGGGAGCAAAAACAAATGTGTTTATATTTTTGTAGCAGTGTATTTGTATGAATACAGTATAATAAATATAAAGATAATTTGTATAGCAGTATCAAAACAAATGCTATAAAGTGCTTTACAACACACATAAATACAAAGATAAAGTATATATTAATGTAAGAATGAAACAGGTTGGCATAACGAATAAAAGAGGAATAAAACTTAAAACCATAGATGATTAATACCTTAAATAAATCATAAGCATAAAATGTAAAAACTAGTGGATTACAATAGAGCAGCGCAATAACATTCCATCCTAAAACATTGCGCACAGATCTCAGAATGTACTTACGCAAGAAAATACTCAGATTTATAAAACCGTGCGGCGCACACCTGTACACAGTCTTCTCTTTATAAATACCCACCTGCGGTGAATTGTGCCGGTATAGTCTCCTCCCAGTGTCGTCCCACTACTCCTCCCAGGATCATCCCACAATCAACCATAAATAGTCAATGCTAAATAGCTCATAAATATGCTGACGTTGTTAAGGAGCCTTTGTCGGACTATGAGTGATGATGATGATAATGATGATGCAGATGAGTATGAAGAAGAAAGCAGAGTTTGCAGAGTGTGAGTTAGAGGTTCTCATCACCGTTAAACTGTTTGGAGGGCTTAGCAGTGGAATATCAAATAAAAGGAAACAGGCTAAAGGAAAGCTGTCAAGGTATTGGGTAATACCGTAGACTGACATGCTGTCTAGCCAATCAGAGAGCTAGAATTAGTAGCTACGGTGTCACTGTTTGAGTGTTCAACAAGGTTGGTTGAGACTACTCTGGTGTTACTTGCTAAGAGCTAATGTTGATGTTGTGTAGTGTGTTAATAAAACACGGTTAAAGGACAAGTCATTTGTGTCTCCAGCAGTTTGTCTGACAGAAGCATGTGGTGGATGGTGAACAGGGTTGGATCAAACAACCAACTGTTGCAGTGTCAAAAAGAAGGTCAGACATGAAAGTTGAAGCCAAAAAACACACAGCTGAAAAAGGATAGATGGAATGGTTCCCAAAATTCAGAACATGTTTTTATCCAACCAAATATTCTGCTTCTGTCCATATTTGTTGGTTTCTAGCCTTTAAAAACAACATTTTTACTGCAGTCAGAAACTGTTTGACACAGAGGAAAAGTCTCACCTCCTGACCGATACACAATGCTGACATTCAATTAAAAATGTAACAACATCAACAATCCTCAAATAATTCAACCATATCTGCATCAAACAATGTAATTACATTAAATTACTTTTACATATTTATGTATAGACTACATCCATGTTTCCTATACATTATGAAATATATATGTGCTGATGTGTGTTTTACATTCATCTGTGTTTTTAAATCTGGCTGAACTTTATTTTGTGATAAAACCATTGAGTGTCTTTGATTCTGACTCTACAGCAGGGTGAAAGTATACGTAGAAATCTGAACCTTTTTCTGCTTAGAAATTGTCTATAAATACCAATGTTTGCAGTGAAAGATTTTTACGTACATTTCACACCCGTTTACGCTAATTGTTTGTGCACCGCAACGTTTTATAAATGAGGCCCCTGGTCATGAAGGGCTTTAAAGTAAGTGTACTGTTCTCGTTGTGTGTATGGTTGAGTACACAAGTTAACAGCCAGCCAAACTCCTTTCAAAAATGAACACCGGAGTCCGGATGTAGCGTCCAAGCTCCAAGTGCTTTATTGAGCAGCACTGTCATATCCAATATTAAATAAGGGTGAAAATAAAGGCATAAACTCAGCATTGATTGTATTCTGGCAGCATTCCTAAGATGGTGGTAACATGACAAGTCAGCATAGAATCAAAGCACACCAGGTTCCTGTTCCATAAAGGTCGCTAAGAAAACCGAGTTTTTAGGTCCAACACCTGACAAATCAGTCAGGGCTAAAGCGGTTCCATAAAGCTCAATTCTATTTCATGCAGCCAGACTAGTTCTAGACAGGCTCTATAGGATAATTGTGAGTGCATGCTTTTTTTAAGGAGCCAGAGAGGTCAAACAGATCAGATCGATCCACCATAGCAAACAACGATGGTTCAAAGTGAGCAGCGATGTTTGACACTGAACAGAGCTGTTAACAATTCTGCTACAAACAAAACCAGACAAGAAGACAGGCCAAACATTGTTGATTGATTGAAAACACAAGCAGCAACGAAAGTTAAATGTAATGAGCAAAGTAGTGTCTTTAAGATAGATCATCAATATGTGAATCCTGTGAACTGAAGGCCAGTCCTCAGCAATGCTGTGGGTTCAAATGTACATGTCTCCTCCACATGTCCTGACTCATCCTTTATTCTGTCAGTGATAGAAGGAAAATCGCCACCCCAAAATGTGATTGTTGTCCATTGTGAGTCCAGACTGATTTCAACTTCAACAGGTTCATGAAATGTAGATGTTTTTGAAGACATTTTGAGCCAAAAATAACAGTGTCACTCTTTAAACAGTGTGGTCACACACAGATCAGAGAGGAGTATGTTTGTCTCAGTTCAAGGTGACTAGCCTGACAGTTATGTTAATTCAAATCCTACACACACACACACTATTTGTGTTTGTTGTGCATTCATGTAGGTTTAATGTGAAACTAAGTTTTAAGTAAAGGTAAATAAAAATCAGATTCCTTTAGAGCACTTTGAGATTACTGATGAAGAACTTTAAAAAAAATCAAGTTTGAATTATTTGGTTTTTTAATTTCCCCCCACACTATCAAAACATGTCAAACATGCTTACACAGAGACATGTCACATGTTTTTAGAATCTATTGTCATATATTGTACCTCGATTTAGAAACACAAAGAGTAATGGTACAAAATATGATGAAAAGAGGTCACCTCACCTATGTGTGTATGTTATTGCTGTTGTTTGTACAGAATAGACAAATGTCATAGAACAGTATGGAAAATCCAAATGACAAATACATAAATTGTTCCTCTAGCCTTTCATTTGCAACAATTGTCTAGAGCAAAGGGGACTGACTGAAGTCAGACAAGTTATAGCTGCTAATTATTGTAGACGTTTGCTCTAAAATGAGGATTCATTTGGTGTCAAGTAAAAGGGGGCATTATTTGTGAGTATTTTAGGCGGTCCAGTCTAAAGAATGTGTCAGACCTGTTTGTGATGGGAGGTGCTTTGATCCTGGAGTCAACCGTGCTTCTCCATTGGCTGGACAGAGAAGGTTACTGGCCACTAGGAATGACTGGCATCTCCATGGGAGGATATGTGAGTCAGCAAAACTGAAGCACTTCTATATTTCCTGTTATTCAACCCAGATGTTCTTCCAGCACTGCATTAAATACCTACTCAACAGTAGATGTACATATTGTACATGCTCTCTCACAAATAAAACATGTCCAATGTAATATTTCATATGTGTTTTATTATTTGAAGTATCTTGTGTCTTTATGTCCAGATGGCTTCGCTGGCAGTGACTAACTGGCCAAAGCCAATCCCACTGATTCCCTGTTTGTCGTGGTCCACTGCTTCCAGTGTCTTCACCACGGTAATACTCTATCCACCTGACACAGTACATGATTATTACTTCAGTCTTGAGAGGGGATATGTGTTTCTTTGTTTGTGGTTTCTGCCTCTGCAAATATACTGAGCAACAGTGGAAACGCATAATTTAAAAAACCCTGTAATTTCTGTTCACTAGCCCTAATCTACTGAAACAATCATGTGATTCACTGAATAGACTTTTTTAAGTACCCACAACCAAAACATGTTAACTCATGAATAACAATGAATAACCATCATTTAGTCATAACATAGAAATAACAGTCATTGGTTCATTCCAGAGTAAACGATGATGTTGGTGAGATTTTTTTCTGCATGATTGAAAACACCTGGTTAAGTCGATAATTTACTGGGTCTAATTAATGTTCTACTGAAACAACTGATGATGTGACGATCCCCGAAAGTTGGGATGTTGTGGTCGGAACTCTGCAGACATGTGAAGCACAGATGTTACAGATGTTATGGCTGATTGCAAAATGGACGGAGATCACATTTAGCGACAAGTCCAGATTTAACTTGTACACAGCTGATGGTCACTGGCGTTTGTACCATCGCCACGGGGACCGCTATCCTGTCGTACAGATCGAGGAAGTGGATCATTTGGTGGTGATGTCATGATGTGGGGGGCTACTGCAAATGGATGACGGTCAGAACTTGTCCACATCCATCCGTGGCTGTGAATGTCATGCATTGAGGTGGGAATGACGTGTGGACATAGAACCGTATGTCGCAGACGGATGGCCGTGAATGTGGACAATTTCTGACCATCATTCATTAGCACATTTCCACTGTTGGTCAGTATATATATATATGTATATATATATTTAGTGGCCACTTCTTATCTGCTGATATCAGCAGATGTGGTGGAAAAATACCGAGCTGGGGTTTTTTAAATTTTTTTTACAGGGTTTTTTAAATTATGCATTTCCACTGTTGGTCAGTATATATATATGATGTACTGTATATATAGTCATAATGTTTAACTGTGTGTGTGTGTGTCTGTGTGTGTGTGTATGTCTCTGTGTTTCTGTCTATCTGTCTCTGTCCGTGTGTGTATATGTCTGTGTGTGTATGTATATGTGTGTGTCTGTGTGTGTGTGTGTATGTGTCTGTGTGTATGTCTGTGTGTGTATGTGTAGGGAGTCCTGAGTAAAGCAATAAACTGGGCGGAGCTGGAGAGGCAGTATGCTGTTAACTCGGTGTATGAGGAGGAGATCATTCAGCTGCTGGAGTACTGTGGGGTGTGTTCTCCTTAAATTACTCCTACTCTTAACCTAACAATAGAAAATGTGTTTGAGTCTCAGAAATCAGGCTGGCATAATTGCCTATAAAATTCTAATGAGTTAAATGTGGAAAAATTAGTACAGTTGATAAGTTGAGTAAGAAGTTGATCAATCACAAGAAGATTGATTAGTAATGACTAAGCTGATTATTAATCAAGTAAATGTAAAGTCTTGCTAATTGTAACTTTACAAATGCTCTCTGTGATACTGTAGTCCATGCTGGAGTTGAATGGACTCACTGGTTCCCAGTCCATATGGACTGAGCTAGTGATGCTCTCTTAATCAGAGCATGTTTGAAATCTTTCAACTCTGCTGGGCATTGGTAATATGTGATGGGCACATGTCATTATTACAATAGTAATGATCATGCAGTTAGATATTATTCAGTCCATGTCAAACACTTGCATGGACACACATTGGCATCAGCACATGCACTGAATCCGTCCTCTGGTCTGTGTCCACCTCAATCAGGTTGATTCCTTTAAGATGGAAGTTGTGAAGAACACAACATGTTTAGATCATTTGCTGGGTCTGTTTGGAGATGACAGGGTGTCATTGAGCCACGACTTAAAAGCAGGAGTGGAAGCGAAGGCAGGGATCGGACTGTTGATCAGTAAAGGCCTCAGAGGTGTCAAAGCTGGAGACAAAATACACCAAGTCTTATCGGTGAACAGGAGAGGGACGGGTTGGGACTCTCTACAAAGGTAAGCAGTTCAAGTTATTGTGAATAGAAGCCACCACATGTGGGTATTGTTTTTTTTGTTTGCTATTTCTTATTAAGACAAGGCTTCAAATAGTATGTTCATATTTGTAATATAAGGCATGTAAACTTGTGTTCAAGCCACATGGTCACATATATGGTATCAGTTGGCACCTTAGGTCTCCCTCTTCCACTGATACTAAGCACAGCATAGCCAATGGCACACAGTTCACATGGGTCCCTCAGCAAACACACAACCACTACACTACACTACTTGCTCTCTGCCAATGGTTGAGTGATAAAGCAGGGTTAAATGATACGGCCAAAGGCTGCATCAGAGAGCTCTCTCCAGTGGATATCAGCAGTTCTTTCCGCCTGCATCTCTCTATAGGCTTTGAATCTTTGATTCTTTTGCTGTTCTAGTCAGAAATAAGTAGAGTCTCACTAAAACCTTTGTATGTACTTTGTAGTATTTCTATCAAATTTTTTATAGTTGTTTTAAGGAGTTGCTGAGTCAATTTTTCATGATTATTCTTTCATTTATTTCATCTTAATTTTACCAGGAAGTCCAACTGAGATTAGAAATGTCTTTTACAAGAGAGACCTGGCTGAGGTAGCAGCCATACAGAATCACAACATAGTAAAATCCATCATACACAACGATATAAAAAAATCACAATAAAACAGAAGGGACAATTAAGCAAAACACAGCCACCTCTCAACAAAAACAGCTACATGCCTCCTCCATCAGCTTCTTTGCAATACCCTCAAATTCATCAAGGCATATAAATGTTTCTAGTTGTAAATCTTTTTGCAAATTATTCCATGCCCAGGGTGCATTCTAGGGAAATGCAGTATTCCCCTGGTCTGTCAATACCTGGTTAAAGTAAAAAGCAACCACTTGGAGGAATGTCGCACCAATTTAAATGTATAATTGATTGTTAACTTAGCTCTCAACAGCATTGATCTGATAGCTGAAACAATTATTGTAACGAGTAAACATTGATTGTTATCCTAACTTCCAGTTGAAAGGTAACATTATATTAGCATTAGCATAATATGTATATATACAGTATACAGTACTGTGCAAAAGTCTTAGGTAGGTGTGAAGAAATGCTGTAAAGAATTTATGTTGTTTTGAAGGCAAAGGGTGGTCACACCAAATATTGATTTGATTTAGGTTTTTCTTCTGTTCACTCACTTTGCATTTTGTAAATCGATAAAAATTAACAATTAAATTCTACACTTCTAAAATGGTCCATTTAAGTGATGAAATGATTGGACAGGGCTGGTAGTGATCAGGTGTGGATGTGTCTAGTCCAGCTGCTAACAGCTATTAATGCAGTTTGGTAGTTTTTTGGATTTATTTTCTAAGATGGCAAACACTTTTTCACACAGTGTCAGTTGGTATTACATTAGCATTTTGGTTCAGTAAATACAATATCATCATTTCAAAATTGTGTTTTGTTTTGTTATTTTTAGGTTGAAGATCTGACACAATTTAGTACACACAAAATAGAAGAAACCAGGAGCGGTACCAACTCTTTTCACAGCATTCTAAATTTTCTCAACTCCACATCAATAAAGTTAATACTAACAAAAGTTCAAACTACTGCTATGGAAAAATATGATGCACTAGATGCAAATTTGGCTCAGCAAAACCAATCATGCTGGTATATCTGCATCAGTGGTGTTACCGAACATATTGAAGACTAAATATGCTAAAATTGTCACCTACTGTATCATTTACACAATTAACCCAGTGATGTTTCTCTGATGCAATGTATGCAGCAACAAAATGCTCCTTTATCTTATCTTACCTTATCTTGTTACTTAACCAAAATGAAACTGTCCTGTTTCCCTGAACAACACTCAAATTGAATAAAGTGATTCATCAGATTAAATGGAGTGCTGAGCATCACCAATAGAGAGTAGAGTTATAAGAGGAGCATTAAGTCCTTTAAAGAAAAGGGTGGTACAAAATGCATATGCAAGTAGTGTGGCAAGCTAGAGAAAGCAAGCAGCAATCATGTAAGGTTTGCATGGGCTACAAGGATGGTTTGTCATTTTTTCTGGCAGTTATTTAAGGCTTCAGTTTCTCAAGTCAAGATAAAAAATGTAATCCCCATGTGTTGTTTCCAATTGCTGGAGGGTTAGTTTATTTTCCTTGCAGACGAAGTCTGGGAGTCTCCTCTGCTGTCTGACGATGGTCTGGAAACTGAGCAGGCAAGGCTGAAAACAGCCAACATAGATTTTTGTTATTGTGGCTGTATAAATGTAATATAGGGTGAGGTAAGATTGCTGCTAGACTGCCCAGTTAATATGTTAATATTGCCCTTGTGTGTGGCAAATGAGAAAGGAAATAGTTTTAAACATGGTGAAAATGTTGCCTTTGCAAACTCTTGAAGGTTGAATCAGTGGCAGCTTGAATGAGAATCGACACATGACCTGGATGATTGAGAGTCGAACATGACCTGGATGATTGAGAGTCGACACATGACCTGCATGATTGAGAATCGACACATGACCTGGATGATTGAGAGTCGACACATGACCTGGATGATTGAGAGTGGACACATGACCTGGATGATTGAGAGTGGACACATGACCTGGATGATTGAGAATCCACACATGACCTGGATGATTGAGAGTGGACACATGACCTGGATGATTGAGAATCCACACATGACCTGGATGAATTAGAATCCACACATGACCTGGATGGATGAGAATCCACACATGATGGATGATACTTCACTCATGAATTGTTCTATTATTATCAGATCTAGTTATCACAATATGGAGGAAATAAACACACAATATGTTGTATTTATATATGTTTTTTGTTGTTGTCTGTTAGTTTTGAATGAAAATATCACTCCAGTAATATTGTCTAATTTTTTTGTTTTTTCAGAAACAGCACACTACATGGAAAGACAATGGATTCAGCCAAATGCTGTGGGACGTCCTTACACAAAGAGTCGATAAGCTTCATGAAGGGTGTGATGGATGAATGCACACACATGGCCAACTTCTCTGGTACGCTTTATAGTCCAGACATGTTTACTGACAGTATTTCTGATGAGTCTCATCACACAAATAGGACTGGGGAATGCAAACATTGTAATGCTGTTGAAGGCACAATTAAAAAGAGGAAGCGGACGGATGGACAGAGAATGTCCTTAATGATTTCTACAGTGTATTTCTGTCTTGTTAATATGAGTTACCAGAAGTGAACTGCATTGAGCAAAACAATTGCTCTCAACTGTCAGCACCTTGTGCGCGACCCTCACATTACATCACACACTCAGTCTTGCTGGACCGGTGTTCAAACCTGACAGCTTCCATGCCATACGGCTAAGTTTTGACAGTGAATTGCAAAATCACCTAAGGTATGGACTTTTACTTTTTCTGTTGGCTGACTGATTTTTAGTCTTTTAGCTAACATTATTATATTATGTGTCAGAGCAGCTTTTCTTGCACTAGATTTCTACATGTGAAATAAATATGTAATCGAGTTGCAACTGTGCCAACATCTTTGAAGGAGCGATGCTAGCTCTTGTGATCTAATGTTGGAAAGAAATAATTATAATATTAAATAATAATATAAAATTAAATTAATTATATAAAATAATTTCAAGCAATACGCGCAATTGTCATTTCATAATGCACACTAGTCCTCAGTGCTAGGGTGGATGCATACAGGCCTGCGGACCAATGGGTTGAGCCTTCTCAAGATAATGCGCGTGCCAGACGTGCGTGACACGGCGTTTCATTCGGCAACGTTATGTCAAATTCAGACGGAGACTGAAGTTTTTGAGGTGAGTAACTTTTTTTTTAACTCTTAACTCCATAATAATGCACTCATTTCAGATGATCCCTCCTCACTCACCTCCTGTAATTCTGTCAAATGAGTTTGATAATACTTACTGTAATGTAAATAATAACTGTTAATTTAAACAGGACTCAGGCATGTATTAACCAAAGCACATTGTTTGTCAGTTTTCTATTCTCTGTATTTGTTCAAAAAAATATCTTCAAACTGTTGAAAATGAATCACTTTGCAGGGATGTGATTTCTCTGGAAAGTAGGATTCCATGCTCATACCTTCATAACTCTTACTTCATTTTTAATGGTTGGCAGACATCTACCCTGGTTTGAATCTTCTGGCTGCAGTGCCTGGTCATCCCTGTCAACAGCGTTAATTGTGAATCTCAACAATGAACAGGGTAAGTGATTTTCAACCATGAAAGAGCACAATGTGTACATTTTCTGTACATTTTCTGCTGCGCTGTCTTTCAAAATGGTTGTTAGTTTGTTTCTTTTTCAGGTCAGAACTGATCAAAGGAACAAGCTTAAAGGAGATCACCTGGCTGCATGCCTCAGAATCTCAATAAATGGACCTGTCCCTGAAGTAGACCCATAAAGACAGGCATTAGAAATGTTTTTACAAACCAAGAAAAATCAAATGTTCAAACAGGGAATGCCAACTGTGTAACTAGGCACATGACAAACACACTAAATGACACAAAGCAGGGTATTTAAGGGACACACTGTGAGTTTAAGTGTTTTATTGTTATTATTATGTAAATTGTTATTTATTTTGACATGTTCTTCATATAAATAAAATATTTAGAGTGATTATTTGTTTGTAAATTGTAATTTATTTAATTTGTAAATAGTAATTTATGTTGACCTAAGATACGTCATTTTTGTGGTTATTCATTTGCAATAAATGGAGTAAGTGATAAACTTTTTTTTGACTAGTTTATTAGTGAACCCGTTCATCACACGCTGTGCTGCACCACCCATCACCACAAGTAAATTCTCAACCTGTGGGAAACACTGATATATATTAATAGTCTGAAGTCATGGACTGGAAGGCAATCCTGAATGAACTGGTTTCGCACATTTGATAAGAGTTGTACATGTATCTTTACAAAGTAGAGAGGATGGTGCTCTGGGAAGGAAAGGCTTCTTAATACAGTGGGAAGAGAGTTGAAAGTCTTAAAGGAATGGTTTGTAATGAATAAGTTAACACTGAACTTCAATAAAATAAAGTATATAATATCTAGAAGTACAAAAATCTATTTAAAATTAAGATCAATGATGTTGAAATAGAAA
Source organism: Chaunax sp. Z400 (assembly GCA_037577475.1). NCBI lineage: Eukaryota > Metazoa > Chordata > Actinopteri > Lophiiformes > Chaunacidae > Chaunax > Chaunax sp. Z400. The sequence continues at coordinate 4,913,531 of CM075189.1, forward strand.
TGAAAATTAATTTCTGGGTGGAATATTAGATCATAAATAATGTTGGAAAGCTCATATTCTGCCCTCCCTGAATGTTGGTGTTTAGTTTGGCAGATAGATAAACAGATTCTCAAATGAGAGACAAAGGCCTCCAGGTGCATCCTGATTCTGTTTGACACATACATAAAATCTGCGTGAGGTGTTATGAAAGTAACCTGGCACTATTTTAATGTGTATAGCATTTCACTGAGTAAATTTCAATATCCATTTCGTTTAGAAATGGGGCGAGGGGTGACTCGCCCCATTTAGGGGCGAGTTAGGGGCGACATACATTTGGTCATGGCTAACTGTGTATCTTATCTTGTAAATTACTGTCTTGATGCCCATTGGAATACATTCATGAAGCAGATATTATTTCTCTAAATGACCTATGAAACTATATTCCTTCCCCACGTCCGACAACGTTTCTACAGGTTGCATGATTACACTCTGTCGGCATGTCTGAACTGTAGTGTAGCACTGAAAGACCGTTCTCTTTACTGTTGTAAGATGGCTGCCGAATTTGCCACGATAACCACTAGCGTGTCGGCTCTAGTGTTTGCTTTAGCTCTATGGTCTGCTCAGTCTTCCTTCTCACTCAACGCTGCCTCAGTCTCAGTAACACAAATGTTCTAGCTCTCCTCCACCTTGTGATCTGGTGGAGGTACTTGCGCACTAGGAGAGGCAGCACAGCTCACATAAATAATATAAAATAAAAATTGTCTAAAAGGATTGCAGTATTATGTAAATCTAAATATATCTTGAACCAGAACTCTACATGATAGTAGGTCTTTGTGTGGATGCGCCTTCCCGGCTTGTTGTTGACTTGGCCGAAAAAGAAGTGGTGAAATTGAGATTAATCAATTTATCCTGAAGTTTTGTGTGTACATTTGGGTATTTACGATTGGAACTCCAATAACATAACTAGAGTACTAACATAACATAATAACATAACTCTAGTTTTGCATATGTACAAAACTAACACTAACCTAAACTATAGGCTGAAAAAAGAGCAATAAGAACTAGAAAAGCAATTTCTGAGAAATTGCGGTGTGAATGCTGAAGAGCTGCGCTAGACTGCAATGCTACCTGAAGAAGTTGAATCAGACTAAAGAAGTCTGAAAAATATGGGGGGAAAACAATGAAATATATGAAAATTAATGAAAATGTTCAAATTTACTGAAAAGCTAGCGCTAGACTGCAATGCTGCCTGAAGAAGTTGAATCAGACTAATGAAGTCTGAAAAATATGAAAAAAATAATGAAACATGAAGATTATGGAAAGTTAATGAAATATGAATAATGGTGAAAACTGAAAGTTTACCAAAAAGCTGACACTATACAGCAATGCTCCTTGTAAAATTTGAATAACACAATTGTATGAATGATGATAAATATCGTAAAGTTTGTTGAAATACTTTGAATAAGTGGAAAAGTGAGATAGGCTCTAAATAGTATGAATTGAATTTAAATATGTGTCAATCATGTGATGAGTTTCAAACTAGACTTACTTCCTATTGCCAGTTGGTGGCGCTTTCAGTGTAACTGACTATTGCCATGTGGATGTGTTCAGGCTGGGACTCTCATGTATCATGTGAAGTTTGAGGCAGATTGCTAGCTAGCTGCTAGTAAATATCAAAGGCAAATCATGGTTCACACATCTTTATTCACCCTTTAGCCACACAGAAAATTCTGTTTTGTGCAAACTAGTGGTTTTTGCCTTCGTGTTTACAAGTCAGAAAGTGTGGATGGTGAGACAGACAACAAAAATAGTCACTACAGTGCGTATCTACCTCCAGCATTTATCACTATTTTTACACCTCCTGAATGGATAAGATGTTATTCTGGACTTGTAGGATGACATGCCATTCTTCCTGTAGTGCTGTGACAAGTTGTTCATGTGTTGCTGGAGCAGGATCTCTCTCTCTCACCTGGTGATCCTGAACGTCACACAGATGCTCTATTGGGTTGAGATCTGGTGCATATGCTGGCCAAGGAAGGACAGCGACATTGTTCTGGTCCAGGCAGGCTACTCCTGACAGACATGAGCCACATGTGGTCTGGCATTGTCATGCATGAAGGTGATGCCTGATTACTGTATCCTGGGAATGACGTGTGGACGCTGGACTGTATCTCGGTAACGGATGGCTGTCCATGTACCGTGGATCTGGACAAGTTCTGACCGCCATCCATTAGCAGTGGCTCCCTGCATTATGACACCACCACCAAATGGTCCACTTCCTGGATCTATACGGCAGGATAGTGGTCTCCGCGGCAATGATACAAACAGCAACGACCATTGGCTGTGTACATTAAATCCAGACTTGGCACTAAATGTGATCTCCGTCCACTCTGCAATCAGCCATAACATCTGGAACATCTGTGCTGCACGTATCTGCAGAGTTCCGACCATAGCATCCCAACTGCCTGCTCGTGTAAGTTTTTTCGGGAATCGTGGCATCGTCAGTTGTTTCAGTAGGACATTAATTAGACCCGGTAATTTATTGCCTTGGCCAGATCTTTTCAATCGTGCAGAGAAAAATCTCACCAACACCATTGTTTACTCTGAAATGCACCAATAACTGTTTGTCATTGGTGCATTTCATGACTGTTGTTTTTTTTGTTTCAGTAGATTAGGGCTAGTGAAAGGAAAATTTTGGGTTTTTTAAATTATGCGTTTCCACTGTTGCTCAGTATATGTATATCTATTTTTGCTATCCACTCTGCTTCTGTAACACTGCAAATTTCCCCATTGTGGGACTAATAAAGGAATACGTGTACATTGTATAATTTGTTGGGAACAAAATGACGTAACAACGGTCAATGGAAACCAAAATCATCAACCCATTGAGGGCTGGATTCAAAGTCACACCGAAAATCAAAGTAAAAAATTTAAATCACATGCTGATCCAACTTGTGTGAATTTCATCATCAACTCATAATGTGACTCAGTAGTGTGTATGACCCCCATGTGCCTGTATGCACTCCCAAAAATGTCGGGGTATGGTCCTGATGAGTTGGCGGATGGTGTCCTGGGGGATCTCCTCCCAGACCTGAATCAAGGCATCAGTGAGCTCCTGGACAGTCAGTGGCGGTACTTGGCGGCGTCCGATGCACCGATACATCATTTTTTCCGTTGGCCTGTGGGATACAAAGGCACTTGTAGCTGTCCTGTATGTCCACTATCCTGCATTCTTGTAGTCCACCCCTTCAGTTTTGATTACCTTCCTTCTCCTTGCCACCATACGGCCACACTGTTCCAGGCCGAATGACATCCCAATGTCTTCGCTGTAGATCCTTGTCAGGTGGATCAGTGAATAGATGTCTTGTTCACTCTTGGCATACAGCTTGATGTCATCCATGTATAGGGGGTGACTGATGGTCACTCCACTTCTGAATCTCTATCTGTATCCACTCCTCTCGATGATCTGGCTGAGAGGGTTCAGGCCTATGCAGAACAGCAGCGCGGACAGTGCATCACCTTGGTATATGCCGCGCTTGATGGTGAATTGTGCAAAGGCCTTGGACTAAGCTTCCACATTTGTTTTCCACAGCTGCATGGAGTTCTTGATGAAGATGATCAGTGCACTGCTGGCCTTGTATAGTGCCAGACACTCCAGTATCCATGTGTGGGGCATTGAGTCATAGGCTTTCTTGTAGTCAATCCAGGCAGTGATCAGGTTGGTCTGTCTAGTCTTAGAGTCTTGGGTGATTGCTCTGTCGACTAGTAGCTGGTGCTTTGACCCTCTGGTGTTGCTTCCGATGCCCTTCTGAGCTCTGCTCATGTACTGACTCTTGTCTATTCAGCTTAGCTGCTATGATGCCTCAGAGGAGCTTCCATGTTGTTGAGAGGCAGGTTATCAGCTGGTAGTTGGAAGGTGTTGTTCCCTTGTGTGGATCCTTCATGATCAGGATCGTCCTGCCCTGAGTTAGCCAGTCTGGGTGAGTGCCTGTTGTTACAGCTCAGTCATTTGTGTTGCCAGGCGATCGTGGAGGGCTGTTAGTTTCTTCAGCCAGTAGGTGCAGATCATGTCAGGTCCTGGTGTTATCCAACTCTTCCTGTACAAGACTCGTTGGACGTCTGCCCTCGTGATGTTAACTGGTTCCTGTACTGGGAGGTTGCTGTGGTCTGTTCTTAAGTCCACCAACCACTTGGCATTAATGTTGTGTGATGCCTCTTTTTCCTATATTGTCTAATCAGTATTGCTCTGTCTCAGCTCTGGGTGGGTCTGCTCTTGTGCTGTTGTTCCCTTGCAGCTGGGAGTACATCCTGGATGGATCTTTGGAAAACAGGCCATTTATTCTCTTGGCCTCTGCTTCTCTAGTGCATCTTCTCAGCCTAGCACCCAGAGCTGTGAGTCTTTGTTTGGCAGTCTCTAGAGCCTCACCTATGGACATCTTGTTGTACTTGTTCTTCATCCAGGACCTGTCTCTCATGTTACCCTTCTGCACTTCTGTTAGGTGACTAACTTCTCTCCGGGCTTTATTTATCTTGGACTCCACTCTATTTCTCCATGGGGGGCCCTCTCTGCATGTGTCACTCTTGATCTTATACCCCAGTTTCTCCAGGATTACTGTTGCAGTGATCCTACGAGTTCATTGTTTTCTGGATAGTAAGTAGAGCTGAGTTCACTTCTGCGAGCATCTCCTCAGATGGGACTTTGTCAGTGAGCCTAGGGAGTGCTACTGGGGGATGGACTGTATATACTGAACAAAAATATAAACGCAACACTTTTGTTTTAGCTCCAATTTTTCATGAGTTGAAAGCAAAGATCTAAGACTTTTTCTATGTACACAAAAGGCCTATTTCTCTCAAATTTTGTTCACAAACTTGTTTAAATCTGTGTTAGTGAGCACTTCTCCTTTGCCGAGATAATCCATCCACCTGACAGGTGTGGCATATCAAGATGATTAGACAGCATGATTATTGCACAGATGTGCCTTAGGCTGGTCACAATAAAAGGCCACTCTAAAATGTGCAGTTTTATCTTGAAAAGTGACATTTACAGGCACTGAAGTATGGATTTCACAGATATGCAGGGGGGGGTCAGAAAACCAGTCAGTATCTGGTGTGACCACCATTTGCCTCACGCAGTGCAACACATCTCCTTTGCATGGAGTTGATCAGGTTGTTGATTGTGGCCTGTGGAATGTTGGTCCACTCCTCTTCAATGGCTGTGCGAAGTTGCTTGATATTGGCAGGAACTGGAACATGCTGTCGTATACGCCGATCCAGAGCATCCCAAACATGCTCAATGGGTGACATGTCCGGGGAGTATGGAGGCCGTGCAAGGACTGGGATGTTTTCAGCTTCCAGGAATTGTGTACAGATCCTTGCAACACGGGGCCGTGCATTATCATGCTGCAAGATGAGGTGATGGTGGTGGATGAATGGCACAACAATGGGCCTCAGGATCTCGTCACGGTATCTCTGTACATTCACAATGCCATCAATAAAATGCACCTGTGTTCGTTGTCCCATACCATAACCCCACCGCCACCATGGGCCACTCTATTCACGTTGACATCAGCAAACCGCTCACCCACATGACGCCATACACGCTGTCTGCCATCTGCCCGGTACAGTGAAAACCGGGATTCATCCGTGAAGAGAACACTTCTCCAAAGTGCCAAACGCCATTGAAGGTGAGCATTTGGCGACTCAAGTCGGTTACGACGACGAACTGCAGTCAGGTCAAGACCCCGGTGAGGACGACGAGCATGCAGATGAGCTTCCCTGAGACGGTTTCTGACAGTTTGTGCAGAAATTCTTTGGTTATGCAAACCAATTGTTGCATCAGCTGTCCGGGTGGCTGGTCTCAGATGATCTTGCAGGTGAAGATGCTGGATGTGGAGGTCCTGGGCTGGTGTGGTTACACGTGGTCTGCGGTTGTGAGGCTGGTTGGATGTACTGCCAAATTCTTGGAAACGAATTTGGAGACGGCTTATGGTAGAGAAATGAACATTCAATTCACGGGCAACAGCATGCCAATTGCACGCTCCCTCAAAACTTGCGACATCTGTGGCATTGTGCTGTTTGATAAAACTGCACATTTTAGAGTGGCCTTTTATTGTGACCAGCCTAAGGCACACCTGTGCAATAATCATGCTGTCTAATCAGCATCTTGATATGCCACACCTGTCAGGTGGATGGATTATCTTGGCAAAGGAGAAGTGCTCACTAACAACGATTTAAACAAGTTTGTGAACAAAATTTGAGAGAAATAGGCCTTTTGTGTACATAGAAAAAGTCTTAGATCTTTGCTTTCAACTCATGAAAAATTGGAGCTAAAACGAAAGTGTTGCATTTACATTTTTGTTGGTGGTAGTTTGTCCACTATTTTCTTCCCCAGCTCTGTGGATGCTGCAGTCATGGTGGTATGGTATCATTTTCAACACTGCTCTCCTCTACTGATGTGTTTTCTCCATGCTCCTTAGTTGTGTTCCCATTATGTTGGAGCCTCTCAATTTCCAGCTGTGATAGTAACTTCCTTCTATTAATGTTAGAGCATTATGATACCAGCTGCTTCGTGGTCAATGTGGAGGCGGGTCTTTTCATTATCCATAGTCCCCTCATACGTTGCATATACCCCCCCCTCTATCTATCTATAATTCTGTAATACCATTCTGTGTTTATGCCTTCATCTTCATCATTCTGGCCACATGGTTGAGCCGTTGCGTTGACTTTAATTGTGGTCTGAGTGTTTACAGATGTATGGTGTAATTAATGTACATTTTTATTTACTTTTACACCAAACCGTACCTATATCTGTCTTGTGGAGTCAGGAGGAGCTTGTCCTCTCTGACAGCCGAGATGGGTCAAAGCCTGTCTTCCTGTGTTTGTCGCTGGGTGCAGCTGTCAGTGCTCAGGGCAGGGCTTCCCTCTCCTCATCAGTGGAGGACCTATTAGCATCCTCGCCACTGGTACCAGGTTCAGGTTGGGTAGCGACAGGTAGCGTAGCAACACATTTGAAAAACAGATGTTTTGGCCTGGTTTGCACTTTGGGGTCAATGTTTATTCATCTTTGGTTTTAGGGAAGTTTTTATTGCATGTAACATACCGACTTTATCCTCAACTCTGGTTACTGTCACTCAACCTCTCTCCTCTACTTCACTGTGCTTGTCTGAGTCTGAAGCATGGATAAGCCATGCCCTCACTAGACCAGAGCAGAGGACAGTTGAATCATTGATCAGGACAGTGAAACACATAAAAGACACTCTTGCTCTGCTGAAATGCACATATAAATTATGTAAATTCCATAAATAAAATATTTTGTGCCCTTCTTTGTGGGGAGCAGGAGGTTGGTACTGCTCCGTACCACTGATATACAGTTGCAAGAAAAAGTATGTGAACCCTTTGGAATTACCTGGATTTCTGCATAAATTGGTCATAAAATGTGTTCTGATCTTCATCTAAGTCACAACAATAGGCAAACAGAGTCTGCTTAAACCAATACCACACAAATAATTATATGTTTTCATGTTTTTATTGAACACAACATGTAAACATTCACAGTGCAGGGTGGAAAAAGTATGTGAACCCTTGGATTTAATAACTGGTTGACCCTCCTTTGGCAGCAATAACCTCAACCAAACGTTTCCTGAAGAATTTTGGACCATTCCTCTTTACAAAACTGTTTCAGTTCAGCAATATTCTTGGGATGTCTGATGTGAATCGCTCTCTTGAGGTCATGCCACAGCATCTCAATCGGGTTGAGGTCAGGACTCTGACTGGGCCACTCTAGAAGGCGTATTTTCTTCTGTTGAAGCCATTCTGTTGTTGATTTACATCTGTGCTTTGGGTCGTTGTACTGTTGCATCACCCATCTTCTGTTGAGCTTCAATTGGTGGACAGATGGTCTTAAGTTCTCCTGCAAAATGTCTTGATAAACTTGGAAATTCATTTTTCCGTCGATGATAGCAATCTGTCCAGGCCCTGAGGCAGCAAAGCAGCCCCAAACCATGATGCCCCCTCCACTATACTTCACAGTTGGGATGAGGTTTTGATGTTGGTGTGCTGTGCCTTTTTTTCTACACATAGTGTTGTGTGTTCCTTCCAAACAACTCAACTTTGGTTTCATCTGTCCACAGAATATTTTGCCAGTAGTGCTGTGAAACATCCAGGTGCTCTTTTGCAAACTTCAAACGTGCAGCAATGGTTTTTTTGGACAGCAGTGGCTTCCTCCATGGTGTCCTCCCATGAACTCCATTCTTGTTTAGTGTTTTACGTATCGTAGATTCTTCAACAGAGATGTTAGCATGTGCCAGAGATTTCTGTAAGTCTTTAGCTGACACTCTAGGATTCTTCTTCACCTCATTGAGCATTCTGCGCTGTGCTCTTGCAGTCATCTTTACAGGACGGCCACTCCTAGGGAGAGTAGCAACAGTGCTGAACTTTCTCCATTTATAGACAACTTGTCTTACCGTGGACTGATGAACATCAAGGCTTTTAGAGATACTTTTGTAACCCTTTCAAGCTTTATGCAAGTCAACAATTCTTAATCGTAGGTCTTCTGAGAGCTCTTTTGTGCGAGGCATGGTTCACATCAGGCAATGCTTCTTGAGAATAGCAAAATCAAAACTGGTGTGTGTTTTTTATAGGGCAGGGCAGCTTTAACCAACACCTCCAATCTCGTCTCATTGATTGGACTCCAGGTTGGCTGACTCCTGACTCCAATAGCTCTTGGAGAAGTCATTAGCCTAGGGGTTCACATACTTTTTCCACCCTGCACTGTGAATGTTTACATGGTGTGTTCAATAAAAACATGAAAACATAATTGTTTGTGTGGTATTAGTTTGAGCAGACTGTGTTTGTCTATTGTTGTGACTTAGATGAAGATCAGATCACATTTTATGACCAATTTATGCAGAAATCCAGGTAATTCCAAAGGGTTCACATACTTTTTCTTGCAACTGTACACAGACAGTGTGTTCTTCTTAGGTAACAACATGAAACTACACCTCTAAATGACTCAAGGTTTAGTAGCCGTATGTCCCATATCCATTACAAATACTTGAAACGTGTCCTGGAAAGAAATGGTTTGTTGATAATCTGATCCTTGATCCTGGATCAATCTGTAATTTCTTTCTAAGAGGTTTAACCACTGCAGTCTTAAAGCTGGTAGGGACAGTGCCATTTGTAAGTTGTACATTAGTGATTTCTCTTACAGAAAGAGATTTTGTATGGTGCATGCAGATGGAAACGAGCACAATATAGATGACAATAATAAGCTTTTTTTAAATTTTATTGTTTTAAGTAGGGATTTATAATATTTCACTTCTGGAAATGTCATATTTTCAGACAGGGAGCTCAAAAGCTGAGAATCCCAGTCACTTATAGTTTTTAGCTGCGACTCTGGACCAGTCAGCAAATAGATTCCTGCCTGAGGATCTCAGGCTTTACTCTGGTTGAAAGGGTAGCAGCAGTTCAATCCCTTTTTAATCAATTATGGGGATGATCCACATAACGATAGTACCAAATATTCCGTTTATTTTTTAATTGTCCCTGTGTCAACATCTATTTATTAATTGTATCTGTCCTTCCATTTGTCCTAGTTCCTGTTGACACCAGTCTCATCATTGTGGTCCAGGCCAAAGAGGATGCCTACGTTCCCCGTACTGGGGTCCTCAGTCTGCAGGAGATCTGGCCAGAGTGTGAAGTCAGATATCTGAATGGAGGACACATCAGCGCATACCTGTTTAAGCAGAATGTCTTCAGGTAAACTGCTGACTCAGACAGTATCACAAGACACATGTGGTGAGGTATCAGGTGTGTGAGGTGTAGATAGATAAATAGATACAGTAGATAGATTTTTTTATTGCATGTAACGTACCGACTTTGTCCTCAACTCTGGTTACTGTCACTCAACCTCTCTCCTCTACTTCATTGTGCTTGTCTGAGTTTGAAGCATGGATAAGCCACACCTTCAGTAGGAACACCAGGGGCCTCATTTATAAAACTGTGCGTAGGATTGGCGTCAGAATGTGGCGTATGGACAAAAATACGATTTGCGTGCGCACAAAAATATTCAGATTTATAAAACAGTGTGCACACGTGTCGTACGCTGATTTCCCTTTATAAATCACAAATTTCTATAAATGTGGCACACCTGTGCGCCGTAAACCCTGCCGTAAACCGCAGGGTTTACGGCCTCGGTTACCTGCTGCCATTGTAGGGTCTTTTTGGCATTCGTTACACTGGCAGAGTGTCCTCCAAATAATGTTGTCTTTCTTGTCTCCACCTCTCCGACAAGGATTTCAACTTCACATTGCGTGAAGTTTAGTTTTTTTGTCCGTTTTTCCATGATGCTCCTCATTGATTCAGTAATCATTAATATTAATCAGGTGCGTTTCACTGGCTTTTTATAGGCAACTGTGGGCGTGTCATGAAGCTCGCACAGGTGCGCCACATTTAGAGAAGTTTGTGATTTATAAAGGGAAATCAGCGTACGAAGTGCGTGCGCACTGTTTATAAATCGGAATATTTTTGTGAGCACGCAAATTGTATGTTTGTCCATACGCCACCTTCTGACGCCAATCCTACGCACAGTTTTATAAATGAAGCCCCTGAGCAGAGGAGAGTTGAATCATTGATCGGGACAGTGAAACATAAGACACTCATGCTCTGTTGAAATGAAACTCGTGCACATATAAATCATGTAAATTCCAAAAATAAAATATTTTGTGCCTTTCTTTTTGGGGGGGCAGGAGGTTGGTACCGCTCCGTACCACTGACATACACAGATAGTGTGTTCTTCTTAGGTAAAAATGAAACTACACCTCTAAATGAATAGTAGGGGAAACACTGCATTTTGAAGTGGAGCCTTTGACTGTTTAGGGATTTTATTTCACTTTCATGGTTGCACGTTGGCCTTCAGCTAATTTTGGGAGTGGTTTTGTTTCCAGAGCAGATCCCAAATACTACACAGTATTTTTCAACACAACAAGTACTTGAGTGGTGCCTTTTGCTGTGTTGTTATAAAAATTAATTGCATATATGTTTTATTTCCAGACAGGCCATATATGATACATTCAACAGATTCTACTTGAAGTATCCTAATCTGCACTAGACATGGCAGACAGAAAGCCTTCCCTCCTAACTGCATCACCGGGACCTGTGGCTGAGACCAGAGGAGACAGCCAGTAGGAGACAGCCAGTATCAGTGAAGATCCCCTCTCCATAGACAGGATGTGTCTGAGCTTTAAAGGCTGTGTTCGGATAAAGTTCAGCTCCGTCACTTTTCCAGCATCTTCACAGGGAAATCTTGGTGTACCTCAATAAATAGAAGTGACTGAAAGTTTAAAAACATTCAAACTGTTGAGGACTATTCAGTCAAAGGAACACTCACCTTCTGGTTCCACTGGGGTAGACTGGTGTTACCAGACAATCATGTGTGACAGTGTGTGTTGTCTTGTTCTTACTGGTTCAATGATACACACACCATAGTGCCCTATTGCAGATCTGCAGATCAGATTTTTACTAAAAGGTACACTGATATGATTTGTCACCCTTAAACTACTGAACTCACAGCTTTTTGTCACCCTTAAACTACACAAAAAGCTGGTGGCACCTGTGAGTTCAGTTGTGTATGTGCGGTTCTTGAGTCTAACCACATGAGGCAGCAGTGTTTGGCTTGCTGAAAAGTAACAGAAGAAGAAGAGTTCAACCAATCTTGGTGCTGGGCTCAAGCACTCTCATAGTCCACTCTCACAACCTGCAGGTATGTAGGGGGCGCTCATGAGGTAGTCCAAAATGAATGGGGGTCTATGGAGCTGAAGCCCAAAAATCTAACGTTTATGGGCAAGAAAACTTTCATCTGTTTTCTATAACCTACACAGGATAGGGTCACGGGGGGGTGCAGCCTATCCCAGCTGACTTTGGGTGGGAGGCGGGATGCACCAGTTAATCACAGTCACCAGTTCATCACAGGACCACATAGAAAGACAAACAACCATTCACACTCACATTCACACCTACGGTCAATTTAGAGTCACCAATTCACCTCTACTGCATGTTTTTGGTGGTGGGAGGAAGCTGGAGAACCTGGAGGGAACCCACGCAGACACGGGGAGAACATGGAGACTCCACACAGAAAAGACCCAGGTCCTCAGGTGGATCTGAGCCGACGACCATCTTGCTGTGAGGCAACAGTGCTACCCACTGCACCACTGCCCCTCTGGAAAATGTTTTTCTGCTAACTTTCATTATGTTTTCTGTAATATATTTGGCAGGCTCTCAATAATTAGGCGAGTGAGTCAACTCAAACACACGTCTCTTTAGTAGGACGACAGGAACAGACTACAGCAGGTTTGGCAGCGTGGCTTGGTAAAGCAGGAACTGCAGTTGCTTATTTTAACCAAAGGGTGGTAACAAAGACCACTCTATTACATTCCTCCCCTTTTAGATTTATAGCAAAAATGTGCCAAACACTAAAAACTGCATATGGCTCAACAAGAGAAAATGAATCTACTGCCCTGAGTGAATTTGTGAAAAAAACACAACATAAATTTTTAACTGTTAATATGCAACAAATATATTTTTATATTTAAATATTGTATATATTTCAAAACTCAGATACTTCATTTTAAAGACTCAGTCTCTGCGGGCATACATGACACCTTTCTGGGTACCAGCATTTCACAGGTGGGCTTTCAGTTGCCATGGGTGATACAGGTGCTGGTGGCACCTCGACAGTCTTTTCAGTTTGTTTTGGAAGAACAGGCGGTGCCAACTGGCTCACTGGTGTGCTGGGTAAGACAACTGGAACAGCACAGTCCATTGCTACTGATGGCACAAAAGAAAAGAGAAAAGAGAGAAGCTCAGTGCATCACAGCAAGTCCCCCAGCAGTCTAGGCCTATAGCAGCGTAGCTAAAGGCTAGCCTAAGCCAGCCTTAATTATAAGCTTTATCAAAAAGGAAAGTTTTAAGCCTACTCTTAAAAGTAGAGAGTGTGTCTGCCTCCCGAACCGAGACTGGAAGATGGTTCCACAGGAGAGGAGCCTGATAGCTGAAGGCTCCGGCTCCCGTTCTACTTTTGGAGACTCTAGGGATCGCAAGTACCCCTGCATCCAGAGAGCGTAATGTTCTAGACGGGTAGTAGGGTACTACGAGCTCCTGAAGGTATGTTGGTGCCTGACCATTAAGGGCTTTGTACGTGAGGAGAAGAATTTTAAATTCTATTCTGGATTTTACAGGGAGCCAATGCAGAGAGGCCAATACAGGACAGACATGGTCTCTGATACTAGTTCTGGTCAGAACACATGCAGCAGCATTCCTTGATCAGCTGGAGAGTCTTTAGAGACTTGTTTGGACAGCCTGACAATAGGGAATTACAATAATCCAACCTGGAAGAAACAAATGCATGGATTCATTTTTCTGCATCTTTTTGAGACAGAATGTGCCTGCTTTTTTGATAAATTACGCAAGTGGAAGAATGCAGTAATAGAAATTTGTTTTATATGGGAATTAAAGGACATATCCTGATCAAACATAACTCCCAGATTCCTCACAGTGGAGCTAGAGGCCAAGGTAATTCCATCCATAATGGTTATATTCTTTGATAGCGAGTTTCTGAGATGTTTGGGGCACAGCACAATAACCTCTGTTTTGTCAGAATTGAGTAACAGAAAATTGGACATCATCCACTTTTTTATATCCGTAAGACATCTCTTAAGTTTAATTAATTGATGAGTTTCACCTGGTTTCATTGATGAGTATAATTGTGTATCATCCGCATAACAATGAAAGTTAATAGAGTGTTTCCTGATAATGTTACCTAAAGGGAGCATATATAGGGTGAACAATATTGGTCCAAGCACAGAACCCTGAGGGACTCCATGATTAACTTAGCTGTGCATGGAGGATTTGTCATTAACAAGTACAAACTGAGATCTAATTGAGATCTAAAATAATTGGATTTAAACCATCTTAATGCATTTCCTTTAATGCCAATTAAATATTCGAGTCTTTGTAGTATCTGATGATCAATGATATCAGGGATCTCTAATAAGACGAGCATAGAGACAAATCCCTCATCTGATGCCATTAGAAGGTCGTTAGTAACTTTGACCAATGCTGTCTCTGTGCTATGATGCTCTCTGAAGCCTGACTGGAAATCCTCAAATAAGCTATAATTGTGTAGAAAATCACACAACTGTTTATCAGCTGCTTTCTCTAGAATTTTAGAGAGGAAGGGAAGATTAGATATAGGTCTATAGTTAGCTATGACCTCTGGATCAAGAGTAGGCTATTTAAGAAGAGGTTAAATTACAGCCAGTTTAAAGGACTGTGGTACATAGCCTGTTAGTAATGACAGACTGATCGTATCTAATAGAGAAGTGCTGACTAAGGGTAGAACACTTTTAAGCAGCTTAGTTGGGATGGGGTCTAGGAGGCAGGTTGTTGGTTTAGATGAAGAAATAGTAGAAGTTAGTTGTTGAAGGTCAATGGGAGAGAAGCAGTCCAGATATACATCAGGTCTTACAGCTGTGTCTAAACTTCTATCATTTGAAGGCAGGAGGTGATGAATTTTGTCTCTAATGAGTAGAATTTTGTCATTAAAGAAGTTAATCAAGTCATTACTGCTGAGGCTTATAGGAATACTGGGCTCAATAGACATGTGACTCTCTGTCAGCCTGGCCACAGTACTGAACAAAAACCTGGGGTTGCTCTTATTCTCCTCTATTAGTGCCGAGTAATAGGCTGCTCTGGCATTGTGGAGGGCTTTCCTATAGCTTTTAAGGCTGTCTATCCAGGCTAATGGAGACTCTTCCAGTTTAGTGCGATGCCATTTTCTCTCTAGTTTTTGTGTTATTTTCTTTAGATTACGGGTTTGAGGGTTATACCATGGGGCTAATCTCCTATGTTTGAGAATCTTCTTTTTTAGAGGGGCAATAGAGTCCAGAGTTGCTCTTAGTGAACCTGCAGCACTATCAACGAGATGATCAATATGGGAGGGACTGACATTAATGAAGGAGTCCTCTGTTATAGTCAGACATGGTGATGAATTTAGTACTGATGGAATCACTTCTTTAAATTTTACTACAGCATCATCAGATAGGTTTCTAGAGTAGAAGCTTTTTTCTAGCTGCGTGTAATCGAGTAATACGAATTCAAATGTTATTAAATAATGATCCGACAGAAGAGGGTTTTCTGAAAAGACCACTAAGTCTTCAGTTTCAATACCATAAGACAAAACGAGGTCAAGGGTGTGATTAAAGCGGTAAGTAGGTTTATGTACACCCTGACAGAAGCCAATGGACTCTATTAATGAGATGAACGCAGAGCAGAGACTATCATTTTCTACGTCTACATGAATATTAAAATCACCCACAGTAATTACTTTATCTGTTTAAGGACTAAACTTGAAAGAAACTCTGAGAATTCAGCTAAAAGGTCTGTATATGGACCAGGAGCACGATACACTATAACAAATGTAATTGGCTTTTGTTTTTTCCCGGCTGGATGTGTAATATTAAGACTAAGGCTTTCAAATGAGTTATAATCAGGTTTAAGGTGAGGGTTTATTAATAAACTTGAGTTAAAAATTGCTGCAACTCCACCTCCTCGGCCGCTATCTCGAGGAAGTGAGCATTAGTATGAGTAGACGGGCTGGATTCATTTAAACTAACATATTCCTCATGACGTAGCCAGGTTTCAGTTAGGCAGAATAAATCAATCTGATATTAAGTCATTTACTAAAACAGCTTTGGATGCCAGAGATCTAACGTTCAGGAGTCCACATTTTATTCTCCTGTTATTTTGAATTACGTCACTGATGGTGTTAATCTTTATCTGATTTTTATGTGAAACTCCTCTTCTTGTATTTGATTTAATAATTTCATTGGTCGGGGGACAGACAGTCTTTATGGGGTTTTGGCTGGGTAACTCTAAAGGTGGCGCAGAGAGGCGTGTAGGACTGAGACTCCGCCTCCTGGTCTCAACTCGGTGATGTCACCATGGTGGATCACTAATAAACTTGGTCAGATTACTAGCTATGAGAGCTGCTCCATCCAAAGTGGGATGAATGCCATCTCTCCTAATAAGACCAGGTCTTCCCCAGAAAGTCTGCCAATTGTTAACAAAACCCACATCGTTTTGTGGACACCACCTGACAGCCAGTGGTTGAACGATGACATGCGGCTAAACATGTCATCGCTGGTCAGATTTGGCACGGGTCCAGAGAAAACTACTGAGTCTTTGTTTTGATTGTTTTGGCAAATGTACACACCGACTCAACATTAATTTTCGTGACCTCCAATTGGCGTAATCGGGTGTCATTACCGCCGACATGTATTATAATCTTATCATATTTACGCTTATCCTTAGCCAGCAGTTTTGAATAGGATTCAACGTCGCCCGCTCATCCAAGTACTGTCTAAAATTGCAGGTGGCTGACAACTGCCTCAAAGCCACAACAGTAATCAGACATATGTAATCATAAACAGATTCTCCTTCCTTCTGATTACGTTTCTGAAAGCGAAAACGTTCTGCTATCACAACTGGTGCTGGTTTATAATGTGTACTCAGCGCTCTTGTTAGCACATCATACTGCAAAGTACTTGGTACTGCTGGGGACACTAAATTCTTTAGCAGCCTATACATGCCCGCTACAATCACAGAAAGAAACACACATACCTTCTTTTCATCTTCAACATCATTAGCTAACATCCACTGCTCAAGACGTTCCAGATATGACTCAAAATCCTCTTTTGACTCATTGTATTCATCCACACGACCCACTTGCATGGCCTTGCCTGATGCTAAATGGCAGCTTGACACGTGCCTGGTTCCTTCACAAAAACACTTGTTTTTGCCTTCTTACGACCAGTGTACAGTCTCTTTATAAAGTCCTTTTATGCAGCGGAGTGCTTTAATATCCTCGTCGCCATTTGTAATATATTTGGCAGGCTCTCAATATTTAGGCGAGTGAGTCAACTCAAACTCACGTCTCATTATTAGGACGACAGGAACAGACTACAACAGGTTTGGCAGCGTGGCTTGGTAAAGCAGGAACGGCAATTGCTTATTTTAACCAAAGGGTGGCAACAAAGACCACTCCATTACATTTTCGATATGGGTAGAAACAATACATAGAAGTCCATTAGATCATTTTTTGCTGCTTCAATTGTGGTGAAATACCTTTATTAAAGTAGTTGTGACGTCACACACCACAAGCTAATTTAAAGCATTAATAGTTGGTGTAATAGCTCTGCTACATGAACCAGCTCTACATTACTCCGTCAGAAACGAAGGTCCTCCTGATCCTCCTTTAGATATTAATTAGATTTCATTTTAAAAAAAGACTCTAGACTCCAGGACACTTAAGAAAATGGACATTTTAAAGTACAAAGCAAATGAATTGTGAGATGGAATATTATGCAAGGGACATTAACTAAAATGCTTTTGTTGCTATTTCAATTTACTTTTGAGTTTAAACAGTACAGACTTCTGAGAGTCCAGACTGGTTGGTTGTTCCAGTATTTTGTGTTGGTTGGTGGCATTCTATAAAACTACAGAAGTTATTGATAAATATGATTCTGTCTTAGTTCTGCAGTAAATCATCTCATGATTGCAACAGAACTGATAAAAATTGATGCATATTTGATGTTCTGCGTGATGGATTACAAAACTAACAGTAGTTACTGCCTGGACCTGACGCCAAGTAAATCAGAACGTCTCAAACACAGTTGCATGGTCTGGAAAATGTTTTTCTGCTATGTGAAATCTAATTCATTTGTAGTAAATCTTACAACATGCCGATCTGACCTGTAAAAACCTGCTCATGCTATTTTCTCAATAGATTACATTCACCGGTTTGAAAACCTCAGCTGCTACAGAAGCACATCTGTGCTAAATGTCATATCTGTAAAATGAACAATGATGACTCTGGTAAAACTCACTATTCTTTTTAAGTCCCATATGCAGAGGCAACCCAAAAATGTGTTGCTCCTATGAACAAGTATTGTGTGTGTACCTGATATAGTGTATGTTCTTCTGTGCCATAGAGCTCCATATTTGTCCAAAACAATTAAAACATCCAATGAGCCACATGTTGCACAGTCTGACATGTTCTTTCTACGGGGGCCCATAGGGGCAAACGCGCTGCAACTTAAGAAAACATCTTCATCAATTTGACAACACATGCGCAGCATTTGGAAAATGCAACTGCAACACATTAAGAAAACATTGTAAATACCACAACACAACACAATAAGAAAAGGCTGCAAATACCACAACACAATAACGAAAGGCTGCAAATACCACAACACAATAAGAAAACGCTGTATACGCATATACTGTATATACTGTCACGCGCCCTGTGTAGGAGTGTCTGCTGGCACCCTGGTCCTGCTCTCTCTCTCTCTCTCTCTCTCTCTCTCTCTGCAGGTTCTGCCTTCCTCTTGTCCCAAATCACCTGATTGAGCAGAGCTGCGGCCAGTCTCTCAGCGTGGAGTGTCATGTGATTTTGCGTACAACATTAATGTGTTTAGTTTTACTGCCCTGGTTGCTAACTGAAACAGATTATCCAGTGGTCCTTGGTTTTGTAGATTCTATGTTAAACATAGTGGTTTTCAGCTTTGGCTCTTGTCAGTTTGTTGTAACTACTTTTGAATAAATATTTGTTTATATTTAATGGTTTGTTTTCCCACATTGTTATTCCCTGTCATCCTCTCAAACATCCTTTTGGGACGTAACAATTTGGGGGCTCATCCGGGAATTTAACATTTGATAAGATAAGGATTTTTTGATATAAGCAAGTATTTTTTTGTGTTGTGGTTATCCTCAGTGTCTAATGCGTAAGTGTTGATGCATGCCAATTGACTAACCTTTACTGTGTGTGAACAGCTTCCTCAGCTGAGTTAGGGGAGTGTCTAGCTGGGCTGTTTCAGGCACTCATTTATTATTTTGCCTTTTTTATTTTCGGAGTAATCCTGGGAGATGATCTAATTCTCCAAAGGGGGCTGGCGTTTCAGGGCTTTTTGTTCTGGCCGCTGATGTGTTGCCTGTATGTCGCCTCAAGCTCGGCACACTCCAGAAGATAGGTAGGTAAAGTTTAATTAGGCAGGTGCTGGGGAAGTTTTTCTAAGGTTAGCCTTGATACTTGTATTGCTTTGTGTGGCATCCGACATTAATCTTGTGTGTTTTGTCACTGGTGGATGTGTTTTCGTTAGCACAGGCTGTAAGTGGTAAGTTGGTTTGTGGTTATCTGTAGCATTAGTTGTAGCATTAGCTTCCTACTGTGAAGGTTAGCTTTACCATATTACATTGTGTTGTACTGCAAACTCTTTTGACATGGCATTTTCAAAATTCTTGTGTCTAGCTCTCTTGCTAAAGCCGAACTGAAAGCTCTTCTTTTGGATGGCTTAATTAACAAGGGCATTTTCAGTTTACTTGCATCTGTTGACACTCATGGCCTGGTAACAGCTGCGACATCGCCCGAGGGTCGTTCTGATACTCCAGTGGGGGCGGTGAGTGAGCACCCTGTTAATTTGACGCCTGCTGCACAGAGCGGTAGGACTGAAGAGAAACCACTAACCTTGCCACAGTTTGTCCCTTTTTCAGTCGAGTCGAAAACTGGCTCCAAGATGGATGCCCAGTTAAAAGTTCGGTTAGCTCGTTTTCAGTTGGAGAAAGAGGAACAAGAGCGTGAGTTTAATCTCCTCCGTAAGGAGTTAGAAATAAGAAAGCTGGAAGCTGAGACTGCTGTTAAGTTGCAGCAGATAGAGTTGCAGGCACGCTCAGTTCATACAGTTGTTAGTACCGAGCCTCCGTTGGGTTCTCCTGCTGCGTTTGACGTGAGCAAACACATTTCTTTAGTTCCTGTTTTTTGTGAGTCTGAGGTTGAGTCTTACTTTTGCGCGTTTGAGCACATGGCTGCTGCTTTGCATTGGCCTGAAGATGTGTGGGCTATTCTCTTGCAATGTAAGCTAACAGGTAGGGCTCAAGAGGCTTGTTCATGTCTCTCAGTGGAGGATGGTTTGGTTTATGATAAAGTGAAGAGTGCAATCCTGCGAGCGTATGAGCTAGTACCAGAGGCAGCGCTTCCTTAGCCTTAAATCAGCCCCAAACCAAACTTATATTGACTTTGCCAGAGAGAAAGGGATTCTTTTTGACAGATGGTG
>CM075189.1:4938671-4946171 GCA_037577475.1 Chaunax sp. Z400
AGTAATCCGTTTCTCCAAGGATCTAACTAAGGAAGACAAACTGGAAAGAGAAAAGCTTTTGCCGCAGATTCTGCAAGCTCAGAAAGCTGGTGAGAAAGCATATTACAGCGGTCCTTTTGGCTCCATAAATGGTCGCCGCATTTATGCCAAAGAGTGAGACATAAACCGTCACAGACATGGAAAGACTTCAGTAAATACAACTTTATAGTGGGGGTATGTTTTTTGTTTGAATATAAGAGGATCACCCACTCTTTCTGTTTATGTTAAAGACAAGTTTATCCTTTATTTCTTTAAACACAAGGTGCCTTAGGGATCATGTGAAGAGAAAAGCAGTATTTTTATTTTGCAAGGGACAAAAAGCCCACTGCACCTTTCTACAAGAGACACATTCTTGTGACGCTGTTGCCACCTTCTGGTCAAACCAATGGGGAGAAAAAATCTTGTTCAGCCACGGTTCTAATCGTTCTGGCAGTGTTGCTATATGTTTTAATAGATGGGGAAGGTAATCACTTTTAAAGCTGATAAGGTTGGTCATTGGCTTGCTGTTGTATTAAATATTGAAGGGACTTTTGTTATCCTGATAAATGTCTATGGTTTTAATAACAATAACCAAAACAAATTATTGTTATCAGAAGTGACGGATGTGATCACTGAATACAAAGAAATATATCAAACTGAGTTTATTTTGACTGGTGGGGATCTAAATTTGATGCCTGATGAATGGCAGGATAGATGTCCTTCCAAATATAGTACCAACCAATGGAACACTACTTTATCAGACTTCTTTAACTCCAATGGCTTAATAGATATTTGGAGGGACAGGAATCCAGATGTCAGTCAATTTTCATGGATCAAACCAAATGGTGGTTGTAAATCCAGAATAGATTTATGGTTAACAACTCCTGATATTGGGAAATACATGTCAAACGTGTCCATTTCTAGTGCTCCTTTAACAGATCACTGTGTAATACATCTTACATTAAATCCAGAAAATAGGACTAAGTATAAAAAAGACTATTGGAAATTTAATGCAGAGCTATTAAAAGATGAGGAATATATTAAAATTATTAAGAACTTAATACAGAAAGTTAAAACCGATAAGAGTACATGTAGTTGTAGCAGCAGATGGGAGTATTTTAAATTCACGGTGAGGGAATGTTCTATACAGTATAGTAAATCAAAATGTAGACAACAAAAACAATAAGATCCAATTGGTGCAGCACATAAGTGATTGTTGTAATAAGACTGTAATGTCTGATGTTGATAAAAACCTGTTTCATTAGCCTACAGACCAAGTTAGATGATTTGTACCATAAAAAAGCTCAAGGTACTTATGTAAGATCTCGGGCTAAATGGATAGAGGAAGGGGAGAAAAATACATCTTATTTCAGTGGATTAGAAAAAAGGAGACAAGAGAGAAAGACAATTACCACGTTCGTGATCAATGATATCGAATGCACGAATCATAGATTGATATCTGAAGAAATTTATAAATTCTACTCCAACCTTTACTCTTCGGAATATTCCAGTAATGACTCGGATATCTATAAAATCACATATCCCCAGATTTAAGGAAATTTGTGAACCTGAGATCAGAATAACAGATTTAGATGAGGCACTTAAAAGAATGGCAGTAGGAAAGGGACCAGGACAAGATGGTTTGACATCCAATTTTTACAAATGTTTTTGGGAGGATTTGAAAGTTTTTTTTACTTGACACTATAAATGACATTTTTAGAAACAAGGCACTTACACCCACAATGAAATAGGGATTAATAACTCTCATTCCCAAACAGGGCAAAGATAAGAGACACATTGACAATCTTCGCCCTATCACGTTAATATATACTGATTATAAATTGTTTACACGTGTGATCCCTGACAGATTAAGAAATGGTTTGACACATATAAGTGATAACCAATTTGGTTTTCTTAGAGACAGATCTATACATAACAATATTAGATTGGTTTTTAGATTTGTTGGATTATAGGCATTTGATTGAGGATGATGGAGTAATTCTGTTTTGGGATTTTTACAAGGCCTTCGACATGGTTGAACATCGATTTATCATAAAAGCACTGGAATGTTTTGGTTTTGGAGAAAAGTTTATTAATATGATTGAATTGTTATATAATGACATTAATAGTTCAGTTTCCCTGCCATTCAGAACATCAAAGCGTTTTGACATAAAAAGAGGTATTCGCTAAGGTTGCCCAACCTCACCTTTGTTATTTATTATTGTGGCTGAGTTATTAGCAATTCTTGTAAAACACACTAAAAACATCCAACCATTAAATGTCATGGAAAGTTCATTGGTGATAAGTCAACTCGCAGATGACACCACTTTATTTTTTAAAAACACAGCACAGATTCCAGCAGCTCTAAAAGAGATCTCTTTGTTTTTAAAAGCATCTGGTTTAAATTTGAATATGAAGAAATGTGAAATATTGACTATTCATGATCATCCTTTGAAGTCAAATATTTAGGTATTATAATTACGAAAGACAAAAAGGTTAGAGAGACATCCAATATAGAAAGTAACATACAGAACATTAGAATTATTCTCAACAACTGACTTCAAAGAGACTTATCCGTCTTTGGATGCATTCTCCTTACCAAAATGGAGAGTTTCTCTAGACTTATTTATCCAGCTTATTCATTGGATGTACCTGACAAATTAATCAGGAAAATTAATTAAGATAACTTCAACTTTATATGGAAAAATAAGCATTATTATTTAAGGAAAAGCGATACAGTGAAATCTGCTGAAGAAGGGGGTCTAAATGCGATTGACTTTGATCCAATGAATGGTACCATTAAACTAAAGTGGTAACAAAATTTTGTTCGAAAAGGTGAAAGCTTTTGGTTTGATTTTCCATCAAAAATATTCAGGAGTTTTGGTTGTATAGATTTCTTATTAAGGTGCGACTTTGATATTTCCAAATTGCCTATAAGGCTATCAGATTTTCATCAACAAGTTCTCCATTACTGGAAACTTATTTACAAGCATAATTTCACACCACACATGGTCCCAATATGGAATAACAGATGCGTTTTAATAAGAGAAAATCTTTCTTTTACAAGGCATGGATGGAGAAAGATATCTGGTCAATTATACATTTATTAGATAACTGTGGTAATTTTTTAACATGATGCTTTCATTGTGAAATACAGTGTGGTGTGTACCAACAGGCAGTATAATGCCATATTTACAGCAACACCAAAGGCAATGGTTCTTTTAACCAAAGGCATGCTAAGCTATTCTGTGGTTATTCTACATGAGCCTTCATTAATCATAAACGGATGTAGTTTTTTTTAGATAAAAAATGTAATAATAAATTATTAACTACCCACACTTCAATTTGTTTTCCCTCAGCGCTAAAGAGGAAGCATGTCTTTCAATAATTCAGCAAAGGTTATATAATAAAGATAAGAACCAACTACCTTTCCTTTCCAGTCCAAAAGTGAAAGAAGTCCATTTTAAAGTGTTATATGAGATCTACCCATGTAATGACTTCTTGCATCAAAGATTTAATCTTGATTTGAATGTCTGCACTTTCTGTAATTCAGACATCGAAAACCACAGAACATCTCTTCTTCTCTGTTAATTTAACCAGCACCTTTTGGGATGCTTTCCATTAATGGATAACGTGTAATGGCCAAAATATTCTGATTCTAGCATATGAAAACATACGGTTTGGGCTTCAAATGGAGAACAAAAAAATGGAATTTGGAAATAATTTGATTATCTTGGCAAAGTAGTTTATCCACAAATGCTGTTTCCTTAAGACCTCTCCCATATTTAGTGCTTTTTTAAATGAGATGATTCTATACAAAAGAGTATTAAAATTTTGCAAAATGGAGAAAGCTATAAATCTGTATGAATATTTATGCGCCCTTATTCCTGATTGACCACTTGTGCTTTCAGTTTAATTTATTTATTTTGTTTTACAATTTTTTTTCCTCTCTGTTTATGTTTTGATATTTAGTCTTTATTTAGAATGCTGCCTTCGCTCAGTCAATTTTTTTTCTGTGATTATGTCTCTGAATACGACATGCCCTTTTGATTGTTCATTTTTATTGTTCAATAAAGTTTTGTTTTTTTAAAGAACTGCACTTTTGAGACTCTTATTTTGTAGCTTGTTTACGCTTGTGAGGTGAGGTGGTCCGGATGTGACGTCAGCTCAGTGTACACCAGCTGATCGGAGCAGACTGATTCGTCATTGTTGCAAGTTTTCCCTTTAAAATGACCTGGAGCAGAGCGGCACTCCTGGTCCCTCTTCACGGACAGTCAGCGGGAAACTGAGCGCATTGCTGCCCACATCTGAGCCTAACGAGGCCGGCTTTGTTCTTCCATACCACGGCGTACCTGCTAAGCTAAGCTCATTACTTAGAGGAAGATTCATGATTGGAAACTGAGTGAGGAGTGAACAGCCACGGTGTCTCTTCCCAGCCCCGCTCGATTAGCCGATGAAGGCCTAACCGCTGTATAATATGTCACATTAAGCTAAACGTTACTGTCGGTGGTGAACGGTGACCGGAGGCTTATGTAGCCTCTCCAGTCGTCACAGGCAGAAAATCCCTGTGGTCCCGGTAAAGATGTGGCTGAAGCTCTTCTTCCTGCTCCTGTATTTCCTGCTGTTGTTTATGCTAGCGAGGCTGTTCGAGGCGGTGGTTTGGTATGAGACCGGTACGTTCGCTACTCAGCTGGTGGATCCGGTTACTCTCAGCTACAACAAACTCAGGACCATCCTAGAGTGTCGAGGCCTGGGATACTCCGGTCTGGCCGAGAAGAAGGATGTCAGCGAGCTGGTGGAGAAATCAGGTACAGGCCGGGGAACGGGCTGGATGTTGTTTCTTGTGTTTTCTGTTTGCACCATAGGCGGCGCTCTGACATTAGTTAGGGCTTCACCCAACGGCTTGTCTGGAGCTTAGAAAATTAAACGTCCTTACAGAATGGCTTCATTATACAGGTTTGTGTCTGAGCTGGTGTGACAGCAGTGTGAACCGTCTGACAAGGTTTCATGGGGCTTTTCTCCCACTGAGGATGCTCACACCAGCCATCTGTCAGCAATGCTGAACAAAGTACAAACGATGACAGGAGGTGGTCAATTTAAATGCTTCAATCACATCCTGTTTTGGCCTTCTTGCCCTCAGCCTAAGAGCTGATGGACCATCACCACACTACTGTTATCACAGCGACCAAAGCAGGATGTTCATCAACACGCTCATTTTATTAGGTCCAGGTATAGGTCTGTTCACACTGATGTCATACAGGTCACACACACATAAACAGATTCACCCTGTGGTCAATTAGCCTTTAAATGTTGTCTTATTGTTTGGGATGATAACTGTAATTCATGTCATCTAAATGAAAGGGTCTTCCTCTTTAGTCTTACTGTAATCACCCAGAAAAGAGGACAAAATTCTAACAATTTAATATGAATGAGCAACAACAAAGAAAAAAGAGCTATGGCCATTGTGGTGCACAGAAAAAGCAATATGAGGCTACACAGATGAAGTAATCTAATAATTATATAATAATAATACCTGCCAATTACAGCAGAATAACACCACAGAGATGTACAAAGAGTCCAGCCTCATCAGCCACAGAGCAGAGGGGAGGTCCGCCCTGAACAGTTCTTTGGTCTGGTGGCGAGGTGAAGGTGGCCTGGTGCATGCTGAGCTAAAAGACATCACTGCTGAGATTTCCATCCATACTGAGCCAGCCCAGTGTAAACGTTTATAAAGCATGGTATTATTTAGGCTCATCCTTATTCAGTCTATCATGATGCCAACCTGATTCCGAATCGATTCTCCATTGAATGAACCGATGTGGGTTTACTATTTTTACTCTTTACTCCAGTGCACTGTGTGCCAAACCATAAACTAGTGTCCAGTCAAATTCAATATGAAACATAAGATAAATAATCTACAGCATTATTGTATTTGAACAGGTTAACTGAATGAATTCTTTTGAACGCTTTAACATTCAAGCTTTGAAAGTAATTTAATGTTGAATTAAAAAAAAGGAGGCAGTGTGCTCCACTGTGGGCGGGACATATAGAACTGGATTCTGACCACCTGTATGTGTGCGTCACACTTCAACACATTTTTTCAAAAACCATGAGGTAGATTGATAGGATAAGAAATAGATGGGCGGGGTTTACATTTATTGGGCAGCTTGATTTTGTTCTGTCGTACATTGAGTTTGAAAATTGCTGCTGAAAAACTGGATTGAGGGCCCTTGATTTAATTTTTGCACAGTGAGCTTTTTGAATTTTAGCCTTATGCTTAAATTAGCTGCTTCCATGCTACACCAATATTTATTATGACACTTTCATTTTACCCATCTATCATCACTACTTGACTTCAGCCACAATTTGTTGTCTCTTTTTACAGATTCTTGTCAGAGACATGCAGACTGTGGCGGGGGATACTGATGCCACACTTATCACACCATCTTCTCAGATCTTATGCTGATTTACTGAAATACAGTATTAGCTGACACCCATATACAAGTCTGTACGCCATCTCTCCTTGTTTCCATTGTGACGGGGTAGCCTGTTACAATGCCTCCTACATGTAGTCTCATTTAAATCAACTTTATATCAGTGTGTTATCGTGTAGTCATCAGTAGAGCATATATGTGCAGCTCAAACTACTGGAATAAACTCCAAATATTAAAAGTCAAACAAAACAAAGACAAGACTGATAGCGTTCATCATTTATCTGTCAGATATTTCAGGTTTCACAATCCCCACGATTCCACTGGCCATAAATTGTTTAGTTGCTTAATACTCCAATCTTCAAGTTAGTCTGATGTTAATATGCTATGGTTTACAGCTATGATGTATTGTGTGCAGTTCATGAATGTAATTAGTTTGAAACACCTCCACCATCCAAAAACATGTGTTATGTTAACAGAACCAACCGTCAGAATGAGACAGACCCAACAAAGAACAGTTGCGTAATGATCTGATCATGATCTGAGCCTTCCTCTAAATATGAGACATGAACGTATTTGTTGGTTTGTGGTAAAACTTTGTGTCTGTTTGTCCCAGTCATGTCTGTTTGTTTGTATGGAGGTGAAGTAATCACTGG
This sequence comes from Chaunax sp. Z400, assembly GCA_037577475.1. Lineage (NCBI taxonomy): Eukaryota > Metazoa > Chordata > Actinopteri > Lophiiformes > Chaunacidae > Chaunax > Chaunax sp. Z400. The sequence goes on from CM075189.1 coordinate 4,945,777, forward strand.
AAACACATTATAATGCAGGTGTGACCTGATGGACCAGAGCCATCCACTTCTGATTGGATCATCCAGGATTGTGATTGTGACCAAATGATCAGTGTTGCTTCACCTGTCAGTGGTTTTAATGTTGTGGCTGCTAGGTGTAAATGGTCAGTTATGTTGGGTTAACATATTCTCAACAAAAATATAAACAAATTTGTTTTTGCTCCCATTTTTCATGAGTTGAAGTAAATGATATCAAACATTGTCTATGACCACTAAAGGTTTATTCCCCTCAAATCTAATCCTTGAAGATTGATTCAGATGCAACTGAACTTCTTTTCTTAGCGTGATTCTTATTTGCTTCTGAATCAATCTTCAAGGATTACCATGACCTGGATGACTGAGAATCTACACAAACA
>CM075189.1:4948671-5272989 GCA_037577475.1 Chaunax sp. Z400
AGCCCCAACACCACCCGTTGGATGTACTATTGAATTTTTGGAGACGGTTTATGGTAGAGAAATGAACATTCAGTTCATGGGAAACAGCTCTGGTGGACATTCCTGCAGTCAGCATGGTAATTACACGCTCCCTCCATACTTGTGACATCTGTGTCATTGTGTTGTGATAAAACTGTACATTTTTGAGAGACTTTTTATTGTGACCATCCCAACACACCTGTACAATAATCATGTTGTTCAATCCGCATCTTGATATACTACACCTGTCAGGTGAATGGATTATCTCCATCAAGGACAGATGCTCACTAGAGGCAGTGAAGTGAACTAGATTTGAGGGGAATAAACCTTTAGTGTCCATAGACAATGTCTGAGATGTATTACGTGAACTCATGAAGTTCCCCTACAGGAGAGCTGACACAGGGAGAGCTGTACTCAGCCATCAAGACAGAGAAGGAGCAGACAGAGGCAGGAGATGCCACCACCACACACTTCAGTGGAGAAATGCACTTCTATGAACTGGTGGAGGACACTAAAGATGGGATCTGGCTGGTTCAGGTAAAAGCACTGTTATGGATGATTGTCTGTAAAGCGCTCTGAACAAATGTGAATAAACACACCAAAACACTGATAGGGTTAAAGTGAATATATTGTGATTACAATAGGAGACAAACAAACCTGAGTACAGGGAGTCAGCAATGACTGTCTCAAAGAGATGACTTAACATTTAGCTTCTTGTAGTGGTTCATGACAAAGTACTTACTTTCAACTGGCTAGTTTCTATTTTGCCCAAACATATCATCCAATGAGACCCATAGGTCATTCATACACTGACCATAGGTTTGAGTGGTTACACATGCATCTAGAACATTCTTCAGGTGACTAATACTACCTAATACCTTCAATAGCAAAAGAATGTGTATATGGATGTGGTCTCCACTAAGAATAAACATCAACCATTTGTCATATGTCTCTCAGAGCAAAACCAAAATAGATAAAAGGTAAATCCAAGTCATGTTTATTTCACCGCACTCAATAGTAGTATATTGAAATGGTTTGGGTTAGGTTAGGATAACCCCAACCCTATCCACTAAAATGAATTTTATGCACTGCTTTCACATGAAGGTCTTAGAGTGCACTGGGATGTTGTGTTCGGAGAGAATCCTTCATTTTTCCAGATACTTCAGCCACACATGGGATGACTGTACCAACCCATAATTGTTGTTTTGGTTTCAACTGCATGTGATCTTAATGACTCTCGATGTGTTAGCAACCTCAGAGGATCCTTGAAAGTTGACTGGTGGGGAGTTTGAGGCCCCGTTTACACGACGACATTTTTCTTGAAAACAGAAGTTTTGTTGCATTTTGGCCATCCGTTTATATGAGAACAGCGTTTTAGGGGACTGAAAACGGAGACTTTTAAAAACAGGTTCCAGAGTTGACATTTTTCAAAACGCCACCCTACCGTTGTCGTGTAAATGGGCAAAACGCCAATCCCACCTAAAACGATTACGACACAGGCCCACTGCGCGCATTCCTTTTCCGGTTCCTGTCTAGCATGCATGCAAGAAGAACAGTGGCGGATTACCCAGTGGTGTTTATGCTGCAGAATCTCGTGAGTTTATTAACGCTATTCCAGCAACGTGCTCAAGGCTTGGTTTGCGGCCCCTCAGGCGGCCCATGGACATAAGTCTTGATGATCTATTAATGATATTAATGCATGCTTTGTTCTCCATAATGACTGTGAGGCCAGTCAGGAGACTGTACCTGAACAGTCTGTGTTAGGAGCCATGCAATGTGACCGGGACTGCCAGCCTCCCACACAAAGCAACATCTCACTGACTGTAATGAGGGAGGTGGAAAGAGTAAGAAGAATTGTTACGAAGTTCCTTGACCCCCAATACCAGGGCCGCAACACACTTTTTGATTTTTCAATGCAAAGTAACATGACAGATTTATCTCCAATCAGCTTTGTTCATTACATTTCTCTAGAGCAACAAATCATGGATCTACTTTGTACCCCATACTGAACAACTAATCATATACAATTTTATGCTGCATATTATTGTCATTTTTTTTGGATTACCCAACAGTTCTTGTGTGACCTTTTTTTTTAATGGTTATCAATGTTTGTGTGGATTTAAATAAATCTGTTTTATTGTAAAAATAAACATGCAACTCACAAAAACCCACATAAAAATGACATATATATACATATATTACATAAAAAATCCTTCATTCTCACCGCTGTCAACACCCTGAATAGTTTAAAATAGGCAACTCATCCCACCTCAGTTGCACTGTTTTGCCGTTCACAGTATTTATATACTGTTTTATCTCTTGTTGTTGGCTATGGCCTACATGTGTTTTTAATCGTGTGTTTTTTAACTATGTTTTTAACTATTTAAGGTTGAGCCGGTCAAAGACAAATTTCTGTTACTTGTAACAGACAATAAAGTTCTTCTATTCTATTGTTGGTGTTCGCTTTGAGCACCATGTAGACCTGCCTGCGGTGACGTACAACATGTTTCAGCAGGGGGGGGGATCCACAGTTCAAAGAGACCATCTTTATTGGTGAGACTAGCTGCCCATAATGTGACCGCTCGTTGGCAAGCACTTCATTCTTACTGAAGGTTGGAAATGGTGACCGTTTTGGCTTTGACCTTTTTGGCTGGATTGACCAGCAGTAAGACTGGAGTAAAAGTGTCTTCAATGATAACACCTGCTTCCACCACAACATTAACCTTATCAGTGCTTTCCAAAAACATTACAATTGCTCCTTTCATGTGGTACGCAGACTTCATGCTGCTATGACCCACTAGCCAAACTTGCCTCCTCCACAGATGATCATCGCCGGGATGAGTTTGATAGCATGCCGGCATGTCAGCTTCTTAAACTCCAGACTTCCCTCAACAACCGGCATATTGGCTGATCAGGCTGGTAGCCATGCTACCCAGCCAAACAAGACAATCAAGGACACAGTACACCTAATAAAAGAGTCGTCTGCAAGAAAATAAAGAGAGAAAAGAACATGTCATTAAGATGGGGAGAGAGAGATGGGAAGATGGATGGGGGAGAGGGAGAGATGGGGAGAGGGAGAGATGGGGAGATAGATGTGGAGAGAGAGAGAGAGATGGGGAAGATAGATGGGGAGGGAGAGAGAGATGGGGGAGGGAGAGAGAGACATGGGGACGGAGAGAGAGATGGAAAGATGGATGGGGAGAGAGAGAGATGGAAAGATGGATGGGGAGAGAGAGAGATGGAAAGATGGATGGGGAGAGAGAGAGATGGAAAGATGGATGGGGAGAGAGAGAGATGGAAAGATGGATGGGGAGAGAGAGAGATGGAAAGATGGATGGGGGAGAGAGAGAGATGGAAAGATGGATGGGGGAGAGAGGGATGGAAAGATGGATGGGGAGAGGGAGATGGAAAGATGGATGGGGGGAGAGGGAGATGGAGAAGATGGATGGGGGGAGGGAGTGAGGGACAGGGACACAGACATGTTCAATAACAATGACAGCTATTATAATAGAGAGATTACAGTTTGTAGTATTTATAATTACTACAATAACACTGATACTAATAAGAATATTGATAATGATGATGATAGTAAGAGTAATAATAATTAAAGCTGCAAGCAGCATTGTCGGGCCCTCATACTCCAGCGCCTGTCGTGGCGTGTGCCCGTCGGGCCGTGCGCCAACTTCGGCCTCACTACTGCACACCTGGATAAATGCAAGGCTCTGTATCTGCATGCATTATGGACACTGACGGAGGGATTGTGATTTACCTTATTTTGTCCACTATGTGGCGCTAGACAATACCTAATAATTTTGACTCTTCTTTGGTCATATCATGTGAAGCCCACACCATGAAAATGTAATCAAAATCAAATAAAAATTGTCACACAAGACATTTTTGCATTTGCCAGCAGGTGGCGCTAGATGTCTTCAGGGTGGGACTTTAAACATATCTACCAAGTTTCATACATGTAGGTTAAACACGGACTAGGATATGCTTATTTGAAGTTCCTCCAAGGGGCGCCATGGAGCCATTTTGCTACAAGAGATCCTGTAAACCATATGAGATAGTAAGTAGTACCACCTTTGACGAGTGTGTCAATTTTGGTGAGCATCTGATCTTCCCTGGCCTCTCAACACCAACTTCCTGTTTGATGGATAACATCAAACGTTCCGCCGCCGCTATGTGACCCAAACTCACAATATTTACAATAATGCTTTATCTAGGCCTTATGGCTCTACTGACTAAAATTGAGGTCATTGTGGTGAACGCCCTGATAGTAGCACGTCAAATTCTGAAGTATATAACTTCCTGTTGCCACTAGGTGGCGCTGTGACTATTATCAAATTTATCTGTATGGATGTGTTCAGAAGTTTGGGGCAGATTGGACCATTGACAGCAGAGTTATAACAACTTCCTGCTTCACGGCGAAACATCAACATTCGCCGCACAGCCACACCTACAACTTTGCACGAAAACGTACAAGCTTCAAAATCCTGCATTACCAACTTGTTATTACTGTTCTCACTGAATTTGAAGGTAATATGCTCAATGGCCTAGTAGTAGTGTATGAAAACGTCAAATATGTCATTTCCTGTTGCCAGTAGGTGGCACTATGACTATAGCTAAATTTAGTCATTTGGATGTCTTTAGGGCAAGACTCTTAACCAGCATGTGAAGTCTTGTGCTGATTGGACCTTAGACAATGAAGTTATTTTCATTTTCATTGCGAACCATCAAAATTTGACAAAATGTGATGCCTGTGATGTCACACCGTTCAATGAAAACTCAGGATTTGAGCAACTTTTCATCCTCATGGATTTCGGTAGTACTGACCAAATTTGAAATCGATTGGGTAAAATCTCTAGGAGTTCGGTCAAATACAAAGTGTATGATTTTCAAAAAATGGCCTCAAAAATCAAAATGGCCGACTTCCTGTTTGTTTGAAGGCATTGGTCTGAGAGACTTTTTTGTCTGTCTCGGTCAGTTACGTGTGTACCAAGTTTCATACATGTACGTTAAACTGGAGGCAAGGGCTTCACTTTAGGGGGCGCTAGCGAGCCATTTTGCCACGCCCATTTCCAATCACCATTCCATCACCCACGTAAATTTCACACCTGACTAATTTTTCTGCCAACTTTCATGAGTTTTTGAGTATGGGCAAGTCCCCAAAAAGGCGATTTGGCAGAAGAATAATAATTCCTTGCAGAACAATAGGGTCATCGCACGCTTCGTGCTTGGGCCCTAATAATGGTGGTGGTGATGATGATGATGATGTCAGTGGGTGTCAACCATGATCCCAGCAGTAGATCGGTCCACGGTGACCTGCAGGATGAGAAAGCACAAAGACTCCGGGGAAGAAGTCAAGTTAGTAACATGAATTAATGAGACGTGAGTGTGTAGAGAAGGAGAGGAGGGGGGGAGCTCAGTGCATCATGGGAAGTCCTCTAGCAGTCTAAGCCTATTGCAGCATCGCTAAAGACTAGCCTAAGCCAGCCTTAATTCTAAGCTAAGCATTCGCTGCTCTGGGATGACTCATTGGCTATAGTCATCTCCCTTGAAATGTACAAATATTATACATATATAAAATAAATAAAATATAATATCTTAATAATGATTAATTATAATTATTAATAATTATCGGGACCGATAATTGTCGATTGTCCATGAGCAGATCAGGAGACGTGAGACTGGATCAGTAAACACCTCACACTACCAGATAATCTGGGTCCAACATTGGGACCAGTTCTAGAGCAGATTTCTCCTCTGATTGAGTTGTGAATTGGGGTGAAATTTTCTCCTGTAGTGTGAGCCCAGCTTTACTAATCATTGTGCTGGAGACCTCCTGTCCTGTCCTAACTCTAATGACCCACTCACGAGGTGTGTTAGACCAGGGACACATCTAGAACATGGATGGAGCTTAGGGAAAAAGTTCTCTGGTTAATTGCAGATGGCGTCATTCTCTCTGACAGAATAATTAAAATATGGTGTGATGTCTTTAGAGATCAGTAGCTTTTCTCTTGAAGCTTCTGAGGTGTAGCTGCAGGGAAAAAAGACCGCAAGGTGTTGTTTTCCAACTTAAATTCAGTGCATTTAGTCTTGACATAACAAATCAACTTAATTCTTGCAGTCAAAAGGGCACCAAAAAACAGAGCAGGTATTTAAATGAAAACTCCAGTTTTGTTCCTCTCTGTACTCCTCAGCCATGGTCTCTCCCTCTCATACACTGTCACTTCACTTTCTAGCTCCCTCACCAGACCAGTCAGCTTATATGGTTCAGCAGGGCAGCAACCATTGTCCTGCCTATCCTTCTGATTATAGGTTTTGTAGTCTTTTATTGCCATGATGGGTTGTAGTCCTTGTTGAAGCCACCAGGAGGATATGTATCGCCCTTCTATGACACAACCTCTCATGACAGCACAATGGTTGTGAAAGTGGGTTGCCACATATACTATTAATATACCCAGATGACTGAGGTGTCCCAGCTAAAGTCTATGTGTGAGAAACTAGTAACACAATCTCTACAATAACCCTGGAAAGTAGATTGTTGATGCCTTCAAGATCAACCAGGTCTGAAAATTGAACTGAAAGAAGTCCACCTACATTCTGGGTCACATCAGATGTTAATGATTAAAGTTAATTCTGTGTCTGCTTGTAATGTCTGCTCTTAAAGGGTTATTAACTGACTTGATCTCAATGCAGAATGCAGCAGAGGTGTGGGAGTTAAACCACATGTAATAATAAAATGAGGCACGTATAAAGTACTAAGTAGTAGTTCTGGCCTCCATGTACACTGGTAGTTTTATGTCCCTTGACAGAATTGTTTGCATCACCTGTCTAACCCTGCTATGTCTGTGTGTACCTGTAGGTCATTGGTCAGGAACGGGAAGCTCTGATCAGTCGATCCAACTGGGGGAAGATGGTGCAGAAAGTGTCTCAGTTCGGGATCAGAACTGGAACCTTCAATTGTTCTCATGACCACAGGTCAGGGCTCACCCACATAAGATGGATAATTCTGATCTTAATGTTTCAACCTTTTGTTGAGTTCTCTCATTTTTCTGTGGTTTTCTATGTTTTTATCAATAAATGGCACATTTAAGCATAATTCAAATATCAAATCTTAAGTGTGTATGACGTGTGTGATTGTTTTTGCCATTATGACTGTTCTGGGCAAAAGCAGTCAGGTAAATTACAGTCACATTTTCATCATAATGCAGTTCCATTAACATTTTTTATTAAGTGTTTTTTGTGGCTTTTTATGCCTTTATTGAACAGGACAGCTGAAGAGGTGACAGGAAATGTGGGAGAGAGACTCAGGGGGAGACATGCGGCAGGCGGCCACGGGTTGGAATCGAACCCTGGCCGACTGCGTAGAGGACTATAGCCTCGATACATGGGGCGAGCGCTCTAACCACTGTGCCCCCCCCCATTAACATTTTTATCAACTGTAAATTTCCAAAACTTGGTGTCTTTACAGCATCGTGAGACAGCATCCTTGTAAATCTGTTGTACTTGAGGTGAGGAAAACTCAGACTCTTGTGTTAGTGATGTTGGGGATGTCCAGACATGATGGAGTTTATCTTGGTCCTAAAGTATGAAAATCTCCTCACATCTGGATGTGGAAAGGTCAGCGGACTCTAAGGGGACCTGGTTGACAGTCAGTTGATGACAAAACCGTTTGTGGATTGTTCTTTGTGTCTCTGATCACTTTTGATACATGAGCTTATCTTCCTGTACACACCAAGATACTCCCAGAAATGTGTGGTGGACATGCCATTTAGACTTTCTCCATTCTCTTCAGTTTAAAGATTTCATAAGTGTAGCAGTTTGGCTCTTGGTTACCACGTGTGTGGGTTCTTCTCAGTGATGGCACCGATGAATGACGTTTGGAACAGACTTTATTTACACGCAAACTTTAACACAGCATTTCAGCTACCATCATAATGCAAGCTTTGCAGCATCTAATTAACAGACGCGTATCTCTCGCGTACACAGAGACTCACAGACAACCTAACTTTTTTTGGCAGACTCTAGCAGGCAGACCCAGGTCGAGGTCCATCACACTGCAACATAAGGGAGAGAGCGCAATCAGTTCAACACAAAACACCTGGAATAATTTGCTCTCTACCTGACACCATTACTTGAACCAACCCGACTCTCCCTCTCTATCTCTCAATCCTGCACTAACCATAACCACACTGCCACTCTGTTTTCCAAGAAGACCTCTGTTTTGGTATTTTACCTCCACCAAGGAGGATGTGATCGGTTTGGTTTGTTTGTTTGTCTGTTTGTTAGCAGGATTACGCAAAGACTAATGGATGGATTTGCATTAAATTGTCTGCAAAGATGGACCAAAGCATATGCTAGAGGTGATTACATTTTGGTGATGATCCGGTGACAGATGTGACTGGTACTGCTGGAATAAGGCAGTACTGTGAGGGATCTGGAAACTATCCCCCTGACTAAGGCCAACCTCCAGGGGCGTGTTTTCATGGAGTGCACACATGAGAATGCAACCACAGCTTTCCAGCAGGTGCCAATTACCTGGTTAGGCTGTACCAAGTAGGTGCAGAGAGGGGAAGTGAGGAAGAGGACATTAAGTTGGGCTTTTATGTAGTATTTCTCCAGTTTATTATACATTTTGTTTGTCCTGTATTAAACTATAGTCATTTGTATATTGTATATAGAAATGTGAGGGTCAGGATAATTGTAAATATAAGATTCTGTATAGTGTGGGAGTGTCTATGGGCCCCCACATTCTGTAATGGTACTGGGTTAGATGGGGATAGTTGGCAGGTGTGAGAGGAGAAGAGGTTTTTCTTTGTCTGAGAGGGTCAGTTAGAAATGTTTGGCTGTTGCGATCTGCTGGACCTGCAAAGCTACTCTGTCATCACTGCAACTCTTTGGTGAGAATTGTGGACCTTTGGTTATTTTATGGACACAATAAAAGAAAAAAGGAATCAGAGCTCTGGGGAAAAAAATCTGCTTCTCTGAAGCTGCTTATTTCTCCACCACACTCTACACCTCAATCCCGCTGACTCTCATCCTGTTTGTAGGGGTTCACTACCATCAAAACCTTACAAGTACCAAAGTGGGTTTTCCAGCTGAAAATTCCAGGTGCTCTTCTGAAAATGCCCAGCTGGGAGCACTTGAGAGCGCTTTGGAGGTGGAGCGTTTTTCAGCTGAGGCGTTTTGGTTGCTATGATATGGAATATCTGCTGAAATAATTTGTGTTGCAAGTACTTTTTAAAAAATTTTCAGATAGTGTGTTTTGTCAACAAATACTTAGTGTCAAAATGGCAGCACAAGGTAGAGGACTTGCTCTGGCCATGGCTCTGGATGAAGGGAAAGCTGGAGGAAGTAGGGAGAGAGGACGGACCCGCAGGTCTATGTGGGTCCCCCCTATGGCATTATATTAGTGCCACAATCCTGAGCATGTAGCTGCTCGTTTTGAGCACTAGGTTTGCATTTTTGTGCGCGCAACAACACACCTGTGCGCCCTCTTACTGTATTTCTCTCTCACTCTGGGTATGTCCTCTCTGCGCTCGCTCAACTCTGCTTCTGCGCTCGCTCATCTTCACATGTTCAAGTCCAATGAAATGTAGAGTGGCTCGAAAGCCATGTTTGGCTTCATGGTAGTGTTCCCTGTGCGAATGTGTGTTTAATGTTCTGAGATGCGTTGTTTGAGTGCTCTCTTTGTCCAACATATGCTTGTTCACAGCGACATGCAAGCATGTAGATCACTGATGCGTTAAAGTTTATGAATTGTTTAATGCAAAACTTTTTTCCAGTGTGTGGATGGGTGAAAAACTTTGCATCTGTAGTGTTATGGCAGTTACTGCATTTATTGCATCTATAGTTTCCTTTGTGATGAAATGGCAATAATCAGAATCAGAACAATGATTTCCTACCATTTATTTAAATGTCCCCTATTTCTCCTACTATAGTCAATCTCATTAATGAAGCTGCACTTCTCGCATATCTACCTTCTTATTGATGTACACAGACATCAATAAAGCATTTATTTGTTGCAATTTATCCCATATAGTAATTAAGGCAAAATTTAATTCTGCAGGAGGTAGGCACTGCATTAGCTTAAGCTACGTGTACCTAATAATACTGTGGCATTTGAGTGTATGAAGTGTTTCTTTGTAGGATATACCACAATGTTTGAATATAAACATCACAACAATTGAATTGCTATATTTTACAAGCTATGCTATAAAATGTTTAACTCTGGGGTAACTAGCTCTGTATATTTCTTTAAAACTCTTAGTACAATCATACAATACTGTACTAATAGCATTTTGGTCACATATAGTGAAATAATATATTAGCTGACAGCATATCTTAAATTTTCTCTGTCATTTTACTGCAGATCTTGTATTTGGATGCCGCAACAAATAAAGCAAAAACTGGTTTTTCATTCTTCCTTAGATTAACCCAGCTTCATGGCTTACCATCAAGGTATTTTTCCCTTTAATTTTTTATATCACTTTAACTAGCTTGTTTTGATGGCGTTTCAAGAAGACGGGCAACAAATAGGCTCTCTACCTGATTGGAGACTAAACAGCCAATCAGATCACTCTCTCCAAGTCTGTGATTGGCTAGTTTTGTGGCACTATTGTAACGCTTTGCCAAGTTGAGCGAGCGCGTAAGCAGAGTTGAGCGAGCGCAGAGAGGACATACCGAGAGCGAGAGAGAAACACAGTGAGAGGGCGCACAGGTGTGTTGTTACGCGCACAGAAATGCAAACTGAGTGCTCAAAACGAGCAGCTACATGCTCAGGATTGTGGCACTAATATAACGCCCTCCTCTGCTGTGATTGGACTGTTGGGTAAAAAGTGACAGTGACGAGCGCAGAATTTCACCCAGAGTTGAACATTTTTCAATTGTCCACAAAAAAACGCCAAACGTGCTGAAAAGACGCTCAGCACAGAAATGACGCTCAGCGCCTCATCAGGCTGCTGGCATTTGTAGCGTGGTGTAAGTATGCTCCCATTGCAAATTTAAAAAATACCCTGGCCTCAGGAAAAAATACGTTGGTCCTAACAATTGTGTGGAGGATTGTTGGGCCTTGGTTGAGGTTTGCACTCTGAGCGCTCTTGTTTCTTTGTTTGACAGGCACAACAGTGACAACAGTTGACCCTAGTTTGGCAGTTTGGTAATTTACCACATCATAACATGTAGCAACCTTGGGCGAAGACCCTCCTTTTTAACATTATGTTCTGTATTTATTATGCTGCTCTAACTGAAAAGAGTGTAGAGAGTATCCTTTTTGATTTCATATTTCAGTGTTTATTATCTAATTTTTGCATTTCTCTCTCGAACTTCAATCTATTCACCTTACTTTTTGCCTTGAGATGAAACTGGTGGAGTTTCATTTTTTTTTCTGTTGAACTGGTTATTCAGGATCATTTGGAGGAGGCCCTAGTTCAGACTAGTATCCTTGTTACTAGCCTGTCTTCATTTTGCGAATGCCCTGCATTTGATCATGAAAAAGATCCAAAAATCTATACTTTTAAAAAAGCCTAAAAATTAATAAATAAAATCATTTATTTCTCTGCCTCTTCGTGGGTGCCTTTGGCTCAGGTTTGTGTTTCGATTCCCTGGCCCCTGCAGACAAGTCCAAGTGTCTTTGACCAAGATATGCTGCTCGGTAGTCGCTGCCACCACTGCATGGATGTGTGTCTGAATGGTAATGGAAAGTACAGTCCAGTTAACATTTTTTTCCATTTTCCAATTTCTGTCACATTTCTGTCATTCCTCATAGCCACTGTTGAGAAAGGAGAGAGCAGTAAAGGGGAAAGAGCTGGTGGTCTACTGGGACAAATGAACATCTAGGAATCGTCACTTTTCATGTTAATGAATGTCACAGTACCGACATGGACATTCTCTCTTCTGTCCACCAGGTCGTGTGTCAAGCGTGGCTGGAAGCAGTCCACTCTCATCATGTCTGTTCCTCAGACTTCAGCGTCAAAGGGCAAAGTCATGCTGAAAGAATACAATGGCCATCACATGGAAACTGAACACATCTTCCGCTGGATGACCTCACATGTAGCACATCGAATCAAAACACTGCGTCATTCTGAACAGCTGTTGGAAGAGTGGCACTCTGACCTCACTCGGCCATTGAAGATGTTTCTGTTTGCCCGTCTGTCCCAGCCACCCGCCTTCTTCTCGTCACTGTCCATCAAGTTCACTGGGAGGATTGATTTCATCTATGTGGATATACGTCACTGGGACAACCACAGCAGCCTATCAGAGATTGGTGTCACACAGAACCCCGCCTACATCCTCAAGATGCCTGAGGGCATTTATCGCTATGGAAACAGGTGATTGTCTGTCTGTCTTTTTGTCTGTCTGCCTACCCACAGCTCCGTCTGTTAGACTGAAACCAGCCTCATCTTCTTCTCATCCTATAAACCACCAGCATGAACAGTTACAGAGGCCCCTTTACTATGTCCTGTTCTGTTTGAGCCACACCTTAATGAATTCATTGTTGTCTCCATTGTTAGACACAGACATAATCTAGCCTACTCAGTGGTGGTACAAAAGTGCTTCTTGTTCTAATAATGCTGCATATTGTTTATTTTGACCAAACATGTGCACCAGTTATGTGCACTCCTGTGTTTTATTTATGTATTACTGTGATTGTTCTATCTACCTCTACTTGTACTCTGTACCTCTACTTTACTGCTCCACTCCCCTCCATTCCTTTCCTGTACTCGTCTTCCCTCCATGTGTCTACCCTTACCCTTCACTCCTCCTCCTTCTCCCCTCCTCTCCTATCTTCAGTACTGGGGAGTTTCTTACCCTGGCTGCCATGGATACTTTCCTGTGTTCAGTCCAGCCGGAGGTGAATGACTTGTTTGTCCTCAGTCTTGTCCTTATCAACCTGCTGGCCTGGATGGATGTGTTCATTACACAGGTAACATCCTGTTTTTCCATTAGAGGCACCCTTCAAATCTCTATTTTAAAAACTCTTTTAGGCACATATGGTAATTCCATATTGACTGATTTTACTTGGAAATATTTGACAGCGTTGGATAACCAGCTTAGCTAGCTAGTCGATCATAGGCAGCATTGCACTTCTCCATGATAAGCAGTGATAGTGCTGCCTAGTTGTGTTTGGTTGGCGTTCAGGTTGTCTCCCTATGGATAAAACGCAGGGGAATGTTCATAGATGATTAATTATAAAGCCATTTTATTTGACCTGCCTTCTCATGATTGTCTGGGAGTCAGTCTGTGATCGAACTGTCAATCACCATCACTTGTTTGTGCAGCCATGCATTTGCAATACAAATCCAGTAATATGATGTATATATACTGTAGTAATAAAAGATAAAGCATGTCCATTCTGTACAATAAGTGCTTTTATTTGTGTTACACTGGATGCTTTGATGTTAATACGTTTGTACTGTAAGTCACATTTTGAGTATGTGACTTTTTGTACCAGATTTTCTACAATGTGGTTTTATTGTTATTTAAGGAAAGGTACTTTTGTGTTTCAATGATTGTGACGTTATACACAGAACTGGAGAGAGATACGGTTAGCTGTGTATAGTGTTTCAGTTTTATTTTTAACCTTTTTTCATTTTTATGGACAGGGAGCAACAGTGAAACGATTTGTAGTTCTGATCAGAACACTTGGAACCTACAACTCCATACTGCTGGTGTCCTGGCTTCCTGTTCTGGTAGGAAATCATCTGTACCACACGCTTCTCACAGCTGACTTCATAAACAAATTCTTATTGCACTGAACAATGTTTGTCTTCCACTACTGCCTTTCTAAATGGCACTGAGACAGCTTGTGCCCAGTTGTCTCCTGTCCATACAGTATACTGTACACACACTTGGTACATCATAGGTCATGAATGCCTGTTTTTATCCCACGCCACCAAGTGGATGGAGGATATTGGAATGGGTTCCATTTGTGCATGTGTGGGTAAGTGGATGAGTCTGATAGAGCTTTAATATGTCCTGTTATACAGTTTGAAAATCACTGCCAAGGCTAGTTTTAGTGGAGTTATTAATTCCAAATGTGCCCTTTCTGTGTAGTGTTGCAAACTGAACAAGTTTTCTGACACTTGTACTGATATGTGTTTCACGGTTGGATGTGACTAAATGGCACCCTCTAGAAAATTTCAAAGAGCCAGCCCCTGCCGAGTGTTTCACCCAGAAGAATTACATTTGGTACATGTGTCATGTCAAGATCTACTAAAATGCCTCTTGTTGCCATGACCTTAATCCTACAGGATTTCAGCCATTTTGATAGATTTTTAGCTTAATATCTTTTTTCATTATTTACATGCAGTGTACTTTCACAAAGTCTAGAGATTTGACCCAATCGATTTGAAATTTGGTCAAAACTATTTCAACACCTTATGGATGAGGATGAAAAGGTATCAAAGATTTTCTCGGAACAGAGGCATGAAACAGGGAAATTGTTATAACTCCAATTAGCAATTCCAATTAGCGTTGAACGTGCCCTCGCACTCTGGTGCTTGTTGGGGTGTGTGCACATCAGGGCATGCGTCAGTCGTAGCATAAGCGCGGCTCTGTATTTGCATGTATTACGGACACTGAGGGAAGGATTGTGAATTAAAACATTTTTGTCCACTATGTGGTGGTAGAGAACATCTAGTAATCAACCTTCTCTGTGATATCCTGTGAAGGCCACACTATGAAAATTTTAGGTAAAACAAACAAATTTTGTCACACAAGACATTTTTACATTTGCCAGCAGGTGGTGCTATCACTGTAACTGAGTGTTGTTGTATAGGCATCTTCAGGGTGGGACTTTCATTCAACATATGAAGTTTGAGCCAGATTGGCGCATTAACAGTGGAGTTATAACAACTTCCTGTATCATGACGAATGATAGAAATTCGCTGCACCACCATGGCCACACCTTTCGAGTTATCCAAAGACCTTTGATAACTTTTCATCATTGACTTGTTCAGATTTCACCGACCGAATTTCAAGTCCATAGAGAAAAATCCATATGAATAGTTCATTAAATTCCAATGCGTGGAAATGGAACAAAATCTGACATTTAATTCAAAATGGTGGACTTCCTGTTTGGTTGAGGTCATGGCACCAAGAGGCTTTTTGGTAGACTTGATGTGATACACATTCATTCATTCATTTATTTTCTGTAACTGCTTATCCTGTGTATGGTCAAGGGGGCTGGAGACTATCCCAGCTGACTTGGGTGGGAGGCCTGGACAAGTCATTAGTTCATCACAGGACCACATAGAAAGACAAAAAAACATTCACACTCAGAATGAGGAAGAGCAGAGCCGAGCGAAGTATACTTGCTGGTAGTTGAGGTCCAGTTATGTTGATAGGGATCCAGTGTAGGAGTGGAGAGTAGCTGGAGTCGTGTCCGAGAATGCTGCAGACAGACGGAAACAGGAATTAGCACTTTCACAAACAGGTTTTCCAAAACTAGATTTTTAGCTGGACGTGACTAACTGCTTGAGCTGAGTCTACGATCTGGCGGAGTGGTGTAGGTGAAGCCTGGTTATTATGCCAGTGGAGATTGTAGATGGAGAGCAGCTGGCGGACCGGCCCCAGCACACACGATTCCACTGCTACAATTAAACAGAAACACACACAGAACTTTCTGATTAGGAAGGGGAGGAAGCAGAAGCAGAGGGCATCAGAGTTTCCAGCATTTCTGGCTTCGTAACAACAATTTCGACTTAATGGTGAATGATTGAACTTCACCACGTCATCACAGTTTGACAGCGGTTCATGATATTCATAATGAAGCATCATCAAGGTCTGCTCTTCCGACCAAATTTTAGACCAATATGGTCAACGAGATAGTAACGGTACATGAAAGTAAAAAAATGACATTTCTTGTTGCCAGCAGATGGCACTGTGACAAAATCTGAATTTTGATGGGGCTAGGCTGTCATGCAACGTGAAGTATGGCAAAGATCGGACCATGAACAGTGGAGATATATCAACTTCCTGTTTCATGGCAAAAACATGAGAATTCGCAGCCCCACCATGGTCACACCTTTGAAGTTATGCAGAAGGTTTTGATAACTTCATCTTTTTTTGTCATTAAAGTTTTTATTTATTTAATAGTGTACATATCAACAGCATTATCCCTTCCAATTACAAGGAAGGACCAAAGTAATGCAAATATATAGAACGTTCAAAATAAACATTTAGCCATTGTAGCAAAACCAACAAGATCATCACAACGTCACAGCCATGCTATGAGGAAAAAAAGCAGTTCCAGGATCTTTTAAAGTGGTCACCTTCATCATTGACTCCAGCCAACATATGTTCATACGACACTATTTCTAGGAGTCAAATATTCCATCCATTTTTTTAAAATCTGGAGCAGATATACTTTTCCACAATCTGAGGATCATTCGGGCAGCCATGACAACCCCCACCTTTTTCAATGCAAAATCACATTTTGATATATTGGGGAATTCTGTTTTGTCTCCCAGTAGACATATTCTTGGTGATATAGGTATTGTCAAAACGGGTAAATAAGTTTAAACTCCCAGATTGCATGTAAAAATGTTAGTGTTTCTGTGTGACATTTCCAACATAAATTGTTGTTCAGCAGGCCCGTCCTCTGAAGTTTAGAGGGTGTATAATAAAACCTATGTATCAACTTGTACTGAGTAAATTTCCCCCTAGCCTCCTTTATATATTCTTGGCCACTCCTCATCACTCAGAACACAGTCCTAGGTCTGTCTGCCAGATGATCCTCAGATATTTACAAATATCCTTTTGTAACCTGTTAAAAGTTTTGTAAAACACAGCTCTCTTATACAGGGTAATTCAAAAAATTCCATCACTGGATTATTGTCTAGCATGAATCTGCCCTTTGTGATACAGTCTCATATTTGTAGGAATTTCCAAAAATTAACTTTACTTTCCAGATCGCATTTTTGCACAAGTTCAGAAAAAGATATAAAAACTCCATTAAAATATAGGTCACTTATCTTGTATATCCCATTCACATTGCCATTGGTTCCAGTAAACTGACTTTTTCCCAATATGTATCGCATATGACTGTCTTAAGTGCGACACATCACACATCCTGTGTACCTCTGTCCAGAAGGCCACAGAATGAGTGAACCATGTGAAAGAACATCCAAAGGTTTGAAAGGACTTAGCTTCTGTTCCTTTCCAGTGCTTAATCAGTCTAGACATCTCAAACCATAGGTTGTATAGCCTCATGTTGAGTGGAGCCATACCTCCCAGGTCCCTTGGTGACCACATTTCCTTATATTGATCTTAGGTCTCTGTGTCCCACGGAAAATCTTTGACAATTCCATCATATTGCTTAAACAACTGTGGTGATATACTAAGAGGAAACATCATGGAAACATAATTGAATTATGGGGCAACCACCATTTTAACGACATTAATCTTTCCCCAGAGAGTAAGCCTACCCCATTACCCCTCTTAATCATTTGAATGTTATGATTATCCTGTTGCTTCAATTGCAGTGCAAATAGTCTGCCATTTTTTTGGCCCCTTTTGTAAAAATTGGTTTTAAGTCAGAATAAAACATATTAAGCTATTTTTGTTATATATGTCATGTAACTGGTATTTCAGATTGCAAATTGTTTGGTATAACTTATCTGAATAGTGTATTGCCAAATCCTTCTCCAGGTTGCGTATCTGTTTGTCTAATCTTTTTTCTGTCTTTTCATTCTCTTTTTTTAATTTTTGAGGCATGTGCGATGATTTTCCCTCTTATAAATGCCTGGATGCTTCCCAGACAGAGGATATTTTTTCTGTGGAGCCAATAATAATATCAAAGAAGGATTTAAGATCCTCTGACAATATGTTGCCAAATGTCTTATCTTGTAGCAGCGTAGTATTGAGCCTCCAATGGCCTGTTTTTATGTTATCTGTATTCAGATCCACATGCAACTCCACTCTGCCATGGTCTCTGAGAGCAATAGCACCTCTCTCGCAGTCCACAACTGAGTCCATTAAAGTGTTAGATATCAGAAAGAAATCAATCCTTGAATGTGACTTGTGACAGTGAGTGTAATAGGTGTATTCTCTCTCATGTGAATTAACTAATCTCCATATATCCATTATAGACCCAAGTCTTCTGCCAACATCTGGATTGCAGCTCTGTCTTTAGGTAAAGCTTTACCAGTGGGCTTGCTCTTATCAATCATCATATCCATTACCTGATTAAAATCACCTGCCATTATAACTTGTACCTCCATGTTTCCTACCACTATTAATTTTATTGAATAATCAGGTTCTTTCTTGTTAGGTGAGTATATATTGCACAGCACCGTCCTAATTCCATTTATCAGGGCATCAGTATAGATAAATCGACCTTCCCTGTCATTGTGTTGTTTCAGCATGAGAAAACATTTTTTTAATGAGAATCATCACTCCATTTCTTTTGCTTGAGTAGGAGCTATGAAAAACTTTACCTACCCAGCCTTTTTTAAATTTAATTGCTTCCTCATCCCCCGTTATATGTGACTCTTGAACAGATGCTATATCTGTATTTTTGGACTTCAAATATGCCAAAACCTTTCTCCTTTTAATTTGGTTCCCACAACCATTTAATCAATGTACCTGCTAGCCATCATTTTTAAAACCGAATGTACCCTGTGATTGTAACTGAAATTTACCCAACATGGCCGAGATTCATTAAGTTACCACAAACATTATCAGGCCTACTCCAATATGCTGTCTCAGTGCAAAAATCAAACATGAACAAGAAAAACATAACCCCGAGAAATGCAGGGCAAAACATGGTGTTGCAATGAATATATTGAGGCGCGTTAACAGCTAGTGGCAACACGACCATTCGCACCCCTGACAAACCCATAAAAAAAATACCATACTTTGATAGATTTACACACACCTGTTTCCAGTATAGTCTCACGATCAACTGTTTAACATTTTAAAGAAACTTCTCAGCCTCCATACTGTCTCGGAAAGTTTTCTTGTGTCCCTTCCATGTGAAGATAAGCATTGCCGGAGCATTTCCTCCAGAAGCAAACTGGAGACCACCATGTACTGCAGTAATACACTGACTATGGATAAGTACCACAGTAATACACTGACTATGGATAAGTACCGCAGTAATACACTGACTATGGATAAGTACCGCAGTATTACACTGACTATGGATAAGTACCGCAGTATTACACTGACTATGGATAAGTACCGCAGTATTACACTGACTATGGATAAGTACCGCAGTATTACACTGACTATGGATAAGTACCGCAGTATTACACTGACTATGGATAAGTACCGCAGTATTACACTGACTATGGATAAGTACCGCAGTATTACACTGACTATGGATAAGTACTACGTATAACCTTCTTCAAAAAATCTCTAAGTTGCATTGGCAGAGTGGTGAAATAGTACTACTACTAATGATTAGTAGTTTTACTTTAGGAAGGTCTAGTACTTTACTACCACTTGCTTTGATAATCATGAATTGAATGATTCTAGTCATACAACAGTAAAATACCCTCTTTCCAAGGTGAAAACATGCCCTAGTAGCAGGTACTCCAGAAACTCCATGAGACGCCTTAGTAGCAGGTACCACCAATCAGAAGTAAAGGACGACTGCAGTCAGTGGCTTTTATCGTTAGTAAGGTCATATGCAGTAGCAATAGTTACAGCACTCAATGAGCCACAGCACGTATAGACCGTCTGCAGACATAGGTGAGAACATGCCCGACTCAGTCCACAGAGCCCTGAAGCCCCACCCCTGCTGCAGCCCAAAGAGCACTTGTTCTGGGAATGTAGGTGAGAACGTCTATTTATTCTTAATATATTACTATTGAGTGTGTCGCATTTGCAAATTGCACCAAATTCGGCGCTGCACTTCCTTGAGTCCCAGAACTCAGATGCTCAAGTTTGAAGTAGATCAGATGAACACTTTTACACGATAAATGAATTACATGCAGGCAGGGCAAGGCAGGGCAAGCCAGGTCAGACCAGACCAGAGCAGGGGCCTCATTTATAAAGGTTGCTGCGCACAAACAAGTAGTGTAAATGGGGGTGAAATGTGCTTAAGCATCTTTCACCGCAAATGTTGGCATTTATAGAGAATTTCTATGCGGAAAAAGGTGCGGATTTCTACGCATACTGTAATGGAAATTCTTCCTTGTCGAATTTTGAGAGTTGCTAATTTTCTGAAGAATTACAGACTTGGTGTGATGAATCAGATCTCTTTAATACATGCAGCATGGAGAGAGGACTCGGGGAGAGTCTTCTCTGCTAACTCTCAGATTCCCTAAGCTTATATACTGTCAGGAACCACAAGACAACAGATGCAAACTTCATTACAGGTGTAAATCATGCCTTCCACAGAGCAATTACCATTTGCTGTTTACAAAGACAACAACTGTCCTCTGACCTGACCTCCTAAGCACCTTAGGCACAGAGAATTGTACTCATCTGAAACTCCTGATAACCCCACATCCCAGGCAAAGAGAATTGCAGACATGTAGAAATGTTGTAATTCATACACAAATTTCTTCCACAATACTTTCACCCTGCCGTAGAGCTCACGCCAAGTTTTTCAGAGACGGGAATCAGCAACACTCGATGGTTATATCACAAAATAAAACTCAGTCTGAAGTAAAAACACAGATGAATGTAAAACACACATCACTACATATATATTTCATAATGTATAGGCCTGCCTCTGATTGTGGATATAGTCTATATTTATTTGTTAGAGCCTAAATACATAAATATGTAAATGTAATTTAATGTCGTTATATTGTTGGATGCAGATATGGTTGAGTTATTTGAGAATTGTTGGTGGTGTTACATTTTTAATTGAATGCATATTGTATCGGTCAGGAGGTGAGACTTTTCCTCTGTGTAAAATGTTGTTTTCAAAGGCTACAAACCAACAAATACGGACAGAAGCAGAATATTTGGTTGGAAAAAAACATGTTCTGAATTTTAGGAACCATTCCATCTATCTTTTTTTCAGCTGTGTGTTTTTTGGCTCCAACTTTCATGTATGACCACTTCTTTTTGACTCTGCAACAGTTGGTTGTTTGATCCAACCCTGTTCACCATCCACCACATGCTTCTGTCAGACAAACTGCTGGAGATACCGCTGACTTGTCCTTTAACCGTGTTTTATTAACACACTGCACAACATCAACATGAGCTCTTAGCAAGTAACACCAGAGAAGTCTCAACCAACCTTGTTGATCACTCAAACAGTGACACCATAGCTACTAATTCTAGCTCTCTGATTGGCTAGACAGCATGTCAGTCTACAGTATTACCCAATACCTTGACAGCTTCCCTTCAGCCTGTTTCCTTTTATTTGATATTCCACTGCTAAGCCCTCCAAACAAAACAGTTTTACGGTGCTCAACCTCTAACCTCTGTGATGAGAACTCTAACTCACACTCTTTCTTCTTTGTACTCATCTCCATCTTTCTCTCACTGAACAAGGCCAGCTCAGCCAACAAAGGCTTCGGCAATGTCAGTATATTCATGAGCTATTTAGCATTGACCATTTATGGATGATTGTGGGATGATACTGGGAGGAGTAGTGGGACAACACTGGGAGGAGACCATACCCGCACAATTCACTGCAGGTGATGAGAAGACTGCGTACAGGTGTGTGCCTCAAGAAAATACTTGAATATTTTCTTGTGTAAATACATTGTAAATACATTCATACAAGTTCTGTGAGTATGAAATGTTTTAGGATGGAACCTACGCTCAGTTTTATAAATGAGGCCCCAGGCCTTAAATTTACAACCTCATGTCTCCCACTTGATGTTGCTGCGACCCTCCAAACTTGACGTTGTCCACCATTGCTGACAAATCATTGATGTGAGCATGCTCAGTGGGAGAAAAAGCCACATGAAATGTGATGTGACTGTTCACATTGCTGTCATATCTGCAGGAGTCCGATGTGTATCTGATCCAGGACCACATATTAGTGTGTCCCAAATCGGAAATGAAAAGGTCAGATTTCATGTGACTCGTGCTGTTCACACTGTCCTGAAAAAAACATATTGCACCACATACGGGCAAAAACAAAATCAGGTTTTATCACTTTTGCCTGCATTTAAAACATAGCCTTTGATGATGGATTGTTTGAGTCAGATAGGGATGCACCAATACCTCTTTTTGTCAGACCGAGTAGTACTTACATTTGAGTACTTCCTGATATTAGTGCCTAATAATAAGATAGCAGTTTACTTTCAAAACATGTTTTATTCTCATCAGGTGTTACTTCACTTTGCATGGATGACGACCCAAATCCTCATCTATCCGCTGCACCATTACACTGATAGTTGGATGTTTGTAGGAATAATAAGATGCTTATTAACTAAAGAACTTGGTTTATTAACCAGAACACAGAGGATGCAATGTAACAAACATAGCAGTAGCACCATAGAGTAGAGAGTATGTATATAGAGTATGCATTCGCCATAAATCTACTCAGTACAGTGTCTGCAGTATGTCAGCACAGACAAATAAGTGTCAACACACACAGTGACTAATCTACACTGATGAGACACTGGGCTAACACTGCCAGTCCAAATATGAGTGGTGATGCTGAAGTTTGAAATGGGCTATGCACTAATATACAGATATCGCTACATTCATTTGCACACACTGCTGCCACCAAGGTAACAGAGTGGTGTGTGGGGGGGGGGGGGGGGGAATTGTTTTTCCAGCAGTAGTTGCAGTGTAGTTTATGCATTCAGATTTGATGGTGAGTCTGTTACGGCTGGACATAAGGGGGAGTTCAAGCCATCCTCAGGAGCACCTTTAATAATGCAATCTACATGCATTGTCACTCTCATAGACCGAATCTCATCCTGGCAGCTGTGTGCCATCAGCTGATGCGTCAACTTTCTCTGATGCAAGAAAACTTTTCCATGTCAGTGTAACAGAGTCGGAGCTTTGCAGTTTTTCCCCAACATGTTGCAAGGAAGAGGACAAGAGGAGAGTCTTTCAAAACTCTGATCGATGTGATGGACATACTGTATGTCAGCCTGTTAGTTCCACTGACTGCTGTAAAAATAAAGCCTGTTTGTTTTTATTCTGGCAACTCCCAACTGGAATCAATGAGTCCCTGTAGGCTACATTTAATTAGCTATTTTGTTATCATTTTAGTTTGATCTTACATTCTGTTTTTTGATAATAATTTGAACTATATATGTATAATTTATGTACAGCCATCATTTAAAAAATACAACACTCATAGTCAGAAAGACGCTTGTGTTTGTAGACCTATAAGATATCGAGTCTAGCGCAAACAAACTGGCATGGCGTTTGCAGCACCTCATTTATCCAGCTCACGAACATCCTTTCCTCTCCCGGCGTGATTTTGGGAATTGCTGCTGTGGAATGTGAGGAATGTGGAGGGAAGGTGTGATTTACTGATTGCTGCTATTGTGCTCTGCCTTGCCCCAAATCAGACGCAATTCACACATACAGTACTGAACAATGTTCATTGAAACACAAATCAATCAAATCATGAAATTATAAACAATTAAACAGAAGTATAAGGAAAACAGTCCTATAACCAGTTTGCAAGGGCCTCAAACTTAGGTTAACAATTCTGTACAAAACGAGGGACTATTATTGGACCACCCAGCGCAGAGAGCAGGAGACTGGGGAATCCCTCTGGAGAAGTGCTCCTGAGGACTTAAAGTGAGTGGCTGTGCGACAACAATATATCAACTTAATTATAGATTTAACGGACACCTCTGGTGGTACAGTTTTACAAATTTAAAGAAAATGTTCTCCTCCTGAACTTAATTTTTATGAGTCATGTTAGTTGTAATGTATACATGCTGATAGATGCAATGTCTTAGGACACAAACACCCTCTCTCTCTCTCTCTCATAGAGAGTTCGACCAGCATAAAATCTGCATTAGTTGATTTATTTCATTCAACATGCAACATCTTGCACTAAATCTATTCATCATTTAAGAGACCCACATAAAGGTATTTGCGTTTTTCATTTTTCACCATCACATGTTTTTTGTTCACAGCTGCCAGCCATCGATTTCTGCGGTATGGGGAACAATTTTCTCAGTGGAAAAGTAAAAAACAATACTTCCCCTCTTGTTTGAGGTTGTGTGAAGAATAATACCCGGCTTCACAACTCTTAGGCATGGTTGTGTGAGTTTAACGGTGGTTGGCATCAGCTTATAGGTGTCTTACTGTAAGGAATGACTGTCTTACATTGTTTTCACCAACATGTCTTGAGAATGTCCGGAAGTAGGTGAAAGTACCCGTATGATCCTGGTTGAGAATACGTTCCAGAAATACAACCAGGGGTTCACTCGAAAGCGCTGATTCTCTAGTTTATGAGGGAAAACGGCTCATCTCTATCTCAAACCAGTGCGGAGCTAAGAAGCGCTAAACACAACATGAAATGGAAGTATACACACTCCCATGGGTCTCATAGAGTTTGTTGATTTTCTAAAAATGCATTTACTGTTGTCCCACAATTCATTGATATCTTTTTGAGAGTCAGTTCCATTGATAAACTGTCCAAACCATCCAAATTAGATATACTGACCAACAGTAGAAACGCATATTTTTTTGTCATGCCATCCTGTTCATATTAAATATCAAAGGCAAATTATGTTTCACGCATCTTTATTCACCATTTAGCCATACAGAATAATTATTTTTGTGCAGATTAGTGGTTTTTGCCTTAGTGTTTACAAGTCAAAAAGCGTAGATGGTGAGACAGACAAAAATAGTCACTACCGTGCGTGTCTGCCTCCAGCATTTATCACTACTTTAAACCACCTGAATGGATAATAATAATAATACATTTTATTTATAACGCGCTTTTAAAAATACTCAAGGATGCTTAACATCTCCAGAACTAACAGAAGAAACAACATATTTAAAAATGAATCAATATCAGATGTTAAAAAAAGCGAATATAAACAACTCAAATGACAGCAAGATAAAATGTTATTCTTGACTTGTGGGATGACATGCCATTCTTCCTGCAGTGCTGTGACAAGTTGTTCATGTGTTGCTGGAGCAGGATCTTTCTGTCTCACCCGGTGATCCTGAACGTCCCATAGAGGGCATTGTCATGTATTAAGGTGATGCCTGATTGCTGTATCCTTGGAATGACGTGTGGACCTAGGACCGTATCTCGGAGACGGACTTGAATGTGGACAAGTTCTTACCGTCATCCATTAGCAGTGGCCCCCCACTTCATGACACCACCACCAAACGATCTACTTCTTGGACGTATGCGGCAGAATAGCGGTCTCCGTGGTGATGGTACAAACGCCAACGACCACCAGCTGTGTACAAGTTAAATCCAGACTTGTCGCTAAATGTGATCTCTGTCCACTTTGCAGTCAGCCGTAACATCTGGAACATCTGTGCTGCACGTGTCTGCCGAGTTCCGACCACAGCATCCCAACTGCGCGTTTTTTCAGGGATCGTCGCATCGTCAGTTGTTTCTCTAGGACCTTACTTAGACCCGGTAATTTATCGCCTTGGCCAGGTCTTTTCAATTATGCAGAGAAAAGTCTGACCAACATCATAGGTTACTCTGAAATGAACCAATGACTGTTATTTCTATGTATGACTAAATGATGGTTATTCATGATTAACATGTTTTGGTTGTGGGTACTTAAAAAAGTCTATTCAGTGAATCGCATGATAGTTTTTTCAGTAGATTATGGTTAATGAATAGATTGATGGTCAGTATAAGATTAGTTTCCTAAAGAATGTTTAAGTTTTAATTAACTACTAACTTGTGCGATTACATTTACACGCGTTCAGTCATGATTCAAGATCTCTGCTGCCACCTAGCATGTACCGCTATCAAGTGCAGCAAACACAGCCCCATCATAGCCCCCCTAGTTTTGCTGCCACGGCACCATTGCTGCACTGCTGCAGCAAGGTGTGCAAATGAATGTAGTGACATCTTTAGTTTGCTACTGCCGAATAAAGAAGTCCAAAATGCCAGTAACAGGTAGCTGTTGTGTTTGTTCACAGAGTTGTACAGCTTTGGTGGTAGTGTCTGTGATGTAGTGATGGCTGGGAATCACATGTACGCTGAGAAGAATAACTAAATCCTGCATTATCCAAAACCAATAACTGCTCATCATCAAAAGTAATGTACCGGTTATTTTTCCAGACTGTGGGTTGTGTCTGGGCATTTCCTGATACTGGGCTCGTACACTTGTACTCTTGAAATAACTCCGATATCACTGCACCCGATACCACTTTATTACAGTCAGAAAATAAGTAACATCTGATGAAGATCAAATATGTTTTGAAAGTAAGCAGTGATGTTATTATTAAGTCCTCATATCAGCAGTCAGTATTGGCAAGTATTCAAATGTAAGTACTCAAACTTGTAATTGGTCTCACAAAAAGTGATATAGGTGCATCCTTAATAAAACCAGAAGTAAAAACATTTATGGCAGTGCAGTATTAAACAGTAAAGTCATCAGTTCCACAGGGGAGAAGTGGCCAATTCCGTCTGACCAGTTTGGTTCAGGTCAGTCTCATGATGTTGTGGGATGGGGTACAGGATTCTTATATATATATTATATATATATATATATTGAGAATTTCCCCACTGTGGGACTAATAAAGGAATATCTTATCTCATCTTATCTTATCTTTTATAGCTGGTAGGACATCGAACATGCTAACTCATTTGAAACGGCATCACCTGAGTGTTAACATTAGTGGGACAAGGGGAAAAAAACAAGTACAGTTCAAACCCAGCTCCCCATGGCATTAAAACAGCCGCTTGCTAATGATTCAGACCAAAGCAATAACAAGCTCCGTAGGTATTTTTATAGCAGTGGATATGAGACAGTTCGCTGTTGTTGAGAACACAGCCATAGTCTGTTCAGTTAACCAGTATTGAATAAAAGAATAAGGAAAAGAAAAAAACAGTTGAATGTTTTCTGTTCCTTGTTTCTGCTGTACCAAAAACGTACCGAATTGTGACCTCAAAACCGAGGTACGTACAGAACCGTGATTTTTGTGTATCGTTACACCCCTACTTTGCCCAAAAAGAGAACAGAAAACGTAGTACAAAACTACACTCGAAAAGCACATCACAGGTGTATGCTTGTGAGATCAAATTAAGTCACGAAGAACATAAGATGGAATGTCATAATTCGTACATGCAGAGCAGCTTTTATAGACTTTTAATTTGGTTGTGAAACTGTTCATGGAGCTGCAGCCCTTCACATCATCAGACAGGGTGTTCCTCTGATTTATGGCTTTACAGACACGGCCCATCGCCTAAATGCAAGGCAGAAAAATGTTTTATGGGATGTACTGGGACTTTTACTGGCTCATCTTATTATCTCATTTCCCAAGTTGGGAAGTTGTTATTCCTACTTCTGTGTGTTCATGGGCTTTTAAGATGCACTGTCGGACAACATGGATGCCATAAGGTGTGTTGTATTTTGTTGCTCAGATAGCGAGGACTTCCTTCCACTAGGCTAAGGAGATGGCTGTGTGATTGTGAATTGTAATTCAGCTGAACCTAAGGAGAGAACGGGTGCTATAATTTTTTCGTCTTGGAATGTCAAAGGAATCAATGAGCAGTTCAAGAGAGCCGAAGTGTTGGCACTTTTAAAATCTATTAAATCAGGGATTATCTTCTTGCAATAAACACATTTAAAGAAAGACTCATGCCTAAGACTCAGAGGTAAATGGATTAACCAAGTTTATCACTGTTCCTTCCCATTTAAGTCCAGAGGGGTAGCCATCATGATTCGTAAAGGGGTCCCTTTCAGGCATCACTCCACAATTGTGGATAAAGAGGGTAGATATGTCATGGTGACGGGAGAGTTGCATTCCAGACCTGTGACGTTAAATATATATGACCCAAATCAAGATGACCCTGATTTCTTCAGGAAAGTACTAGGATTAATACCAGATATTTCCAACACTAACCTTATTAGTGGGGGCGATTTCAACTGTGTGTTGGATCAATACCTGGATAGGTCATCGAAATAAGCTGGAGCCCCCTCCAATACAAGTAAGCTTCTCAACACTAACATTCATTTAGAATATGAATCTGTGTGACCCTTGGAGAATCTCAAATCCAACAGGCAAGGATCTTTTCATTCCCACGTCCATAATGTCTACATTAGAATCGACTATTTCTTGGTGGATGGGAAATTATTGCCATACTCTGATAACGCTAAGTACCATAATATTATCTCTGATCACTGCCCAGTTACTTTCTCTTTCGGGATATGTGGCACTCCTCAGCATAAGGGGAGTTGGAGGTTTAACCCACAACTTATTATTGACAACGCCTTCTGTGAATACATTGAAACACATATTCCTGTCTTTCTCGAGGCAAACAACAAGCCAGAAACGGCTCCAACATTACTGTGGGAAACTCTTAAGGCATACCTTAGGGGGTGCATTATGTATTTTCAAGCCTCCAAGCAGGAACAGAGTAGAATGGAGCAGGCAAAATTGGAAGATCAGATTTACAAGCTAGATTTAAAAAATGCAGTGTCCCTCTAAAGAAAAATTTAATCAGATATTAATACTTAAGTATCAGCTTAATAAAATACTCTCAGCGAATAGGTAAAGCCTTTATGTTCACAAAACACCAATATTTCGAGTTTGGTGACAAACCACATAAGCAGCTTGCAAGGCAATTACGAAAGCTGGAAAACGAGCGTACAAACCATAGAATTAAATCTGATACAGGGGGAACTGTTATCCTCTCACAAGGACATAAGTAATTTTATGAGAGGTTATATACATCTCAAATCAGGGCAATACCAGGGGATATGAAAACATTCCTGGAATGACCCCTTACTTAAATAAAATGTTTAGTCACTCATTTAAGGGTGGACAGCTCTCGCACACTATGAATGAGGCTACTGTTATTTTAATTCCGAAAAAAGGGAAAGATTCAAAAGAAGTGGGATCCTACAGACCCATATCTGTTTTAAATACAGACCAAAAAATCCTAACAAAAAGCCTCTCGATAGGAAAGCTGGTACACCAAGACCAGACTGGATTTATTCCCCAAAGACACTCATTCTTTAATTTGAGGAGATTATTTAATGTTATATATTCCCCACGACATCCCAAAGAGGTATTCGACCAGGCCGAATGGCCTTATTTAATTGCGGTCCTTAAAAAATGTGGAATTGGTGACAGATTTATTTGTTGGATAAATTTATTATACACCCCTGCACCAAAATACTGACTAATCAGACACTTTCTTCTGACTTCAAACTACACCGGGGAACTAGGCAGGGCTGCACCTTAAGTCCCTTGTTGTTCGCGTTGGCAATGGAGCCCCTCGCAGAGAGCATTCGATCACACCCGGAGATACATAGATATAACACTAAATATACATATCTCTTTATGCAGATGACATTCTCCTTTTTATATCGAAACCACAAAAATCAATTCTTTGATCAATCCTGTCTTTGTTCAATCTTTTTGGCTCCTTTGTTGGTTATAGGGTCAACTGGGATAAGAGTGAGCTCATGCCAATTCGCATTATGGACCATGATTGGCTCCACCAGCTCCCCTTTAGAATAACCAAGGAGAGAGGTTTAAGTACTTAGGAATAGTTATCACTAAAAATTACAATGCGATGGGGCCAACTTCGATCCACTGATGGATAAACTTCGGAGTAACATCCAGTTTTGGAGAACCCTCCCGATTTCTTTGTTAGGACGAATAAATGTTATTAAGATCCAGAACATTCCTTTGTTCATTTCTAAAAGTTTCTTAAAGCATTTAGACTCTACTATTCTTTCATTTGTATGGGATTATAAAGTTCATATAGAATAGCAAAGGCTCATCTTTGTAAATCCAAGATAAGCGGAGGATTGGCTATTCCAAATTTCACACATTATTATTGGCTAGCCAACATCTGCTCCATTGGCTACTTGCTGGATGATATGGCCGTGTTACCTGATGGGTTGGAGATGGAGCGAGAGGATTGCCTACCTTTCACTGTTGGCGCAGTTGTTTTGTCTCCTGTGCCACTAAACAAAGTAAATTATCACAACAATCCAATCATTCATAATACCATACATATTTGGAAACAAATCAAGAAACATTATAAGCTCAGGGAAATGTCCTTCCTGCTACCCATAATGGCAAACCCCTCATTCGTTCCTTCAAAGCTAGATGGTGTTTTTTTTTAATGGAGGGAAGTGGGAATATGCAATCTCAGTGACCTATACCTTGAAGGGTCGTTTGCATCCTTTCAACAGTTCCAGGACAAATATGCTCTCCCACAGCGTGACTTCTTCAGATACCTCCAGGTGAGGAGTTATAATAGAACTCATTTTCCCAACTTTGAGAGGGCAGGGCTGTAAAAATTGGATAACTGTCTAAAACAATCTGCTTGGTCTAACAACATAATTTCTTGCCTGTACAATGTACTGCAGAGTCTAGCCCCAACCACGACCAACACTATCAAGGCAGAATGGGCTGCAGAATTGGGTAGACAGTTACCAGAGGATATCTGGGATAAGAGCCTGGAATACATACACACTTGTTCGGTTAATACAAGACACCGTTTAATACAATTTTAAGGTATTGCATCGATTGCACTATTCAAAGACAAAATTACCTAAAATATTCCCAGAAATCTCAACACAGTGTGATAGATGTGGAGCAACTGAAGCAACCTTACTACATAGCTATGCTTTATGTCCCAATTTGCAGAATTTCTTGCTGGGGATATTTAGATTACTCTCAAAGATACTGGAGTGGGGCTAGAACCTGACCCAGTGTTAACTATCCTGGGAGTGTCAGAGGGGTCAAGGAGACTCCAGACAGCCCAGCAATGCCTGTTATCTTATGGACTTCTCACTGCCAAGAAGCTCATTCTACTATTCTGGAAGAAGAAGGAAATGCCCACTATCAAACTTTGGTTAACTGAATTGGCAGAAACACTGCACCTAGAGAGAATTAGATTTATTCTTAAAAATTAACTCAGGAAATTTGAGAAGATTTGAGATCCGTTAATCTCCTATCTGAAAAACTCTGTATATTACCTGACCATCTTGCATTGTTGAGCAACACTCCTGAGGGGGGGTACATGGTGGGGATGGTTGGTAATTATTTTATTCATTATATTTTTATTTATTTATTTCAGATTTTTTTTAATTTTTTTTTTATGATTCCGTGTGTTAGGCCGGGACTGTTTCTCCTTGTTTTGGTTGGCAAGGAATTCAGCTACCGGTAGTGTTCGTTGTTTGAAGTTTGTAGGCACTTCGTTTGTCTGGTTAAAAAAAAGAAAGGAGGAGAAAGCATATCTGAATGCCATGTATACAAATGTTTAATTTTTCAATAAAAAATATTTGAAACAGAAACCTCCTTCAGCCTCAGAAGACACTATTTAAAATTTTCTCCACACACTTGATCTGCCATCTATCGGTGAGATGCAGAATAATACTCTTACTTCAGAAATACGAAATGAGGAAGTACAGGATGCAATTAGTAGACTGAAGACCAGTAAACCCCTGGTAGTGATGGATTCCCATCTGAGAGGTACAGGATATTTACCTCCTCATATCACTGAAACAATGGCACGATGGCGATCCCAAGGATTTGCTGAAAACATTGGTATATAATATGTCCAGATTAAGTTAAGAAATATAAACTTAAGAGTGAGTTAAAAAGCCTGGAGATTCTGAGATTTTATGAAAGTCATCACTCAAGTTTATAGTGGAAGTCAATGGAGCAGTTTGATGGACCACCTGGAATTCTAGGTCCTCTGCAGCCCAAACGATAAGGTTGTTTGGTTCCATTCTGGTATTAAATGAAGCAGCATAAATTTTCCTACGGTTTGATGTACATATTATGGATGTGGGGTCAGGATGAAATTCAAACGAATTGCATATGACCTCAGGTTCAAGCAATGGACAGAAAAATGTATCACTGCATTTTTTACTATCCTAAAAGATGGACATGTATGAGTTTTCAGGACTTAAAGGTGAAATTTAGTCTAGAAGACCATGACGTCTTTAGATACGTACAAGTATGAGACTACTTTATAAAACAGGTCAAAATTGTCTCTAAAACAGATTTGAATGGTACTATAAAAATTATAGTGGACGCTTATCACCAGGGCAGATATCGGGTCATCTCAGCCTTCTACAAAGCCCTAGGGGAGAATAGAGAAACCTCAACATTATACATAAGAAACAAATGGGAATTGGAGCTTAATATAGATATTTCAGATGACAACTTGAATAAAATGTGTTCAACACAATGCACTTCTACCAACTCAACAGTATGGAGAGAGTTTGGTTGGAAGAACGTTGTTCAGTTTTTTATAACTCCCTAGATCAAAAGTCGTCAACTGAAGACCCAGCAGTCCTGCTGGAGGCTCTGTAGTAACCTGGAGGCTAACCATGCACATATTTTCTGGAGTTGAACTACTGAATTGAAACTGTACTGGAGCATTGTAAATGCAACTGAAAAGGAAATTCTGGGATACCAAACACCTGTTCAGTGATATATTTAGGGAACATTGACGATTATATACAAAAGAGAGACAGATATTTGGTAAAAATTTTGCTTTTAGCCAGTAAAAAAGCTATAACAAAAAACTGGCGTAAAGTTGAACCTCCAGGGAGAGAACAATGGTTGCAGGTTGTCCAAGATATCTACTCGATGGAAAAGCTGACATACCATCTTAAACTTAAAGGCAATATCTATGATCAGAACTGAAAAATGGACCATTTACATGAAACATGATGCAGTCAAACAACTGAGCTGTTGAATATATAATATATAGAATGATAAGAAATGCCTATGTTCACTGCCCCTGACAACTGTTTATTTTTTCTCCTTCTTTTTTGATTGTATTGTTTGTTGATATTGATGCCTAGAATGCTCTGTCTGTGGCTGAAAACTTAAGAATTATCATTAAAAAAAAAATTTTTAAAACATGATGATAGCTATTTGAAATTTTAAGATTTGTATAACCAAGTGATTTTGTCCCAGACTTGTAGCTACTCCAGTACCTTCCCTAAAATCCCAAAATTTTGCTTTACCTGTCTTGTTATTGGGACTACTGCTAATAATAATTACCTTTTCTAACTGATCTGCTTCACTTATACATGAACAGAAGCTCGTGGCTACAACCTCTGCCATACTACAAATAGCATGTATGCCAAATTTTGGTATTCAGTCATTCATTAAATTTCTGTAACCACTTATCCTAGGATGGTGGGGGCCTGGAGCCTATCCCAGCTGTCTTTGGGCGGGAGGCGGGGTTCACCCTGGACAAGACACCAGTTCATCACATAGAAAGACAAACAACCATTCGCACTCACATTCACACCTACGGTCAAGTTAGTCACCAATTCACATCCCAGGTCCTCAGGTGGATCTGAACCGAGGCCCTTTTTGCTGTGAGGCAACAGTGCTACCCACTAACCACCCATTTTGGTATTCAATATATGAATCATAAAACATTTGTGACAATCTTCAAAACACATTTCTGAGTTGTTCTTCTCACTCGATGCAGATTTTTTTCCCCTCTCCAAGTCTCATTTTTCTGATTTTTCCGACACCATTTGAATGCATAATAGTTTAGTGAACCTAGTGTACACAAAGTTGCGTAGTGGAGGAGGGGCCAAACCATTTAAGATTTTAGAAGCTAGACATTAATTTGACAATAATTTAAAGGTCATCATCATGTGCGGCACATTAGGGATTGTAACAACCAGCCAACTATGAATAACTCAGAGCCAGGGCTCTTTGTCCACAATGTTTCAATAAATGCTGTTTTGTCTGTAAGGGATGTTTCTGGAACTTTGTTGAATCCATATCACTAAGAATGTGTACATTTAAAGTGACTGCTCTATGTATGCAGCCATAACCTTGATATTGCTGTTTTACCTGAGTGGATTGTTGAACTGATAATACTTGATCACTAATCACTGATTGATCACTCCCCCCAGGCTCTCCTCCAGCTGCCCTATCTGGATAGTCTGTACGGTTACAGTCTAAAGCTGCTTCGGTATGTGGACACCACCAAACTGGCCAGCCTGGTTAGAGCTGACTGGACCTTCTACTCATCCCACCCTGCTCTCTTCCTGTCCACCTACTTGGCCCATGGTCTGTTGGTTGACTACTTTGAGAAGAAACGGCGTTGTGGCATCAGAAGCCAAGAGGACAACACCACCAACCTCGAGTGGTTAGCCAGTTTGTGGGACTGGTACATTTCCTATCTGCTCCATCCTATCACATCACTGCAACAGGTCCCATCTGACCACTCAGACTGGGAGGATGATCCCAACTTCTTATTTGAGCGTTTGGCTTTCCCTGATCTCTGGCTTCGCCCATTAGTAAACATGGACTACATTAAATCCTTGCCAACCTGGACGTTCAGAGCTATTGGTCAAGACAGAAGTGAGGGATCTGATCTTCAGCTGGATGAAGAGACAGATTCAGACACAAAGAGTAGAAAGCAGACTGATTCCCCTCCTGCAAGTCCCAGCAGACCTCCTTCCAGCTGCAAGAGGCCTAAGAGATTATTGTGCAAACAGAACAACAACTCACAACTCTGTGTGTCCGACAACATGGACCCTGCTGCTGCAACATCCTTCTGCTCTCGTCATGAGAATGTAATCTCTGCATTAGCTGACAGAACATGGGGGAACAGCTACCTCACACCTGAAGGTGCCTCTAACCACCAGCACTGTGGTTGGTCAGTCTGGCCCTGTGACATTCTGCAGTGTTCAGAGTGTGTGGTGTGTTTGGAGAACTTTGCGAGCGAGGAGCTGCTGATGGGTCTGCCCTGTGGCCACGCCTTTCACCAGCAGTGCATTATGATGTGGTTGGCTGCAGGGAGACACTGCTGCCCAGTGTGTCGCTGGCCCAGCTACAAGAGGAAACAGCAGACAGCTACAAAGAGTAGCTCCACTGAGAACACTCAGCACGAATAATGAGTACTTCTGATCTACTCCTTTCCTCTCTGTTCTCGCTGTTGATTGGCAGCAAGCTCACTGAGCATTAAAACTGTCTGTTATCATCACAGCTTGCTTGAGGTTTTGACAGAGGAGGAGTTAAGTAGAAAACACAGTTAGTTGGTGTTATCAAGGCAGATGTTGTCATGTGTCAACAGTCAGTTTCTTTCGTTTCCTTTCCAAAAAGTGAAGGCAAAGTCCATAATTGTAAACTGATTAAGCTATGAAAGCCCCCTCAACATGGCGTCTGTAGGGAGACAACATTGATTCACACATTAACCATAGGTATAATCACACTAAAATTCACAGTACAATAAAAACATTCAAAACACTACACAGCACCCAGAGAG
This sequence comes from Chaunax sp. Z400, assembly GCA_037577475.1. Lineage (NCBI taxonomy): Eukaryota > Metazoa > Chordata > Actinopteri > Lophiiformes > Chaunacidae > Chaunax > Chaunax sp. Z400. The sequence continues at coordinate 4,984,010 of CM075189.1, forward strand.
CATAAACCTCCACCAAGGCAGCTCAGTTTCCCAGTTATGTCAGTGCACATACGAGCAACAGTCCCCTGATAGTGTGACCCTCATCATGTAAATGGTCTGTACTTACAGTATATAGAACCTTTCCAGTCTGATTGACCAATCAAAGCTTTACAACACAAGCCAGCATTCATCCATTCACACCAACATTCATACGGTGGTATCATTCACCTGAGATAACAGGAGCAGTAAACATTCATACAAACACTCACACACCTATGGAACAGATACTGGGAGCAAACTGGGGTTCAGTATCTGCTCAAGGACACTTTGACATGTAGACTGCAGGGGCTGGGGATCGAACCACAGACATTCTGATAAGTGGATGACTGCTCTACCACTGAGCCACAGCCGCCCCCATGTGACCGTAAAAATCTGCCCCTAAAATCTGAATCACTTCGGTATCATTATTACATAGTTATACAAGACGAAGAATATTTCACTAATGGTAGTGTTCCTCAGTATCTAGCTCCAAAATTTGATAATTTCAAATTTGACACTTCTTTCTCTTCTGTGCTGATGTTCATCAGTTTCTTCATTTTAATCCAGTTATCAGGTTGAATAAAATGTTCAGAGTAATAACTGTGTATCCTGCTGCTTCCAGATCTGTGAACAGATTCCTCTTTGAAGCAACACCAATGTTACAGAATCTTTAGTGACTTATTTTTTACAATGAATCTACATTTTTGTTGTGACAAAGAGATTAAAGAACCAGCAAAGAGTAACATTGGGCTCTGGTACAGAATTCCAGGTACTTTACTGATACCAGTATGTGTTGAGTCATGAACAGCACCCAACCCTATTTAACAAGCCAACTGTATCAAAACTCATTTGCGTAAAGTGGCACATTCACTCTGCTCCATCCTGTATCATGACTGGTGGTAAATGCAAAAACCTCCCTGCATGTGTTTGTATTGTTATTTAAGTTTTGTTAAACTCTCTCAACACAGGGAAGGGTGTGTAGACTGGCACAACAATAAAATTAAAATCAATGAATTGGTTGTGAATTATCAAGTACTTTGATTATGACCCCACCAACAACTCCTCAGAACGGTCATTTTCCAAGACTTAACGGTATCTCATGATCTTGTTTTTGGATGAGGGTACGGAGTCGTAGTGTAGAAATGAGTACCTGACCACTGAGCCATGTGAGGTATTCAGCAACACATGAACAGTACTTTGAAAAACCCTCTCACATTAGGGACAAATTTCTGCCAGGATTTTATTTATCAATAAAGATTGGCTGCAGAGTAGCAACACAACTAATTTATTGTAACTCAGATCATATGCCTTCATTACATTTGTCTTTAATGCATAAGAAATATCAAAGAATCCAAAGGTTGTGGAAATGTATGTTTCAGCCTCTACTAGATCTGATGCACCTCTGTTTGGATGTCATGGATTTTACCAGAATACTCAACCATGTCGACCTTGTTGTCACAATTGGGCACCATATGTTTTAGTATTTAACTGAAATTTCTTTAGTAAGGTACACTGTGTTTGACACAAATAATGTATGTTTTATGACTTGCACTTTTTATTTTCCAAAATCAACCATGCAACAGTTCTGCATATGAAATTCAGCAACAAACAACAATTCCCCTCCCACCCTAACCCCTCACAAAAACAAAGGGGGGTCACCCTGAATATATAGTGACTGGTTTGTAAACCTATTACAAACAGTACAACTGTATAAAGAATAATAGATGAGATGAATTACCGTTCCATAGAAACCAACGATCAGCAAACAAGAACATCTCATATAAATTAATTTTTTTTAAAAGAAATCAAAAACAAAATACACTTCCAACCTGGCCTTACACTGGTTCCTATATAAACGATATATACATGCCCCACTTGATAAGATATTTTTCGATCCTGTTCTGCATCCTGTATGTCATTCTTTGATATGCAGCAACTTTTCCCAGTTCAGTCACCCATTACTGATAAAGAGGTTCTCCAAGTTTCTTTTTTTTCCAAAATTGCTGGATTTTGTGGCACGCCCATAGCATATGTAACTTTATCATTATTACATTTCCAACAAGACGCTGAATCCTTCAAACCCAGTCTGTACAATCTGCTTGGGGTCCAATAAAAGCGGTGTAAAATTTTAGATTGAACGAGTCTCACCCTCAGATCCCTTGACATTGTTCGAGAGTTGCTGCTTATTTCCTCCCATTCCTGCTCATCAAAAGATATACCATGATCTCATTTCCAAGCTCCCTTAAGAGCAATTGTAGTTTTATTCCCTGCATAATCCAATAGCATCTTATAATATTTAGAAGCTTCTCGTCCTTCCCCAAAAACCTGAAGGATTCTAGAAAGCTTCTCTGCTGACTTTGGAGATTGTACACCTGACCCGAAGATTTTCTGCAGTAGATGTCAAAGTTGCAGATGCCTCCAAAATTTTGGTAGTTTAATTTTAGAGTTTTTGGTAAATCATATTGTTGTTTTTGATCCTCAAATGATTTAAGGATGTTGGTGTTAAATAAAGCCCCTTAAGTAAGAATCCTCTTCTCCACCCATCCCTTCCAAATAAATGATTGTTTGTCAACTTCCAGCTTTGGATTCAGCCAAATACTTAAGGTTTTATTTAAATATGGATCCAGATCTATCAAATTTGCAATTTTCCTCCATATGTTCTGAAGATGAAATACCACCGGATGTGCCCTCATATGTTTACCTTGTTTGGTGGATAAGCAATGCAACAGGGGAGAGGGGCTGAAGCAGACTGCTCTATATCGTACCATGGTGGTGCTCTTTCGGGGGGTAATGCCCAATGAGCCAGGTGCTGCAGGCCAAATGCATTGTAATAAAACTGAAGCTTCAGGAGCCCCAAGCCGCCACATGCAACAGGTTGCTGTAATTTTCACATATTCATCCGTGGACGCTTCCCATTCCAGATGAATTTCTTAAATTTGATATCAAATCCTTTCAAGTATTTTGAAGAGATTTCTAATAGTAGAGAATGAAGCAAGTAGTTAACCCTTGGGACACAATTCATTTTAATTACATTAACTTTTCCCCATAAAGATAAAAAGAGCGATGACCACGTTTCACATTAATATCAAGTTTCTGCATTAGGGGGTCTAAGTTTACCTTGATAATAGAAATTTGAACCCAGCACCTTGAAAGAGCGTAGTTGGACAATACTATGTTAATGGCAGAGCCTCCGATTTACAAATAGTGTAATATATACATACAACAACCTTATACAACACAACCAGTCTGTAGCCACACACACACATGTCATTCCTCTACAGGTGACCGCAATCACAGTGTCATTGTTTATTTCATTTAAACTCTGCTTACCTCATTGGCAGCAGCAGTTTTAAGTGAAAAGTTAACATGTACCTATCCTACCCAGTAGCCAGCGGCAGACAAAACTATCTGGTGATGAGCAGATAGTCAGATAATTCCGTCAAGAGATGGTTATGATGAATACTGTACTTCTATTCAACAGGTCAACTCTATAAATTGTGTATATATTGTGATGTTTGACAGATTGTATTAGTAGAATGGTACTTTCTATATTTCCTTTCTGTACCTAACAAATCTGGAGAATATGATTTATAGACCAGGGTATTTCTGTAGCAGCAAAATGCTTCATATATCAAGTTTAATGCATCATTATCATGTATGAAGTTAGAAAAAAGTCCTGGTTTACTTTGACATCTTCATTTCCCACCAAAACTTTAGGGTAGCTGGTTGGAGTGTTGGAATGTGTTATCATTCTGGAGGCTCCTGCCCTGATGCTCAGCTGTTATCATGTCTCATTCTGGAAGCTCCTGCCCTGATGCTCAGCTGTTATCATGTCTCATTCTGGAGGCTCCTGCTCTGATGCTCAGCTGTTATGTCTCATTCTGGAGGCTCCTGCTCTGATGCTCAGCTGTTCTCATGTGTTATCATTCTGGAGGCTCCTACTCTGATGCCCAGCTGTTATCATGTGTTATCATTCTGGAGGCTCCTGCTCCGATGCTCAGCTGTTATGTCTCATTCTGGAGGCTCCTGCTCTGATGCTCAGCTGTTATCATGTGTTATCATTCTGGAGGCTCCTGCTCTGATGCTCAGCTGTTATCATGTGTTATCATTCTGGAGGCTCCTGCTCTGATGCTCAGCTGTTATCATGTGTTATCATTCTGGAGGCTCCTACTCTGATGCTCAGCTTTTATTACGTGTTATCATTCTGGAGGCTCCTGCTCTGATGCTCAGCTGTTATCATGTGTTATCATTCTGGAGGCTCCTGCTCTGATGCTCAGCTGTTATCGTGTCTCATTCTGGAGGCTCCTGCTCTGATGCTCAGCTGTTATCGTGTCTCATTCTAGAGGCTCCTGCTCTGATGCTCAGCTGTTATTATCATACTGGAGGCTCCTGCTCTGTGACCCACAAGTGGGTTGCAGGAGATTTTACCTGGGTTTTTATTTATTTGGCTATTTTAGTATTATTCTAGATTTATTTCTGCAGTACATCTTTCAGCCACACAAGGAAGCGCTTTTCTAGCTCCACCACACATGGAGAGCTGCCAATTATAGTGCGACATTGGAGGCAGCTGCAAGTAATGTAAGCCCGTGCTGCGCTGTCCTTTTGTATACCTGACTGGAACAAACAAGCCCACTTATCACAATAGTAAGGAAAAGCACATAACAGCCCTGATGAGATGACATGGAATGACCTGAAGTGGTTAAAACATGTGATTGACTCTCTGAGTAGTGAACATGAAACCTCCAACAAGAAGTATAGCCTATTTCTTATAGTACTGAATGTTGAATGAATATTGCTCAGGTCATTATAACACTGGATCTGATATGAAATACCGGCGCTGCCTATATTCTGTTTGTTTTATTGATGAGATGGAAAAAACGGGTCTGTTAATTACACCATAATGCACTCAATTTGTCCCCATATAAAGTAGTTAAAAATGTGTATTGTTTTACTGATCAGTGCACTTCAATTTAAAATTCACTTCATTTATCATAAAAATGTGAACATCTTTCAATGAGTGAAAATGAGAATGCATTTTCTCATTTATAAAGTAGACTATTTAAAATGTTTGTATTTTGATAAGAGGAAATAAAAACAAAGAGATACCAAACCCCTGCTAAATCCACTTATTTGGTCTTGTCTATAAAGTAATTAACATATGTACAGTGTACATATGTTATAGTGTACAGTGTTGTAATTTCAATGTGTAGTGTGAAATGTCTAGTTTTCCTATTCAAGATAGTATGATGATGCAGATGGCAGTAAAAACGGTCAGGAATGTTCATTGATGGACAAATTGTTAATGTTGCAATTTATAGATAAGGTCTATTGTGATTTGGGTCGCGATGGTTTGTCATTTTAAAAATGTGGGTCTCCAGAACAAAAGTTTGGGAACCACTGATGTAGAATCACCAGATCACCTTTATATTGCATGTATTTGGACTGTGGGAGGAACCTGGAGCATTTGGATACATGCAGAAAGGCCCCAGGCTGGAATAGCAACCACGACCTTGTTGCTGTGAGGCAACCATGCCATCATTCAACAACCACTACTTGTCACTTTTAACTAAATCCCCTCAATTTCCTCACAGCATGAGTTTGGACAGACGTGTATGTAAACGTCAGTGGACTGGTGCACAAAAGCTCATAAACTGGAGCTGATATTTCTAACTTAATAAAGAAAGTTCTTATTAAACAATTATGGCGTTCATATTATATTGATGGACTGTTGAACAATTTAATTTTAGTTCTGACTGACATCAGGTTGTGTCGGTCTCACTTTAATTTTGCGCTGACAATTAATTAAAATATGTATTGTCTCATCAAAAATAATAAATGGATATTTTGACATTTGGAATTTGAGGTTTTCTTTAACCGTTCAGGAAGAGCTTTACTGTTAGACCTTAAACACCTGTACATGAAACTGAGGAAGCATATGCTCTTCTGTACCGTGAAGTCTGACCTGTAGTACACAGCATTGAAACTCACACATGCCTTAATGTCATTATGTCCAACTTGTATCTGTGAAGCTGCTAGCAGGTTCCGTCTTTACCTGGCATTGTTTCAAAAGAATCCTGAATGGAATGTCCAACATGAAGTGTAACTTTGGTTGGAGGTTAACTCTCATAGTTCACATCCTTCCTCTCCTCCTTCTGTGAGAAAAGAAAGGAACAGAAAAAGATCTATGTTGAGCAATCCAAATAAAAAGAGCTTTGTGTTGGGAGTTGTCTTCACTGGTAAGGGTCTGTTTGGTGTGACGATATTTCCATCAGAGGTAAAGAATGGGTATATACACTTGTTGGGGCTATTAATAGGAGCAAATTTGGTTATCATAGTATGATTAATGATTATTAAAAATGATCATTAATTATATCATGAATTTGATATTATTACTAAAATTAATAATAATTACGGGGCACCACCCTGGAGTCAGGGAAAAATGATCATTAATAATCAATTGAATTTAATATTATTGTTAAAATTAATAATAATCCCGGGGAGACAGGGAAACAATTAACCCAATTCTGTTTAGTCTCAAGTGAGCAATGAAGGGAAGAGTACGAGCACTGACCCTCGCAACCAGCCTTTAAAACAGTATCAATGCAAAATAATACAAAACAATTTCTCTTTAAAATACAACAAAGTTTATTAAAATTAGCAATATTGATCTTCAGTCAACACACTTCAATTAATCAACTGGGTTATCTATAATAACTACTGACACAATCAAGGTACATGCAGGTACAAGCAAGCAAGCATGTGTGTGTGTGTGTTTGTGTGTCTGGGTGTGTGGATGTGCTTATGTGGGTGTGTATGTGTCTGTGTGTGTGAGAGGATCTGACTGAGAGAAGAGGAGGTACGTGACGTCACCCAAAGTCACTTGTTGTGGCCGTCACTGACCTGGATCCCCAAAAGCCTCAACAACCTGCTGGAAGCTTAAGGACACATATGGAGTCTGCTGAAAGAGCTTGTGGAAAATTTGGCCCCATTTCTTCAAGCAACAGACCTCATACAAGGGCACAAAGTGGTGACTCTCAGTGCGGCTCTCCCTTCAACAACCACCTCATCAGTATGCTGACTACGACTTGTCACCTGGTTGGTTTAGTGAAAGCACTGCAGAAGTCACTCCAATTTTTGGTTGCGAATGTCAGATTGGATAACCCAGCTCAACTTGCTGCAGATCTTCCATTTGGAGATGTGGTCTACATGATGTCAGCACTGCTAGACCCATCATGCTGTCCTTACACCAGATGAAGTCAAGAGTGAGGTGAAGGAGATGATAACAGGTAGCTATAATACACACTATACACACTGCTATACATACAACCCAGTGTATTAAGGGAAGAAGGTGAAATAGTCTGATCTTATCGCAGACCTTATCTTTTTAGTTTATTATTGTTTATTATTGTTAAATATTTTGTTTTTGGCAAATTATGTCAGTTTTGTTGCACCATGGTTGGGGTTCGTTCAATTTAGAATTTTTCCTCAAAATCTAAACACAAAAAAATATTAAACCAGAGAATGTTGTGCTCTCAAGCCAAGAAATTGATAGTTGATGCTCTATCATAATGTAAACTGAAAGAGTGTGAAAGACTTGTGACTTGACTTGGACTTGAGCTCAAAGACTGCCACACACACACATACACACACACACACACACACACACACACACACATACAGTACTGTGCAAAAGTCTTAGGCAGGTGTGAAGAAATGCTATAAAGTAAGAATGCTTTCAAAAATATAAAATTGAATTGTTTATTTTTATCGATTTACAAAATGCAAAGTGAGCGAACAGAAGAAAAACCTAAATCAAATCAATATTTGGTGTGACCACCCTTTGCCTTCAAAACAGCATCAATTCTTTACAGCATATCTATACACCTGCCTAAGACTTTTGCACAGTACTGTGTGTGTGTGTGTGTGTATATATATATATATATATATATATATATATACTATTTTTTTTTATTTGTTTTTCCTCCGTGAGGATCTAGGATGGGTTGATGATTTGATATTTCTAAATTGACTGTGGCCAAGGTCCCTCTATCCCTCTATCCCTTGGCCGCACCGGTCGCTTCCCAACCCGAAGGTCGGCAGTTTGATTCCCACCAAGGCTGCAGTCATTGGTTTTTGGTATATTCAAAAAGTCAATAAAAAATCATAAAAGAAATTTTCCTTGGGCCATGGAAGCAGGGTGGGCAGATGGAGCACGACTTTTATTAAAAATCCCAGATATCCACTTCATCCCTCCAGCAGGTCTGTATAATAAAAAAAGAGGGGATTAAAAACAGAGGTGCAGCAGACATAATATGGCAATTTAAAAAGAGTATAATTAAATATAAATAAATAAGAAAGTAGATGAAAAAAATAAAATTTGTTTAAAATTCATAGGTTAAAAAAATAAATGAGTTAAAAAATAAATACAATTAAAAAGAAGTGCTGGGAATTATATAATTATAATTGTTAAAAAAGAAGTTTTCGTTTGCAAGATACATAGTCTTGTGATGCACCTGGTGTTTCGGGTCTTTCAACAATCAGACACCCTCCCCCAGGCGACCCAGCCGGGGTTGATCAAGCCCCGACTTGTGTCCAGTTAGCTCTACCCCACACACGGCTCTCCTCTCCTGATCCACAGCCACCGTGATGCAACTTCTGCTGCCTCGGTGGCCAACTTGACGGCCCTTCGCCTACTGGCCCCTGTGATGCCCAGCATGTTGTAGGCCCTGCAGAGGGACTGGCCTGCAAACCCTCTGCAACCCACCTCAATGGGCTCACACCTCGCTCGCCACCCATTACCTCGACACTCCTCCACCAGCTCACAGTACTTTGCCCTCTTCCTCTCGTGGGCCTCCTCAATACGATCCTCCCAAGGAACGGTAAGCTCCAAGAGAATGATCTGCTTGGAAGCGTCCGAGATCAGCACCAAGTCTGGTCTTAGCGATGTTGTGGCAGCCGTTTCTGGGAACTTCAGTTGTTTCCCCAGGTCAACTTTCAGCTCCCAGTCTTGTGCCACTGCTAGCAGACCAGAGGAGGTGGTCCTGGCAGCTGATGGTGGCTTCTCCCCAGCCCTGACGAAAGTGATAGTCTTTCTCACTGGGCGGAGGCACTTGCAGTGGCTAATCCCACTACAGATGGTGTCCGCTATGGCTTTCAGGACTTGGTCATGACGCCAGCGGTAGCGCCCCTCACCCAGGGCTTTCGGACAGCAGCTGAGGATATGCTCCAGGGTCCCTCTCCTCAGACACAGAGGGCAAGCTGGATAATCCACCTTTCCCCAGCAGAACAAGTTGGATGGGCTTGGTAGAACGTCGTAGACAGCCTGGATTAAGAACTTTATTCGTCAACTGATGCTCGCACCTCATCCTGGATCAGCGACCTCCTCTCCTTCCCCTGTGCCTTGTCGTAGCATGGTGTTGTGCTGCTACCTAGGCCAGCCCTTCCACGCGTCACTGCACCCACCAGCCCCCTGTGCCTTAGCCGCAACTCAGCGACATCCACGGCCGCTGATGCCCTCCACTTCCGTCCTGTCCTGACCTCGATGCCAGCCTGAGAGACCTTTGGGTCGGAGGACTCACGGTATTGCAGCACCTCCCTGGTACGGGTCACCTTGAATTCTTCATTCAGGCTGCTAATAGGGAGCTTTAGCATGTTGTTCTGCCCGTACAGGGCGATGCTGCTCAGGCTCCAAGGTAGTCCCAGCCACTTCCGCAGGAACCTGCTGACCTCAAACCTCAAAGCCCTCGACTGTGGAAATCGGGACCTCATAGACCAAGAGGGGCCAGAGTATCCGTGGGAGGATGCCATGTTGGTATATCCAGGCCTTAAACTTGCCAGGTAGGCCTGACTTGTCAGGTGTTTGCCAGGTCGAGCCACAGCCCTACCAGATCCCCGTTATTCTCCCGGGCTTCCCTGATCAACTGGGTGACCACGCCTGTGTGCTCCAGGCACCCCGGTACCTTCGGGATCCCTCCTTTCTGGACCAAGGTGTCGATGTAGGAGTTCCTCAGGAGGTAGTCTGTCAGGCGCCTGGACACAATGCTGAAGAATATCTTCCCCTCAACACTGAGCAGCGAGATGGTTCTGAACTGATCGATGTTCTTCGACTCTTCCTCCTTTGGAATCCACACCCCTTCCGCACACCTCCACTGGTGAGCTACCTTGCCCCTCCTCCATATCACCTTCAAGATCCTCCAGAGCCTGTGGAGTAACCTTGGGCAGTTCTTATATACCTTGTAAGGTACCCCCCTCGGTCCTTTCCGCATAGATACATAAGTGCACCTCTATATTCCATGATAAGAGTGCTCATAAAATATAAGTGCTTTGATAATAAAAACTTTCACACAACACACATATTTTTAAAAAAAACATTTAAGGATTTAAAAACTGGTTAAGTGCTTGAAATAAAATCACACACAATATCAAATCATACGGTTAGTAAAATTTCACGTAGGGTGTGTATATACAGGTAACTTTGTGTGCATATGTGTGTATGTACTTCTTTGTTAATAGATAATTCTTATATATAATCAATAATATAAAAGAAACGGAAGTTGTCATAAAACATCTGCTTGGAGTGTTTTTGTCAGGCTCTCTGCTTCTTTCTCCTTGAGCGTGTGAGATGTGTGCATGTGTGAATGTGTGTTAATTTCAGGAGCGGCGTCTGACGGATAAAATCGATTTCTGCTACCCGAAGCGCCTTCTTATTTCTGCATTCCCTATTAAGATCCTAGGATGTACTTAAGGATGTACTTATTAAGTACTAGGATGTCTTTAAGGTTTTTATTACGTCTGTAAGCGGAGATCATACGGCATTCATAGGGCATTCCAGCCCTCCCTCGCCCCCTGAAAATTCATCTTCAGATTCGACAAGAAGGTTTTTAGGCAATCTGAATATGTTATTACCATGGGGACGAGGGTTGGGCCAGGTGGCTGTGATGTTGTTATGGCGGTGTCGTTAAACATGCTACTGACCTCCGCTTTAATCGCTCTAAGGAAGGGCTTCGAGTAGCCCCTCAATCTTAACGCACTAAAAAGGATTCTGGTTGCCTCTTCCACATGATCTGAATGTGCAGATCCTGTGGAAGCAAATCACCTGGGATTTTACCAGACCTCTGTGCGTGTGTTTCAGGTGAAAACTTGATTTATGGAGCAGGGCATGTCTGTCGGTCTCTTTGAAGTGCACTTTTATTGCAAGCATTTTTTGTGGTCACTGCAGTCCTAAAAGAAGACCAGTGTGTCCAAAAATTCAACAGAGGAGTTCTGTAAGTTATGTTGGAGTTTTATTTTTGGATGATGCGAGTTGAGAATGTTTAAGAAGGTTAAGAATTCCGCCTCTGACTTGTCCAAGAGGCCGAAGATGTCCAGATACCGGAGAAACAGCAGTGGTTTAATCTGTGTTCTCTGGAATGCGGTCTCCTCCAAGCTGGCGAGGTAGATGTCCGCATAGGCAGGTGACACAGCTGGAGCAGAGTTACTGTCAAATGTGAAATCATTGTGGGTGAGTGTAATTTTTTTTTTTTTTTTTTGGATTCCTTTATTAGTCCCACAGGGGGAAATTCTTTCTCTGCATTTGACCCATCCCTGAGGAGCAGTGGGCTGCCACTACACGCGGCGCCCGGGGAGCAAATTGGGGTTCAGTATCTTGCTCAAGGATACTTCAACTTGTGGACTTGCAGGGGCTGAGGATCGAACCACCGACCTTTTGTTCCGTGAACGACCGCTCTACCCCCTGAGCCACAGCCGCCACAATTTCAAGTAACTTCTGTAATTTCTGGCTGGGTCTGGGTGTTTCTGGAGAAGGTGATTTAGGGCAGCTAAGCCCTGTGGTATTTCTATATTAGTGTATAATGAATCTATGTCTATTGTAAAAAGAAGGGTGTGTACAAGTACATGTGGCCCGACCTTACGACTAAAATGGGGCTATAATTTAGATTTAGGCTAATTAATTATATTGCCAATACCGACAACGCCACCTAGGAATTACTAGAGCCTAGGACTCTAAACAGGCTCGCAGGTTATCTAAAAATCATGGGTGAGCAGAGTTAAAAACCAGTAGGAGAGTGGAGCTCAAATGAAAATTCAATTTATTACACAAACAAATATAAAACAGGGATGGTACCACCCAAATTTCGCGTTCGGATGGCGTTGTACCTGCGGGAGAAATAGAAACAGCGGCGAGTAGTGTGTTCTCTGCTGCACCAGCTCCCTGAACAACTCCCTTCCTCGCCTGCTGTGCCCGCCTACCCGAATGTCAGAGGGTACTCACAATTTTCCTGGGCGGCAGATATCCAACTGCCGGCCCAGGCCTGAGTAGAACGGCATTGGCGGACACTCGCTGCTGCACGTCTCCCCGCTGTAGTATCCCGTGGCTCGGTTGTGGTTCTCGGGAGGGCTGTCTCGCGGTCGGCTTCTTTCCTCCGGCGTCTGCTGTGATCCGCGCTCTCTCCTCCGTGCTACTTCCTTAAAAGCCCTCGGTATCCCCTCTCTTCCGCACCTGTCGCTCATTCAATAATTAGGCCGATGTTGAAGGTGTGGACGTGGCGCTCCCAGGGTCATCAGTCAATTAAAAAAACACTGCAGAAAACACTCCCCACACTACAAACACAGATTACGAATAAAATATAACCAAACCCACAGCAAACCAGGTAAAATGTTACTCAAAGCATGCAAATAAAAACACAGAAACACAGCACTCTGACAATATGAAAGTAATTATAAAAAACAATAATGGCATGCATTTTGACCCTGTCACATACATGTAAAGTCTTTTTTGTATTTACAAATGCATATGTTTCCTGAATGTAACTGGGGTGGAGTTTTGAAAGGGGATTAATGAAATGATCTCTTCAATTTATTTGTATAGCGCCCAATTACAACTAAAGTTATATCAAGGCAATTTCCAAAAGGAGCAGGTCAAGACCGACTCTTTATTCTAAAGAGACCCAACACTCAACCATGAGCAAGTACGTTAAAGGGGGGATGTTCTCCAGCTCCGCAGCAATTACTTCATTGTAATGTTCCCGAAGTATGAGCATATTGTTGTAGGCCTACATCCAATTATCTGTATTCTGTTTAACCTTATCTGATGTGGTACTGTTAGGTGAGTAGGGTTCGATGAAGGAGGTTAATTTCTTTACCTTTCTCATCATTCCCCGTGGGTTTGTACCCTTAATGAATGTGTTATTGAGAATTTCGGAAAGGTGGAAAGCCTGTAATCTAAAATATTTTTTTGTTTGTGGTTTCGGGTCTATGGTTGGATTATGGTTAGACTGGTAACTCACGGGAGTGCTGTGTGTCACCCCCTTCCGTCTCCCCCTGGGGGGGTCCAGCCAGTGGTGCGTACTTGTTATGGAGGGTTATTGCCATCTGTTTAATGCTGCGGAGCTGGAGAGATTATAGAGATTATGGAGTGAAGATAAAGAAAATACCATCTGATTAGGAGCACCACCACAGGAGAGTAAAATTATCTGTTCAGCGTTCTCTGGAGCCGGGGAGGCCACCTAGAAAAAGGAATAGGTTAAAAATACATTGGGATCTTCGCTGTGGCTCAGGAGGTAGAGCAGTCGTTCACGGAAGGAAGGGTTGGTGGTTCGATCTCCAGCCCCTGCAAGTCTACAAGATACTGAACCCCAATTTTTTCCCCAGGTGCCGTTATGTAGTGGCAGCCCACTGCTCCTCAGGGATGGGTCATATGCAGAGAGAGAATTTCCCCTTGTGGGATGAATACAGTGTCTCAAAAAAAATTCAATAAAAATAACATTGGACTGTAAATGTGTTTTGGGCGGCTGTGGCTCAGGAGGTAGAGCATTCGTTCACAGAACGAAAGGTCGGTGGTTCAATCCCCAGCCCCTGCAAGTCTACAAGTCGAAGTATCCTTGGGCAAGATACTGAACCCTAATTTGCTCCCCGTGCACCACAATGATGTGGCAGCCCACTGCTCCTCAGGGATGGGTCGAATGCAGAGAAAGAATTTTCCCCCGGTGGGATGAATACAGTATCTCAACAACAAAAAAAAAGAAGTTAAAAGTAGATGAAAGCCTCGGTTGGAGATGGACACAGTAAAACCATTAAAAGAGAGGAAAAGACAAGGTATTAAGGGGTTTATGAAATAATTTTTTGGGGGCAAACCAGTTCCCTGTAAATTAAGAAAAGAGCTGATAAAAATTGTTAGTGATGAATAAGAAAAACTCACAAATCTTTCTGGTCGGATGTCCTGATGAGGGGGGGGGGGCTTTTCGGCCTCCCCAGTTTAAACACAGATCTACTGGTGAGTAAAATCAGGTAAAAGCAGGTAAAATGTCCGACAGCTTGACCATTTGGTGGGTGGTGGGTTATGGGTTTCTTCAGTGTGCACACGCTTTGTATTGACCCATTGTACTCACCACCTTTTCTATTCCTCAAGCCGTTGAATTTCCTTTGCTGTGGTTGCTTCTTCCAAGGTGATTTCCTTGTGTCACAGGAGTGTGTGGAATATCCTGTGAGTAAAAATGTTCAAAACAACATCACTGTCCTCCTTTCATTTTGTTTTTAAAAAAGTACAATTTACATCCGGGTTAAAAGGTTGCCATTAAAAGAATTTTAAAAAAGGGGGGGTAAAAGAGTTCCCTACGTTTCACCATTAACGGCTGAAACATTTGAACAGGTTCATTTGGGGCTGGGTTTCACTTGATCGTGTTCGACAGGACTGGCGGTGGTCATGTGAATTGGTCAGAATAGAGTGAATGGGTCAGAATGGAATGAATGGGTTAGAATGGAATGAATGGGTCAGAATGGAATGAACGGGTTAGAATGGAATGAATTGGATAGAATGGAGTGAACGGATTAGAATAGAATGAATGGGTTAGAATGGAGTGAATGGGTTAGAATGGAATGAGCGGGTTAGAATGGAATGAACGGGTTAGAATGGAATGAATGGGTTCGAATAGAATGAATGGGTCAGAATGGAATGAACGTTAAGAATGGAATGAATGAGTTAGAATGGAATGAACGCGTTAGAATGGAATGAATGGGTTAGAATGGAATGAATAGAATGGAATGAATGGGTCAGAATGGAATGAATGGGTTAGAAAGGAATGGAATGAATGGGTCAGAATGGAATGAATAGAATGGAATGAATGGGTTAGAATGGAATGAATGGATTAGAATAGAATGGAATGGATGGGTTAGAATAGAATGAATAGAATGGAATGAATGGGTTAGAATAGAATGAATAGAATGGAATGAATGGGTTAGAATGGAATGAATAGAATGGAATGAATGGGTCAGAATGGAATGAATGAATGGGTCAGAATGGAATGAATGGGTTGGAACGGAATGAATAGAATGGAATGGAATTAATGGGTTAGAATGGAATGAATGGGTCTGACCACCAGTGTTTAAGGCAACTTTTATATTTTTGAAACAGAGATAGATGCTCCAGACCAAGGTTTGGTGCATACACAATGATAAAACAAAAATTTAAATCATTAATTTCTGCTTCGATCATTTAAACTCTGCCTTTCTCTATCTCTGTACTAGATAAAAACTTTAACATTTAAGGTAGGAGAGAAACAGACCGCGACTCCAGCACTAAGGTTAGAGCCATGACTGAGAACATGTTGCACTCTCCACGATAAATCCCCAGTCTGTCTCAAGTTGGTGGTTTGATCCCCAGCCACTGCAGTCTACATGTCGAAGTGTCCTTGGGCAAGATACTGAACCCCAAATTGCTCCCAATGGTTGTTCCATTGGTGTGTGAGTGGTTTTGTGAATGGTTACTGTTCCTAAAAAGCAGGTGGCTCTTTGCATGGTACGAATGCCACCACTGTATGAATGTTTGTGTGAATGGGTGAATGCTGGCTTGTGTTGTAAAGCTTTGAGTAGTCAAGTCAGACTAGAAAGCTTCTATATAAGTACAGTCCATTTACCTCCGTTAATATTTAACGAGGCCACCTTTAGGTTCTGCATAAAAGGAGAAGAAGAAAAGAACAGTAGGAAAACAGACATATAGAGAAGAAACATCCAGTGTTGTATATCAATTTTTGGAAACTTTCCTTTTTTTAAAACCTTTTTTTGCACCTTTCAGGCCTTTTTTCAGGAAAGTACATGTTTCTGGAGACAATAATGTCTCCTTTTATCCAGAAGGTCCTCCTCTACAACTCTGAAGGGTGCTCACTGATTGGATGAACTTGTTGACATAACAAAAATACTCAGTTACATCTGCAGCCTTACCAAAAGTATCATCTAGAAAATCATTGATTTGAAGGTCATTGCTTTGAGAGAGCTGTCAGCAAAAACACAGTCAGAGTCAGAGAGATACTCCATGTCAGTCATCTGACTGCTGTCCAGACTGGCCTGCAGCAGCTCTGCTTTCTGTCCAGTAGCACTAGCCTGTCCCTGATCTACTCCTCCCTCATTACCAGTCTGCCCTATTGGGACCGCCACACACTGACCTGCAGTCAAAGACACATCCTGTCCCTGCTTATCTCTGTTTACATGATCATTAACAACATTTTCGTTCACTGTACTCAGCATAGTTTCAGCGTTCACTTCTGTTACATTGCCTCTAATAACAGTATTCTGTTTGCTGAACAAGGTACTCTTAGTCACAGAGACAGCAGCTGCCTGGCTCACATAGACTGAACCGACAGACGCGGAAACCTTGCCTGCGTGGCCTTGGCCCGCGGAGCCGGCAACCGCCACGCTCTCACTAGCGGAGAACCAGACTTATTCAAAGGAAACATGAAGTAGAAGTATAAATGGGAATCATTATTACTGTTAGAAAACAGAATGATTCATAGGAAACGTAGTAGAAGTATAAATGTGAATCAGTACTACTGTTAGAAAACGATGATTCATAGGGAATGTAGTAGAAGTATTAACGTGAATCAGTACTACTGTTAGAAAACAATGATTCAAAGGAAAAATGTAGTAGAAGTATAAACATGAATCAGTACTACTGTTAAAAAACAATGATTCATAGGAAACGTAGTAGAAGTATAAACATGAATCAGTACTACTGTTAGAAAACGATTCATAGGAAACATGTAGTAGAAGTATAAATGTGAGTCAGTACTACTGTTAGAAAACAATAATTCATAGGAAACATGTAGAATAAACGTGAATCAGTACTACTGTTAGAAAACAGTTATTCATAGGAAACATGTAGAAGTATAAACGTGAATCAGTACTACTGTTAGAAAACAATGATTCATAAGAAACATGTAGTAGAAGTATAAACGTGAATCAGTACTACTGTTAGAAAACAATGATTCATAGGAAACATGTAGTAGAAGTATAAATGCCGATGCTGCCTTACTCTGAACAGAGCTCTCCTTATTTATGACTTATTCTCTTTTCCTACTATGAGACTGCTGTGGAAAAGACACTCTGCCACAGCTCAGAAGCTGTTCTTGAGTTTGTTAGTCCTTGTTTTCATACACCTGTAGCGTCTGCCAGAGGGCAGCAAGTCAAATAAGTGGAACCCAGGGTGAGATCTGTCCTTCACTATGTTTACTGCTCTGCTGAGGCAGCAGGAGCTGTAGATGTCATTCGGGTAGGGGAGAGGGCAGCCGATGATCTTTTGTGATGCGTCTCTGCCTCTCAACAGAGGAGCAGTAGAAGGTCACCAGCAGCTTTCTGTCCAGGTTGTTTTTCCTGAGCACCCTCAGCAGATATAGTCGCTCTGTGTGCCTTCATGACAACCGCTGAGGTGTTTGCAAGTCCATGAGAGGTCAGCATCTCTGCTGACCTCTCATGGACTGCAAACAGTGCCAAGGAATTTGAAAGTTTGGACCCCATGTGTTCAACCTTGTGTTCATTTCTCTCTCCATCCTCTACTCTTTGTTCTCTCTCCCTCTGAATTCACCTCCTGTCCTTCATCTGTGACCCCTCACTGGTCTCTCCTGTCAAAGTTTATTAAAATAATTAAGTGAAACTCTAT
Source organism: Chaunax sp. Z400 (assembly GCA_037577475.1). Classification (NCBI taxonomy): domain Eukaryota; kingdom Metazoa; phylum Chordata; class Actinopteri; order Lophiiformes; family Chaunacidae; genus Chaunax; species Chaunax sp. Z400. Next base: position 5,001,951 of record CM075189.1, read on the forward strand.
ACACTTTATTTATTTCATTTTTGCGTTTGAGTTTGCATCATTTTGGATTTGAATTACAGAAATGTGCCTCAAACAGTACATAAACATAAGATTTGTTATACAATAATATTGTCAGAAAATAATAATATATTATGACTCTATAATTATGCTATAGGTTTGTGTTGTTGTTGTATTGAGCCTATAGGTTTGTGTTGTTGTTGTATTGAGCCTATAGGTTTGTGTTGTTGTTGTATTGAGCCTATAGGGGTGTGTTGTTATATTGAGTCTATAGGTTTGTGTTGTTGTTATATTGAGCCTATAGGTTTGTGTTGTTGTTATATTGAGCCTATAGGTTTGTTTTGTTGTTAAATGGAGCCTATAGGGTTGTGGTGTTGTTGTATTGAGCCTATAGGGGTGTGTTGTTATATTGAGTCTATAGGTTTGTGTTGTTGTTATATTGAGCCTATAGGTTTGTGTTGTTGTTGTATTGAGCCTATAGGGGTGTGTTGTTATATTGAGTCTATAGGTTTGTGTTGTTGTTATATTGAGCCTATAGGTTTGTGTTGTTGTTATATTGAGCCTATAGGTTTGTTTTGTTGTTAAATGGAGCCTATAGGGTTGTGGTGTTGTTGTATTGAGCCTATAGGGGTGTGTTGTTATATTGAGTCTATAGGTTTGTGTTGTTGTTATATTGAGCCTATAGGTTTGTGGTGTTGTTATATTGAGCCTATAGGTTTGTGTTGTTATATTGAGCCTATAGGTTTGTGTTGTTGTTGTATTGAGCCTATAGGTTTGTGTTGTTGTTGTATTGAGCCTATAGGAGTGTGTTGTTATATTGAGTCTATAGGTTTGTGTTGTTGTTATATTGAGCCTATAGGTTTGTGTTGTTGTTATATTGAGCCTATAGGTTTGTTTTGTTGTTAAATGGAGCCTATAGGTTTGTGTTGTTGTTGTTTTGAGCCTATAGGGGTGTGCTGTTATATTGAGTCTATAGGTTTGTGTTGTTGTTATATTGAGCCTATAGGTTTGTGTTGTTATTGTATTGAGCCTATAGGTTTGTGTTGTTGTTATATTGAGCCTATAGGTTTGTGTTGTTGTTGTATTGAGCCTATAGGTTTGTGTTGTTGTTGTATTGAGCCTATAGGGGTGTGTTGTTATATTGAGTCTATAGGTTTGTGTTGTTGTTATATTGAGCCTATAGGTTTGTGTTGTTGTTATATTGAGCCTATAGGTTTGTTTTGTTGTTATATTGAGCCTATAGGTTTGTTTTGTTGTTAAATGGAGCCTATAGGTTTGTGTTGTTGTTGTTTTGAGCCTATAGGGGTGTGCTGTTATATGGAGTCTATAGGTTTGTGTTGTTGTTATATTGAGCCTATAGGTTTGTGTTGTTATTGTATTGAGCCTATAGGTTTGTGTTGTTGTTATATTGAGCCTATAGGTTTGTGTTGTTGTTGTATTGTGCCTATAGGTTTGTGTTGTTGTTGTATTGAGCCTATAGGGGTGTGTTGTTATATTGAGCCTATAGGTTTGTGTTGTTGTTGTATTGAGCCTATAGGGGTGTGTTGTTATATTGAGTCTATAGGTTTGTGTTGTTGTTATATTGAGCCTATAGGTTTGTGTTGTTGTTATATTGAGCCTATAGGTTTGTTTTGTTGTTAAATGGAGCCTATAGGTTTGTGTTGTTGTTGTTTTGAGCCTATAGGGGTGTGCTGTTGTTATATTGAGCCTATAGGTTTGTGTTGTTGTTGTATTGAGCCTATAGGTTTGTGTTGTTGTTGTATTGAGCCTATAGGGGTGTGTTGTTATATTGAGCCTATAGGTTTGTGTTGTTGTTGTATTGAGCCTATAGGGGTGTGTTGTTATATTGAGTCTATAGGTTTGTGTTGTTGTTATATTGAGCCTATAGGTTTGTGTTGTTGTTATATTGAGCCTATAGGTTTGTTTTGTTGTTAAATGGAGCCTATAGGTTTGTGTTGTTGTTGTTTTGAGCCTATAGGGGTGTGCTGTTATATTGAGCCTATAGGTTTGTGTTGTTGTTGTATTGAGCCTATAGGTTTGTGTTGTTGTTGTATTGAGCCTATAGGGGTGTGTTGTTATATTGAGTCTATAGGTTTGTGTTGTTGTTATATTGAGCCTATAGGTTTGTGTTGTTGTTATATTGAGCCTATAGGTTTGTTTTGTTGTTAAATGGAGCCTATAGGTTTGTGTTGTTGTTGTTTTGAGCCTATAGGGGTGTGCTGTTATATTGAGTCTATAGGTTTGTGTTGTTGTTATATTGAGCCTATAGGTTTGTGTTGTTATTGTATTGAGCCTATAGGTTTGTGTTGTTGTTATATTGAGCCTATAGGTTTGTGTTGTTGTTGTATTGAGCCTATAGGTTTGTGTTGTTGTTATATTGAGCCTATAGGTTTGTGTTGTTGTTGTATTGAGCCTATAGGGTTGTGTTGTTGTTGTACTGAGCCTATAGGTTTGTGTTGTTGTTGTATTGAGCCTATAGGTTTGTGTTATTTTATTGAGCCTATAGGTTTGTGTCGTTGTTGTATTGAGCCTATAGGTTTGTGTTGTTGTTATATTGAGCCTATAGGTTTGTGTTGTTGTTGTATTGAGCCTATAGGGTTGTGTTGTTGTATTGAGCCTATTGGGGTGTGTTGTTATATTGAGCCTATAGGTTTGTGTTGTTGTTGTATCGAGCCTATAGGTTTGTGTTATTTTATTGAGCCTATAGGTTTGTGTCGTTGTTGTATTGAGCCTATAGGTTTGTGTTGTTGTTATATTGAGCCTATAGGTTTGTGTTGTTGTTGTATTGAGCCTATAGGGTTGTGTTGTTGTATTGAGCCTATTGGGGTGTGTTGTTATATTGAGCCTATAGGTTTGTGTTGTTGTTGTATCGAGCCTATAGGTTTGTGGTGTTGTTGTATTGAGCCTATAGGTTCCACTGTAATGACCAAACAACATAAATGTCTGTGATAATCAGGCCTATGTTGTTATAATGTGATCAGGTCAGTTTGTGTTGAACAGCACAGGAACATAATGCTGATCCTATCCTGGTCACAGTGGACAGTACCTGCTCTTCCTCTCTCATCTTCATCACATTCTCTCTTTCTATCTGTCTCATCATGTTCTGTTTCACTTCTTTTATCAAACCTGACCTCTGACTGCTGCAGTCTTCTTTCATTTTAGTCTGTCAGTGTCAACAGTAAACACAGGATCAGTTGATATTTAAATGTATCCACCTCCACTGAGTTAATCCTACAATGAAATAGAATTAAATATGGGTACCTCATTTGAACATGTTTTTAAACCCTTTACACAAACTGAATTACAAGAAAAGCATTTCAATTTTCATTTAACAGTCTGACATCGTATGGATGGAATTATTAGCTGACGAGCTCCTTAATTAACTCACATGAACCAGCATCATTACTGACAGCCAGTTTAATGTGCTTAACATAGAGCACAGGAGCTGTTTGTCAGCTGATGTCTGGAAAAGAAGGGTTTTGAACAAGCAGCAGTCCACCAGTTCTGTATTTCTGGTGTCACGGCCATGCCTGCTTACATTGGAATCTGGGACGTAGGCTAAACCATCTTTGAAAGCCAGTAAGGCTGAGGAGACCAGAAGGCCTGCAAAGAAGATGTACTGTACTAACAAGAGTGTTTGTGAGTGGTGTCTGTTACCTTTTGGGACTGTGGCTGGAACCATGACTGTGGTGGTCACAGGAATCTGGAGTGGGCCATAAGCTTGCACCCCTAGTTGACTAGCTTTAACTGTACACGGTTTCCATTACATGACATTGTTGTAGGGCTTCCCCCCAACCTGGTGCCGTCTGTGTGCCCTGGACAGTACAGTACAGTACCGTATAGTACTGTACTGTAGGCCAAGGATTCACCACAACACACAGCATGGCTTGTTTAAACAGTGCAGCTCCTGACACCGGAGAGGCCGGACGGCATTACTTGGACACAGTTTAGGCTGAAAAAACAGCAAAGGTCATCATTTCTGTTTGTGTGAAGTTTATTTTTGCTTTTCTTTGCCTGCTGGTTCGGTGAGGTTTAGATTTATAGTGATAAGACTTATATCATTGCAATCTGTAGTCTGAGCTTTCATATGACATTTATTGTTTGGATGAAGTTACATGCATAGCCAGCACTGGATTACCAGGCATATACTGTTAGTGTGGTCTTGCTATTTGCGCAATTAGTTGCAGTTTGTTGGAATAAAAAAAAAGAAGGTATTTATGGGCTTTTGGCCAAATTTCTTCCCTTTCAGTGGGTATGCTACATTTATGTTGCCTGGTTAGTATGATTTTGTCATAAGATGCCTCATCTGCCCCTGGTATCCAGGGCACTTTGGCTGTGGAGGTTAAAAGTAGAATAATTCATGTAGTTTGTAAAGTGGGCACTGGTAATGTTTGGGAGCTGTTTGGGAGGATGAGCAGCAAAAAGAATAGTCAGAGCAGTGCATTATGAACAAATGAACATGAACTGGTTTATTTTGATCACTGTGAACTAAACTTTGAACTAGTTCGTCTGAAGTGGGAATTTGTACTGACTATAAATCAACACTAATAAAGGATATTAATATTATAAAATATTAATATTAAAGCCCCAGCTCTTCATTGAGTTTTCGTCAAATTGTCTGTTATACCTTGTGATGCATTCTGCTCCTGTTGGGTCCTGGAAACCTGTCTGTTCTTCATGAGTTCATTATCAGTGACTGAAGATATGTCTTTATTAATCAACACTGGTATTTCATACTTTCAAACTATCATACATCTGATAGTGGTGTCTCCATCCCAACTTTGCTCCAGTGTTCCCATTTTGCTGTTTTCATGGTTTTGCGGACTATTGCTTGGGCCATTTTGTACTGAACTTAAGTTTCTAAACTATGATGCTGGTTCAGTTTTCAAAATGCTGTTCCTTCTCTTGATGGCAGCTCCACAGTCTTTATCCCACCATGGTCCACACTTATTGTGTCCGTGTCGTTTTCCTTCTGCTGCCTGGTTAATGAATTCAACTAATTTTTGATTAAACTCCTCCACATGTTGTCCTCTGTATGTAGCTCTGCACATTCAACCTCACTTTTAGCCTGGAAGGAGGTAATTAGGGAAAGCTGACTGGGAGCTGAATCCTCATTGATTTATCCTGATATATTTCTATATCCAGGCTTGGGAAGTAACAGAATACATGTAAGAGTTTCACATAATCAGGATACAAAACAAAAAACAAACAAACCGGTAAGTGTAATCTGTTATAGTTACAGAAAAAAAGACACAAATTATCAAATTACAGATACATTTACTAAAAATGTAAAATTAAAAAATTAAGAGGATTACATTTTTTTAAAAATTACAATAAAGAATGATATAATACCAATCCTGACGCCAGAGGAAAATGATAGGTTGTTTTAATATGGGGGCACAGCACACACACACCTACACACACCCACACACATCTGCACAAACAGCAGCCACACTTACAGTGTCAGAATGTCTCAAGACCACACTGTTTTGAACGGATCCTTCAGGCCAACACTCACACATGTTGCAGCATCAGAATATTACATGAATAAATTAATAATAAGGTACTGAAGTCTGACCTACCTTTAAAATGCCGTACTGGTTTTATGTGTTAAAGTCCTTGATAAGAGTGGTAAATACAGGGCTATATGTCACTTTTCTAATGGCATGTTAAGTCCAGCATGTTGCTGTTTAATTAGAATTATTAGCATCAACTGTAGCTGCAGTCTAACTTTCCTCCGACAAACAGCGTCTGGACATTTAAAAACTCTGAATAATAGTCACTGAAGCTCAGAGGGTTAAACACACTTCATACAATCACACAGAGACGACAGAAAGATTAAAATAGAGTGAAACTAAAAGTGTTACGGTGACAATTGGAAGCACAGAAAAATACATCCATGATAATAAAACTACACTGCTGCTTTCTGTTTTGGAGCAGACAGGGGCAGTTCAAAGATCTGACCTTCAGGGGGGCTCAGCCCCAATGAGAATGTGATATGCATTGGCTGCCCTGCTAAAGTGTAATCACTAAGGCAATCACTCATTTTACTGGATAACAGTTAAACATGGTAGTGACAAGGCAACAGTGGAAAACAAATAGGATGAGCACATTCAGGTCATGTGTTTATCTGTTAGCTTAGCTGAGAAGATATCAGATTGCTGAGGGATTCATACAACGGTTTGTTGCAGTTTGTCATTGACAGTCGTCGTTCATAGACAAGACTTTCACCTCTCCATCTCATCGAAGTTATGATGTCATTTCATCCGCCAATGTCAGGTAACAGCAATTCATAACAAAACAAATGGAGAAATCATCCTGTCCACTCTTCTCTCCACACTTTATCCATTTCACCATCTTTTCTTTGGAATTCATCTTGTCATTTGACCTCCCAGTGTCCTGCAGCCTCTTAGTTGATGTGTTGAATCTGCCCTCTGCCGTCAGCTTCACTCCTAAAACAAAAAGAGGAATGAGTTTATTATAAAAGGCCAGGTCAGACAGCTCTGCGGGCTGGACTATGAAGATTCATGGGTCAGTGTGTATGTTGAGCCTAAAGGAGTTTTCAATGTGATAAAAATGACTGTCTTCTAACATGGCTAGATCACCATGGTAACTGATGCTGCACACCAAGGAGGCTGTGTTATGTATTTATGGCTATAAATGTTCTTTCACCATTTCCTTTCCTGATTTATTCTCTGTGAGTGACAGATTCTCAGCTCAGCGAATACATATGCTAACTAGCTGAGCCATAGGCTTCCTTTGTACAGTCACCCAGCTAACATGGTTTCTCGGCTCTTTGGGAGCTACTCTAGATCGGTCCGCACTAGCTCCTGGAGCCTGGTTACAGCAGCTAATGATATTAGTTTCTTTGCTGGGGAGCCGCATTTCCAATTCACTCATCTTTGCCTCCAACACAACATAGAAACTACATTTATAGCAAGTATCATCATCACTAAAAGAGGTGCTCAGTTTGTCAAATGTCTAAACATTTGACAAACTGAGCAGCACACGGCAGGACAGCGACGGCGTAAACAGAGCAGCGTGAACATGGCATCATATGTCTGTTGCCTTGTTCTCATCAACCACAGCAATGTGTTCACCCATAAACAATATGAAGTTCACGTACTCTGGGTTTCATCCTCAGGTTTCAGGCACACTCAAATTCTCTCTTACTGTTTGACTACTAAACAGCGTGTTGCCAAGGAATTTCAGACTGAGTCAGTGCCTGGCTGTGTGTTCAGGCTGAGAGTTGGCTAATGCTAGTAAAAATTCTCAGCTCATCCAAGACAGTGAAAAAAAAGCAGTGATCCCCATGAAAACATGTCCATCTAGTTAATTATTCCATGTTGATGAAGCTGTCGATGCCTGTCTTAAGTTTCCCAGTTCAGCTCTGCATGAGGAAGCACAGTGCTGGTTGCAGAAGAGCCTTTCAGTCCTTCAAACACAGAATACTCTTCATCTTTTAGACACTTGTTTTGTTTGACCAGGTGTTTCCTCAGATTACTCTCTTTAGCCACTTACAGACAGGCATTGTGCAACAGCGCCAAAATGAATTCCCTTCTCTGTGACCCCTTCCATGCGTTCAAACTGGACGAACACAAGGCATCACAACGCCACCTCAGTGTGTGCGTTCACAGTGTATACTGGCGTTCCACAATGTTAAGAGGTGTGACGTACGACATAACAGCGAACATAAAAGCTGATACATTTCACTATCTCCTATTAACAGTCATCTTCTGTGCTGCTTCTTCAAATGACAGACTTCCTGTTGCTACCGCATAGTTAATACCCCTGGGGTAGGTCGCACACCTGAACATATTACTACAACGTCACACCTCTTCCACAACGCTGGGTCACTACATTCATACAGACGCCTGTTTCGGCACTGTTACTACACAGGTGGAACAATCTGACACCCCATTAGGCCTTCATTACATTCAGACGTCAGACCAGAATAAAGGCGCAACAGGCCCAGAATGACAACACTGACTGACTTCCAACCCTTTTTGCCATGAAGATTATTATTCCTAGTATGGACAGTTAAATTGTTTCTCCTTTCAGGGTCCAGTTCTGATATTTGTCTGCTGGGTGACCTCAGGTCTGAGGCAGTGCAAAATCACAAAGAACAAATGCACGCACACACGCACGCACGCGCACACACACACACACACACACACACACACACACACACACACACACACACACACACACACACACACACACACACAGACACACACACACACACACACACTATAGCCCTCTGTGGCTCTTTCCAGCAGCTGCTGCTGTCTGACAGGCTGACGGCATTTTTTCCCTGCCTTGTCTCAAAGTATGTTAGAGCAGATGGAGAGGCTGCTGGGGAATGTGTGTGTGTGTGTGTGGTTTCACTTTGCATGCCTTTTCTCTGCCCTCTGCCCTTCATGGCGCCAGCTCCACTTCCCCTCCACTCTAAACATCTGGTGTCTGGGAACACACGCACACACACACACACACACACACACACACACACACACACACACACACACACACACACACACACACACACACACAGAGAGAGAGAAAGAGAGAGACACAGGCAAATGGGGAAAAAGCCCTCAGCTACTTTACATGTGAAATAGCAACAGGACTATGTTAGTGTGTAGCTGGGTGTATAGCTGTGTGAATAGCTGTGAGTAGCTGTGTGTAGCTGTGTGTATAGCTGTGTGTGTAGCTGTGTGTGTAGCTGTGTGTATAGCTGTGTGTAGCTGTGTGTTTGTGTTGGAGAAAAGAGGAGGTGTTTTCAGAAAGTGTTTGTGTATTTGTATTGGAGACAAGACGAGGTGTTCTCAAGGGACTGTTTGTGTAATTGTGTTGGAGAAAACAGGAGGTGTTCTCAAAGGACTGTTTGTGTATTTGTGTTGGAGAAAAGAGGTGGTCTTCTCAGAGGAGTGTTTGTGTATTTGTGTTGGAGAAAAGAGGGAGTGCTTTCAGAGGACTGTTTGTGTAATTGTGTTGGAGAAAACAGGAGATGTTCTCAGAGGAGTGTTTGTGTATTTGTGTTGGAGAAAAGAGGTGTTCCAGAGAGTGTTTGTATATTTGTGTTGGAGAAAAGAGGAGGTGTTCTCAGAGTGTATTTGTGTTGGAGAAAAGAGGTGTTTTCAGAGGAGTGTGTGTATTTGTGTTGGAAAAAAGAGGTGTTCTCAGAGAGTGCCGATGACAGGTGTGTGACTGTATTGATGAAACTGGTGCTGTCAACATACCAGGTGTGTGTTTAGAGTTTGTTTCAACAGAACCTTAGAGCAGGAGCTGGTCAGACGAGGCTTATTACTGAAGTGGGGTCAAATAAACAGTAAGTGTAATGGAAGGAAAATAAAGGCCTTGTTTATGTGTTTGTTAGTTTGTGTGTGTTTTGAGAACATTTGCCCTGAGTGCAGCCTCACCTTCCTCTTCTTGCTCCTGCCCTCAGCCTGCAGGGTCCTTGTACACTGCTCCACACACTGAGAGAAGCTCACACTGCTGTGGTCTGAACTGTAGTCCAGCTCAGCCAACTGAGCCAGAGACAGGATGTAATTGCATGCTATACGCAGTATCGCCAGCTTTGAAAGCTTCTGCCCATAGGAGTAACATGGCACCTGGAGAGAGTTGGACAATGGAAAGAGATGGGCGGATGTTTTTTTACATGTTTGATTTGTACACTGGAATGGAAACAAGGTGAAGGGTTATGGTAAGGACCAGACAAACCTATGAGTACAACTATACCAAATTTCATTCCAGGGGACGTTCAGTGTGGTTTGTACCACATGTGATCAATCTCACTTCTCCGCTCGATTTAAGAATAAACACATACATCACATGCGGGCAGGAGGTTTTTAGCACAAACAAACAAACAAACAAACATTTGTAGCATCTGTAGAATTTACAAGAAACCTCAAATAATAGATAATTTGTCACAGACAGAGTTTCACAAAATATATAATGTTTGTGCTAAATAAACAACTCATTGGTCTTGAAGGGAGTCGGGGGGGTTAGTGTGACAGAGAAGTTACTAATAGTATTTACTGTTAAATATGACATGTTTAAAATGTTGTCTTCTTCCATACATGATGAGATCAGTTGAGACAGTGTGTTCAAACAGCTGCTAATGTCGGAAGATCAGACTCATTTTAGACACAGGGTTGACACACTGGTACAGTACTGCTGAGACAAACTGACTCGAGGACACAGCCCCCCACTACTGGGAAAAAAACCCCTGAATGTGAGCAAACTGACATGAAAATCACAAAAGTTCAATTATGCCTAAAAATGTAAAAAATAAGCAAAATGAAGAAACCAATTATGAGATGCACACCTTTAAGGGCTCCTACAAAGCAAATGTGAAATCTCATTGAATTCTGTCTCGCGGTTTTTCAGGAGATGAGGATAGACTATTCCGTTACGTACATATAGACAGATGTGTTGCATGTGTTGCACCATATGTGTTGCATTTAATGCTGAATTTACAAGAAGGCGCAAATTATTCTTAATATGATGTAGTTGTTTCGCAAGTTTATGAAATTTAGACTTAGTGCACGAAAAATGCACATGATTTTAAGCATGGTGATATTGTCGTTCCTTGTTCAATCAATCAATGCATCAATCAATAAATCAAATTTTATTATGGTTAGAGCTATACCGAGGCTATAGTCCTCTACGTGGTCGGCCCGGGTTCGATTCCGACCCGTGGCCAGCTGTAGATACTGACCCCACTCTCTCCCACATTTCCAGCCACAAAAAAACCCCAGCTCAGAACATAAGGAAGTGCTGAACTTAAACTCAGCAATCACCATGAACTGTGTCAACTGCCTGCATGCTAATTACCTGCAGCTGTGTATGTGTGTGTGAGACTTGCTGGTTACTCTTGGTGTTTGGATCGTCATTAAGCCTAAACCGTAGGTGCTACACTTATGTGGGTACATTTAATCAAAGTACGACACTTTTTCCTACCTTTTCTGCCACGTTTCATGGCTGTAGAGTCAAAATTGTGGCCGAATGGGCGATTTTGGTAGTCCATTTCTGTTTTATTTTCTCTCCTCTCTTCACTCTAGCAGACCCCAGCTCTCACTTTAGGAATGGATGAAATCCAGAAACTTCATGAAGTTTGAGGAAGTTTTTAGTGAAAACTATGAATGATACTGACTTAGTTCAATTATTTTCAGTTCAATGAATACAAGTGTTAGTTAATCTGACATGAAACAGGAAGTGGTCAGCTGGAGAGGTTTTAATGACAAGCCATCTGGCACACCGCTGCATTTATGGGACAGTTAACTCTGAGCCAGCTAACTTTGTGTCATGCTTCAGAGGCTCAACACAAATGGAGCGAAGCCTGCAGAGCTACTTCAGGCAGACAATTCGAGCTGCACTGCTGCAACACACATATGAACATGACAGGCCTCATTCTCCTCAACGTCATCAACACACCCTCCCGATGTGGCGGTCTATTTAAGCAGTAACAATTTCCCATCTCTCCCTCTGCCTGTCAGTGCCGCTGCTGCTCCACATGCATTTGCTGTTGCACTTTCAGCTCGTACACCAGCCATCGTCGCTATGTGTATGTATGTGTATGTGTACTGTTTGACAGTGCTGGTCTATATGTTGCTCACCATCTCCCATCCAGAAGATATCTGCTCATGCCTAAACCCTGGCTCAGTCCAGAAGGTGCGCGTCCACGCCATAGCTCCCATAACACTCACAACGATGTGCTGCATCCTGGCCCAAGCGATCACCTGAGCGACAATATTCAATCCCCCTATGCCTCCCTTTCCCCTCCCTAGTCAAGGAAGCACGCTCTTAAGCAGCTTTTCAAACACCTGCGGACAATTACCTCTGATATTCAAGAAGTCATAACCTGCCCCCCTGGTCAGAACATCCAACCTGTCCTCCCTTCACCAAGTGATGAAAACAACACGTTTTCTTCTGTCTAAAGTAGAAAATGTGTAAACATTTTGGGCTATACACTGCTAAACTTCAAACAAGCTGTTCCGCTTCCAAGCTCCATGATTTGTTTTAATTAGTTTAACAACATTATTCAGATAAATTCAGACAACTTGCTTAATCACACCAGGGGCAATTGTTCTGAGCTGCATAAGGAAACAGAAACTTTCTGTTCTATTAAAAAAAAAAAAAAAAAGCCAAAGTACTAAATAATTATAAAAAATATATATTGATCAAATCATTAAATTATATGCAATATATCTATTCTGCTGGTGCTACTACATCATGGATATTTACAACAAAAGGTATATCAATCAAAGCTATTTAAAATAACAAAAAAACAGAAGTGAATATAGTAATTATAATGGTTTCAGGGTGAACCAAGGCCAAAATAACAAACAAAACCCCAAACTAACTTCCCCATAGCTGGCCCTGAACCTAAAAGAAAGGAAACAAAAATACATCCACTAAGCTGAACTCCCTACTCTAAACTAAAACAGGAGAAAACAGTGTAAAATAAATGGCATTTCACCCCTACGGTGTGTGCTAAGTGCAGTGCATCTACAGTGATGTGAATATTTACAGGTATGTACACAGATGTGAATACTACTAAGCTAACACAAACACAAACTAACACTCTAACAAGCACTCAAGCTATCACGCTTGTGATAACACAAGCAAGCTAACAACGATCAGACTAGCAAACACACACTTACACACAAACACTATATTGACACTTTGTAACTGCCCTCAGCCTGCAGGGTGTCAAGATCGGTCCAAGGAGAATCTAGCTGTAGATACTGACAAAACTCTTGGCGTCTTCCTGGTAGCTTCCGGCATATGTAGGTCAGCTGCCAGACCCAACCCCTGAAACGGTCAACGAGTGGCGGCAGCATCATCAGCGGATGACACTCCGCATAGTTATTTCACAGTGCGAAATATAGCAAACTAGAAAGCACTCGGAGAGCACAGACCTCCGCCAATGGTCGCATCACTGAGAACTATATACAACAGTTTCATAAAGTGTGAACCACAAATAACTTTTAATAACGTTATTGACAGAGTGCGGCAAAGCAATGATCAAGGAAACTCTGATCAAGGAAAATACAGCTTTGACCAGAACATGCATGCACGTGTAACAGGTTTAATGATTCCACTTGCTATTACTAGCTGCTTTACTTCATTAAATGTGCATTTAGGTTAATGTTCACTGGTTAACTTAATACTGTCGGGCCGCATGGTATAGGCCCCTGAAACAAAAAAAGGCCTGTAGACTCCATAAAGCCCTACATGTTATCTACATGAGCCTGATAAGACCAGAAGGAGCCAACCTCTAAGACAATAGAGCACAAAAGACTCCATTTTCCAAGCTGCCAGGCTGTCTAGGTGGAAATTCCTTCACCAGACTCTTGGCTGTCATCTGAGGAGACTCATGAGGAACCACAGGGGTCCCTCTGAGGTTACCAGGAATATATAGGTTGGACCCTCTCTTTTTCTCTCTTTTGGCTTTTCTCTCTTCTCCTGCTCCTCGCTTCCTACTCTTCACCTGGCTTCCAGCCACATCAGCCTCCGAAGGGAGCACCTTTTTCCCTCTTAATCTCCTACCCACTATGTACTCCTGTAAGGACCGGTGCTGCTCCAGTCTAGCTGCAGCCTTCTCCTTTCCCATCCCAGAACCGATCACGGCACAACGCACGGAGCGCTCCCTTACCGTTCTCACAGAAGACAAAGGACCGAAGACGACCCCGTGTTTCATCAGCCACATCAACCCTGCTGTTTTCATCCGCCACACTGCGAGAACCAACTAATGGTGCTCTCAACGCCGTCCCGCCAAGGATCAGCTGAATATCATGGCAACAGAGCAACACAATGCTTCGTCAGGACCCGCGACTCGAAGGACCGAGCCAGACCATAAAGGACAAAATGACCTCTTCACCGGCTTCCCTTCTTCGACAAAGTAAGAGGCTTAAGTCTGGGCAGAATAGATGGTTTGTGTATTGTGAACTTGCTGCTTTAAACTATTAGAGCTAGCGTTTATGTTACTGTGCGCTGATGGTGTTAACACACACCAATTGTTGTGCTTCAATTGTTGGGATTTCCCTCTCTTTTGCTTGCTCTTTCCCTCTGCTTCTCTATTTTCTTTCTCCTTCCCTCTTTCTCTTCACACACACACACACACACACACACACACACACACTCATTCAGGTTTAAGAGCGTGGTGAGCCCCTAGCGCCATTTGCCAGTGTTCAAATTTCGTGGCCTTTTCTGATTACTCGCTCCACATGACGCAACCCCTCTTTGGGTGACGTCACGTACCTCCTCCTCTCTCTCTCAGATCCTCTCACACACAGATATCCACACACCCAGAGAGACACACACACACACCCACACACATATGCTTGCTTGTACCTGCATGTATCTTGATTGTCAGTAGTTGTAATAGATAACTGAGTTGATTAATTGAAGTATGTTGACTGAAGGTCAAAATGACTAATTTTAATAAACTTTGTTATATTTTAAAGAGAAGTTTTTGTATTATTTTGCATTGATACTGTTTTAAAAGCTGTTTGCGAGGGTCAGTGCACGTACTCTTCCCTTCATTGCTCATTTGAGACTGAACAGAATTTGGTTAATTGTGTCCCTGTTTCCAGGGTGCTGCCCCGTAATTATTATTAATTTTAGTAATAACATAAAATTCTTTAACTAATTAATGATCATTTTTAATAATCATTAATCACACTCTAATAACCAAATTTGCCCTATTGATAGCCCCAACAATACGTTATCTTTTACCATCTTATTTTGTGTTTTATCTTGACAATTTGTAAGTGCTGAAAAGAACAACTTTTTATTTGTGTACTTGAACGCATCCCTATTCCTGCAGACTTCACGGGGAATCCCGTTCTCAGGTAGCAGTCGGCCGATTTAAACAACGGGTGTGTTTTATGCCTTTCGCTGTGCTGTGAGAGACTGGAGAGCTTACCACTCTGTTCTGCCAGGTGAATAAACGGTGTGTGGAGCCAATGAATAAATGGCGTGTGGAGCCAATGATTCCCAGCCCCTGCAAGTCTACAAGTCGAAGTATCTTTGAGTAAGATACTGAAGCCCAATTTGCTCTTATATACAGTCTTATATACAACACAATGCAAGAGAGAGTACGCAGTTGCTATACACACACCTATGTCATCGCCTTTAGTTTTGGTAGCGGATGTCTGTCATTTTGAGGCAGACAGCCCCATCTTGTGGAGCCTTGTAATCATTACATCACAAGTATACATGTGGCAGTTTAATCCTATAAAAAAGTCCTGGATCCAGACAGTGATCCGTATCACCACCAAAATCTAATCAGTTCTTCCTTGGGCCACTTCAGACATCTCCTGAAAATTTCATCAAAATCTGTTTGTTACTTCTTTTTTTTATCCTGTTCACAAAACAACAAACTAACAAATGCCAGCAAAAACGTAACCTCCTCCCTTGGCGGAGGTAATGATATGAAATTACGGCTGTACCATCGAGCACATCCTGATAAACTGCATCACTGTGCCAGCTGTACAGCTGCAGAGCGCAAGGACCTGCAACGGGTGGTAAAAGCAGCCCAGCAGATCATCAGGATGGAGCTCCCGAAACTGGACACCATCTATGCTCACAGACTGAGAAGGAAAGCAAGCAGGATCTTTAAAGACACTACTCACCCCGGCCACCACTTACTTGAACCGCTACCGTCTGGCAAACGGTTCAGAACATTAAAATCCCGCACCAACAGACTGAGGAACAGCTTCTACCCAAGAGCTGTAACCTCCATCACCCCCCTCTCTGCCCAACCACATAACAAACAGTGACTGTGAACACACACACCCACACCTATCACAGACTGGAACAGAACCCCACAGACATCATCATCACCAGGACTGAAAACACACATACCCCCAACCATACCCATAACTGCTACCTCATTCCATACCTGTACTTGCACTGATTGTCTATTTTTATCTTTTGCACTGATTTAAAAAAAATCTTTTTATCTTGTTCTACCTTTTCTGGAGAGAAGCCATATGGAATTTCATTGTACTTGCATAAAATGTCAATAAAGATCATTCTGATTCTGAATCTGCATAAAATAAATATCAATTAAGGTGCAGCATGTAGAAAATTAATTAATTAATTACTAAAACTGTACTGTTATTGTATTCAAATGAGCAGCTTTCAGCTTCTCTTTAGGACTGTGCAACATAAATATTCTCCAGCAATAAATAAAAAATAAAATGTAGTGCTGTTACTGTCAGGTAACTCAGTAGCCCTAGATGTCCACCCATCCGTCGTCCTTGGATAAGCTGTGGACAACTGTAGCTGCTGTCTGTTCATAAAGGGCTGCTATGACTTACTGGCTGAAATGCGGATGAGGGAACTTCATAACGGGACTCGATTACTTTCAGCATGTGTTTGAACCCTGTGTTCTCAACAACAGAGAACAGTCTCATATCTGCTGCTATAAAAACACCTCTGGAGCTTGTTATTGCTTTGGTCTGAATTATTAGCAAGCGGCTATCTTATCTTATAGTTAAGATAAGATAAGCAAAACTTTATTGTCCCTGTGGGGAAATTCTTTCTCTGCATTTGACCCATCCCTGAGGAGCAGTGGGCTGCCTTCATGGCACCTGGGGAGCAAATTGGGGTTCAGTATCTTGCTCAATGATACTTCGACTTGTAGACTTGCAGGGGCTGGGGATCAAACCACCGAACTTTCGTTCCGTGTACGACCGCTCTAGCTCCCGCCCCTTAGTCCATTGTGAAACTGAAGTGTTCCCACACAGCAGACTTAAATGATGAGGGAGGGTCTTCTTCTTTGTCTGTGGTCGCCATTACCACCAGCCTGCTGCACTGACTGAACTAACAACATCTGGTCCTTTACTAAAGTTTTCCCTCAGAAATTCAGTCCCGTATGCAAACAGATAAGTTCCACATGTATACTGTACTTCCTGCATTCATTCGGTACACGTGTGTACCGAACCGAAAGGCCCTGAAGATTTTCGATTCGGATACATGTACCATTAGACATGTATCCAAATGAGCAACTGAGCAACAGTGGAAATGCATACATTTAAAAAAACCTGTAATTTCTATTCACTAGCCCTAATCTACTGAAACAAACAAACGTGATACACTGAAATGACTATTAAGTACTCACAACCAAAACGTTAAATCATGAATAACCATCATTTAGTCATTACATAGAAATAACAGTCATTGGTGCATTTCAGAGTAAACGATGGTGTTAGTGAGATTTCTTTCTGCATGATTGAAAAGACCTGGCCAAGGCGATAATTTACCAAGTCTAATTAATGTCCTAGAGAAACAACTAACAGGCAGTTTCTCCTGATGGTCAGAACTCGGCAGACATGTGCAGCACAGATGTTATGCCAGACCACATGTGGCTCATGTCTGTCATGCATGAAGGTGATGCCTGATTGCTGTATCCTGGGAATGACATGTGGACCTAGGACCGTGGATCTGGACAAGTTCTGACTGCCACCTACTAGCAGTGGCTCCCCACATCATGACAACACCACCAAAACAGTCCACTTCCTGGATGTATGCAACAGGATAGCGGTTCCCGCGGCGATGGTACAAAAGCCAACGACCATCGCTCTGTGCAAGGTAAATCTGGACTTGTCAATACATGTGATCTCCGTCCACTTTGCAATCAGCCATCTGTAACATCTGTGCTGCACGTGTCTGCCGAGTTCCGACCATCAGCATCCCAACTGCCTGCTCATGTAAGTTTTTTTGGGAATCGTGGCATCATCAGTTGTTTCAGTGGGACATTAATTAGACCCGGTATTTTATTGCCTTGGCCAGGTCTTTTCAATCATGCAGAAAAAAATCTCACCAACACCATCGTTTACTCTGAAATGCACCAATGACTTATTTCTATGTTATGACTAAATGATGGTTATTCATGATTTGTGATTCATGATTCATGTGTCAGTGTGGCCATTGCATATACAAATACAATAGACTCACTCAAACCTTTGTTGGTCTGTAATAGAAATATTAACGCTACACAGTGCCTGAAATGACAAACAAAGTGAACTTCTGTTCGACAAAAAGAAAATAATTCATAATAAGAATAAAACAGTGACTGCAATATGATGGCAGTGAAATAGACATCTGCAGTCTTCATATGCATAATGAAGCCATCATATTATGAGTACAGTATGTATGAGTTTGTGTGTTTTCAGTCTGGACAGTGAGGCTGACCTGCTTCCTCAGGGCCTCGAAGGCAGCGCTGATGGTGTGGACACGGGTCCTCTCTCGGGCGTTGGCTAGTAGCCTTCTGGTCTGCTGGATGGCTTTGACCTCTGGAAGATGCCCAGGTCCATCATCACTCACCCCAACCCGCTTCCTGAGAGACTCCTGAGAGCAGAAGTCACAAGTTGTCACCAATTGGACATTTGTTTTTTAGTTGGACTGAAGTGAGCAAAAGCCCACTGTAGCTGACTTGTCCTCTAGAGGAGATGCTTTTACCTACAACCCATGAAAATATGGCATGGCTGCTAAACATAGAAACATAGCCAGGTAAAGTAATTTATCTTCTGTCACAAATCATGAGATGAGTGTGCTGCCTGCAGCTCTGGTGCTGGCTTCTGTGTTTAGGGGTGATTAAAGCTGTTTCAACTGACAATGAGCACTGACAGAGTTCTGCTAACTTAGAGATGAACACAGGGCAGGTCTACACCAGTTAAATCATCCCACCTGTTTGTTAGTGGATAGCTTTAAATGTGAGCAGCAACAACAGGAAAAGGTTTGGTTTCAGCAGCAGCAGCAGCGAAATGATTAGTAAGCAGTAAAATAAGGCTGATATGTGAAAGTGAAGACAGGAACATAGAAGTCATAAACTCCAAACAAAAGGAAATCAGACAGATGGACTCAGAGACCGTGTTTCTCTGTAGTGGGACCATAGCAGTACAGCACAGCTATCTCCTGCTGTGAGTGTGCACTGGAAACACATGTCAACACACCATGGTATGTCAGCTAGTCTGCTAGTCTGCAGTCTGCTGTAGAGCAGACTGGAAAAACCCTGTCAGATTAAGAGGGCATCAGTTCATCCTTCTGAACAAACGGTGATCACACCTTTGGATCACGTGAGCTCAACTACAGTTAGTGATTTGGAAACGTTGGTTTCAGTCCACTTTTATTAGACATTTTTTTTTCAAATGTTCAACAATAGCCCCGTGACTTCTTTTCCTCGTTTTGTCATTAGGGCCCGAGCACTAAGTGTGCGAGGACCCTATTGTTCTGCAAGGAATTATTATTATTATTAGGGCCCGAGCACGAAGTGCGCGAGGACCCTATTGTTCTGCAAGGAATTTTTTTTTTTCCTCCGAAATGAATTGCCTTTTTGGGTACTTGCCCATACTCAAAAACTCATGAAAGTTGGCAGAAAAATTAGTCGGGTGTGAAATTTACGTGTGATATGGTGATTGGAAATGGGTGTGGCAAAATGGCTTGCTAGTGCTCCCTAAAGTGCAGCCCCTACCTCCAGTTTTACGTACATGTACGAAACTCGGTACATATATATAACTGACGGAGACAGACAAAAAACTCTCTTGGAGCAATGCCTTCAAACAAACACGAAGTCGGCCATTTAGATTTTTGTGGCCATTTTATGCCATTTTTGGAAAATCACACTGTGTATTTGATGGAACTCCTCCTAGAGATTTTACCTGATCGACCTCAAATTTGGTCAGTACTATCTAAACCCCATGAGGATGAAAAGTTGTCATAACTCCATTGTCTTAGGTCCAATCAGTATAACACTTCACATGCTGGTTAAGAGTCCCGCCCTAAAGACATCCACGTGACAAAATTTAGCTATGGTCATAGCACCACCTAGTGGCAACAGGAAATGACATATTTTATGTTTTCATATACTACTACTAGGCCGTTGAGCATATTGCCTTCAAATTCAGTGAGAACAGCTATAACAAGTTGGTAATGCAGGATTGTGAAGCTTGTGCGTTTTCGTGCAAAGTTGTAGGCATGGCTGTGTGCTGAATGTTTCGCCACGAAGCAGGAAGTTGTTATAACTCTGCTGTCCATCATCCAATCTGCCTCAAACTTCATGTGTTTGATAAGAGTCCCGCCCTGAACACATCTATATAGTTAAATTTGATAATAGTCACAGCGCCACATAGTGGCAACAGGAAGTTATATACTTGAGATTTTGATGTGCTACTATCAAATTCACTCGGAAGCAGCTGTAATTAGCACAGGGTGGTGTATTATCATTTGTTCCTCTAACCCTGCCTGGATAGCAGCTGGTTTCAGGCTCCCAGGCTGGGACCTTCAGATCCGGAGTCTTTATTAAGCCCCTTTTCCACTGCATAGTACCAGCTCGACTCGACTTGACTCGCCTTTTTTGTGTTTCCAATAGGTAAAAAGTACCTGGTACTATTTTTTCAGTACCTGCTCTGCTGCGGTTCCAAGCGAACTGGTCACGTGAAACATTACAGACCACTGATTGGTCAATACCCGGCACACACATATCCTACACAACATAATGAAGGACCGCCACACTCAAACAGCGAAGCTACTTTAGCGACTGTATCTTTTATTTATTGCAGCCGCTATATTGAGGAGGCACAGACGTTCCTGTCTTGAACAGCTGATGAGAGGATCCAGAGAGGTGTGTGTCACGTTAAAGATATATTATATCAATATCAATATAATCAATATTATATATAAATCAATATTATATTATATCATATCAATATTATAATATTATATATTAATAATATTCAATAATCAATATTGCGAGGCCCCAATATACCCTGAGGAGGTACCATCGGCAATGGAAAACGACTGGCAGTAAACCAAGCCGAGTCGAGTTGAGTAGAGCTGGTACTACGCAGTGGAAAAGTGCCATTAGTGAACATGGCCTATGTGATGCAGCCAGAGCTAGAAGTCCCTGTTCACCGAATGTTTTACTTCAATGATGATTCAATAATCATTGACCCCAAATCTCAGAGAAGACCTCGATTTTCAGGTGTGACTGCTGCCAAAAAAGTGTTAATGTTCAGATGGAATATTAACTCCATCATTACAAGTAGATGTTATTTTCCTGGAACTCTCTATAACTCAAACCAACTATGCAAAGTGAAACACAAGCGACGCTTTCAAATATCACTCAGAATGGGACATATTCTTGGTGATTGTATACTGGTTTTCTAGTCTCAATAGATTTATTGGAGAATGAAAAGGATTTTATGTTTTCTGCTGGCACCAATATCAATATAGTCAATATTATATATTAATCAATATTATTATATATCATATCAATATTATAATATTATATATTGATAATATTCAATAATCAATATTGCGAGGCCCCAATATACCCTGAGGAGGTACCATCGGCAATGGAAAATGACTGGCAGTAAACCAAGCCGAGTCGAGTTGAGTAGAGTAGCGCTGGTACTATGCAGTGGAAAAGTGCCATTAGTGAACATGGCCTATGTAATGCAGCCAGAGCTAGAAGTCCCTGTTCACCGAATGTTTCACTTCAATGATGATTCAATGATCATTGACCCCAAATCTCAGAGAAGACCTCGATTTTAAGGTGACTGCTGCCAAAAAAGTGTTAATGTTCAGATGGAATATTAACTCCATCATTACTAGTAGATGTTATTTTCCTGGAACTCTCTATAACTAAAAACAACTATGCAAAGTGAAACGCAAGCGACGCTTTCAAATGTCACTCAGAATGGAACATATTTGTGGTGATTGTATACTGGTTTCCTAGTTAATAGTGTATAATTTTCATTATCAGCTGATAGCTAATTTCACTACAGATATGTCACACATGACGGTAAATGGTTCACCTTAGGCGACTCCACCCTGGGCTCCCCGTGTGTGTGGCTCTGGGAGGTCTGGGAGGCTCTGGTCACAGGCAGAGAGGGTTCCAGGGAGAAGGCCTGTTGGCTGGGTGAGTGGTTGTGGCTACTGATGGTTGATGTTGATAGAGGGAACGTGGAGCAGAGGCCCAGTTTAAGTCTATTAGACAAAGGCTGGTAGATGGCTGTTGGCCAGTGGGAGATCTCTGGGTTAGAGAACGTGGAGGCAGGTAACTGGGAACATTTGGGAGTGACAGCATTAATGCCAATTCTCATGTCAATAGCACCACTCTGAGTTGGAGCCAGGTTGCCCTCTGGTAGTCCTGACAGAGTCCCTGTAGTACTGGCCATGGCCTCCTGTGACATCATCAGCTGTCTCTGTAGTGGAGCCAACATGCTGACATTACATGCCTCTGTCTGTATGTCATCAATGGAGTCCACATCAGACATGTCCACTGGGTAGGTTTTCAGCCTTTTAGGCTCCCGGGACTTCCTCTTGAACTTCTTATTGGTGACTGGCACACTAATCAGTATTGGCTCTTTAATTGATCCATTACAGGTATTACTCAGTGAATGAGGGTTCTTCATTTTCCAATGATTAGTCTAACAATCTAAAGTAAAATAAACTGTAAACGCAAATGTCATTTCAAAAGGAAATGAAGCAGAAATACCTGTATCAAAGTGTTTCAGTTCCACAAAGTTTCAGTGTTTTCTGTTTAAACTTTCACCTCATTACTGTTAAAAAAAAAGTCAACATTTGGCATAACTTTCCAATTTAGAATGTTAAAAAAAACTTCTTCCTGAAAAATGTTCAGCTGCCAACTCTGTAACACAAAGCTGTTCAATGCACAGAGAGGAGCAGCACCTTCATGTGAGTTCCTTCAAACTTCAGCAGCAGGTTTTCTGTGGCTCCACTCTGTCTGCATAACAGTCCTAAATAATCCGCAGTAAAACACAAACTGGTGTGGAACATCTGCTATTCTGCACAAGTTGTCCCTCTGGATCCTGAATAGCAGAGAGCTGTTCCTCGGCTTTAAATCTTTCTGTGTGAGCAGTCTAGGCCTGCAGTGGAGCTGTCTGAGCCTGGCTCCAGTCAGTCTGCATAGCAGCACCGAGAATAACCCACACTGGTCACACTGAGCACAGACGGGCTGCAGTGGGTCTGCAGCTGCTGGACAGTAGAATGGAAACAGCTCACGAACAGGATGCAGGATCTCTATTCCAGAAGCATTGACCAGTCATGTTATAAGAGCTGGGCTGATATGATGCAACCCTCCAGCCACCAGAGGACGGCGTCCTTTGGTAGGAACAAACGGTCTTCTGACGGGCCGCTGTGATGACTGTTTACAAACCCAGACATACACACAAGCATTTGTAAGTTTCTAAACTCCACCAAACCTCTGTGGGAAGAGACACCGCAGCAGTTCAGGGTCCGCTGGAAGCCTTGCAGCAGCTACTGGCGCTGGCCTGTCCTGCTCCCGGTCCCAGTACGGCAACATCCCTCACTGGCTCAGGCTCCGGTCTGGAACAACGCTCCGGTGACGCGGGACGTTGCTCTAAAGACTTCCTTATTATCTACACATTAACGACGCTGAGGTAGTTGACACCGGTAGGTCACTCCGGTCCCACTTCTCTCTCCGGATCCTGCTGGTGTGAAGACAACAGCGCGAGACAGCTGAAAGGCAAAGGGGGCTCGCGCTCCTAGAGCTCCACTGGCGTCGGTCTGACTAGAGCGCTGTCGACCCCCCTTCCCCACCCCTACACACACACACACAAACACGAGAGAGAGAGAGAGAGGTGGGGGTGGGGGTGACATCAGCAATCTCACTTTTTTACTTTTTAATCTGCATTTATAGAAATTATTCTGATTTTTTCTTTTATTTCTTTATTTATTGGAAAGCTGACTTTGACAAACAACCATCTAAACATCAAAGACAAATTCATTTTTTAATTTCAAGCCAGTGATGCACTGTTACTGGTGAACATAAATTATTTATACATCACAGTATAACACAGAGTCAGTTAAACCTCAGGGATATCAATCTGTCCATTTAGGAAGCACAAGTGATTGTTAATCAATTTCACCAGGTGTAATGGAGAGGCAAAAGTAAGTTTTACATGTGGTGGCCACAGACAGTTGCTCTCTCCTTATCCTTCCTGACTAATTCTCCTCTAGTTTTGTGTTTTGCTAGTGTCCTTGTGTCCTCACTGGTAGCATGAGGCGGTACCTGCAGGTTGCACAGGTAGTCCAGCTCCTCCAGGATGGCACATCCATACGTGTGGTCTTAAGAAGGTTTGCTGTGTCTCCCAGCACAGTCTGAAGAACATGGAGGAGATACCAGGAGACCGGCTGTTACACGAGACAGGGCCGTAGAAGGGCATTAACCCAGCAGCAGGACCGATATCTGCTCCTTTGTGTGAGGAGGAACAGGAGGATCACTGCCAGAGCACTACAAAATGACCTCCAGCAGGCTACTGGTGTGCATGTTTCTGACCAATCTGTCAGAAACAGACTCCATGAGGGTGGCATGAGGGCCTGACCTCCTCTAGGGGGACCTGTGCAGCAACACTGTGCAGCTCGATTGGCCAGAGAACACCAGAATTGGCAGGTCCACCATTGGTGCCCTGTTCTCTTCACAGATGAGAGAAGGTTCACACTGAGCACATGTAACAGGCGTGAAAGAGTCTGGAGATGCCGTGGTGAACGTTATGCTGCCTGTAACATCATCCAGCATGACCGGTTTGGTGGTGGGTCAGGATGGTCTGGGGAGACATATCCTTGGAGGGTCACACAGACCTCCAACCTCCAACACAGACCTCCAACCTTCACCCTGACTGCTGTTAGGTACCAGGATGAAATCCTCAGAGTGATTGTCAGACCTTACTCTGGTGCAGTGGACCCTGGGTTCCTTCTGGTGCAGGACACTGCCTCATGTGGGCAGAGTGTGTAGGCAGTTCTTGGATGATGAAGTTATTGATGCCATTGACTGGCCCTCATGTTCTCCTTGACCTAAATCCAATTGAGCACCTGGGGGACTTTATGTATCGGTGCATTGGATGACGCCAAGTACCACCACAGACTGTCCAGGATCACTGATGCCCTGCAGGTCTGGGAGGAGATCCCACAGGACACCATCCACCGACTCATCAGGACCATGTCCAGACATTGTCCGGAGTGCATACAGGCATGCGGGGGACACACTACTGAGTCACATTATGAGTTGATGATGAAATTCAAACAAGTTGGATCAGCCCGTGATTTAAATTTTTTACTTTGATTTTTGGTGTGATTTTGAATCCAGCCCTAGTAAAAAGTAAAGATTTACAACTTGAATAATTTGTTCATCAAGATCAGATGTGTGATTTAAGTTTTCCCTTCATTTTTTTGAGCAGTGGATTGTGGATTTGGGAAACAATTTTTGAGAGCAGTCAAAACATTATATAAAGGATGTAATCACATATAAAACATATAAAAAATATCCCTCAGATAAATAAGCCTTATAAAAATAAAAAACGAAACCATGATTCCTAAAGTGCAAGAGTGAGATACACAAAAAGGAGTCTTGTTTGCAACAGACATCAGTGTCTGTTGCAATTAATATCTAAATGTGCAATTCCATTAGTCACTGCAAGGGGGACTTAGGGGCTGCAGAAGACAGGGTGTGGGGCTCTGTTCTACTTGGAAAGCTTGCTAATGACTCGAATGAGTGCTCCATTCTCGTCCTTTAGTCTCTGGTTGTCTGCTTTCAAGTCTGGGAGCATCTTAAGTTCCTCCTCCATCTAAGAAATCTTCAGCTATACATATCCAGCTAATACACCAAAATGTCACTAATGCCATAAATTCCCAGATGAAAAGCGTGTCAGCTCCATATTTCATAACGTCTTCATTTTCAAAGCTTTGTTTGATAGAAATGTGGAGCTTCTTTTGCAATTCCAAAATTTTTACTGAAATCCACACACATCTACCATTATATTTTAAATTTATTTCATATATTCTGTGCTCATTCTGTGCCTGACACTCTCCTCCTCTCCTGTCTCTCGGCTGCTGGTTCCTATGACATCTATGGCTGACGTCACCGTGTCTCTGGAACCAGTCAGACCTGAAAAGCATGAGCAGTGATGCTGCTCATCTTGCATGTTTCTCTTTGTATTTCTCTACATCACATTTGGTTTTGTTTTCCCTGTTTCAGGCAGCTTATTACTGGTGACTGTATTCGACAAACACAGCCTCTGGGTTTAGACTTTTGCTGTGACTGTCCTCCATCTCGGCCTGATGTGCTAGTGGTTATGATCTCCATGCTGCCCTCTGACCCCAGTCCTGTCTCCAACATCTGTTTTCAGGCTACTGTACCAAAGGTACTGTAGGTTCATGTTGCTATAGTGAACCTGAGGGTCCAGTCCTAAAAACATTTGAATATTCAGTAAGAGGAAAGCATATATTTAGACCAAAATGCTTTTTGTGGATCTCAGCTTTTAACTAGGGCTGGGCAAGTTAACGCGTTATCGCGTTAACGCATTAATTAATTAACGCCGACAATTATTTTATCGCGCATTAACGCAGTTTTTTTTTCTTAACACCGGAGTACTTCGAGTCTTAAGTATCACTTAAATGCAATACACACCGTTGATAACAGCAAATCACCCACCCAAACAAACAGTGGAGGGAGGCTTCGGCAGACTACGTTGGATGCAGCGTGTGGGAGAAGTATAGATAAACAAAAGCAAGACAAGCTAACAAATGCCATAGCGAAGTGGATAGCTACAAACTGCAGGCCGATTAGTATTGTGGAAGATGTCGGTCTGAGGAACGTTCCTAGGATCGCAACGAATGACGGCACGTATGAGCCTCCCTCAAGACGCACAATCACAAGAGGAATACACGAGTTGTATGAAAAGGAGAGGACTACAAAAACGACGGCGTTACAGCGTGCACCAAACATGGACTTCACAGACTAAAAAGTCCCCTGCACAGTAAATCCCAGCTGTGTACTTTTTTTTGTGCTCGACCACTTCACCTCACTCTAACAGGGACACTTGTTACTGAACATAGACTGTTTATGCTGCTCCCTGATAAAAGAAAAATGTTTCTGCTGGTACCTGTTCAGAAAAAAAAAGAAAACAGATTTATAAATGTTAACTTGCTGTTGCTCGGAAGGTGCCTATTATAATGTTATGATCGTGGGTCTGGACTCTGAGGGTAACTTGTTTTTCTAAAACAAACTAGATAAAATGTTAATGCCCTGGCAGTGGCAAATAGCTTTGGTTTTATATTTGATTTGATTACATAAATGTTTAAGTTAAGATTTACAAGAAATATTTTAACTGCTACTGTGTAAAGGGAATACTGCTGTTAAAAAGCACCTTATTTGTTTAAAGTGTTTGCAAACCAAATGTTATTGCACTTTTGTTCATATAGCAGTACTTTTAAAATTAAAGTGCGCAATACACTACTTTTGAATTCATTATTGAATTTTGCGCATAACAATGCGATTAATCGCAGAAAATCATACGATTAATTAAAAATTTTAATCGTTGCCCAGCACTACTTTTAACACAATGTTTGTGTTACTGTCTCTGTTTCCTGGGTGATGAGGGTGAAGCTGCAGCCTCCCTCTGGTACTGAGCTCCCAGCATTCAACCCCATCCAGCCTCACTGCCGGCACGCCAATCCTGGTCCTGTGCCACATGCCAAAGCATCTGTCAGTTGGCCTCCGTTCAGGACCATTGTTTGGTCATCACTGTTCTCTGTGTCACTGTGTTAAACATCTTAGGGAGACCTCAGAAGCACTAAGAGTTTAATGATCTAGATTGATTGAGGTCATTGGTACTGAGTGTAATGAAGCTCCATATATCTTATAAACGTGCAGTGATTTTAAACATCAAAGATGGGGTTATAGAGCTGCTGATGTATTAAGACCATTAAATTAGCCAAATAAACTGATTTAAAAAATCTCTCAAAAAAACAAGTGGAAATGGACACAGCCCATTGTTGATATATATATATATATATATATATATATATATATATATATATATATATATATATATATATATATCTATATATCTATATATAGACTGCATCTCTTATCTGAAGAAAAGAGATGCAGTCTCAGACCTGCAACATCAGACACGTTGCTCCCGACCTGTGATTTCAGACCCAGGACTATTACAACCTTCTCATTCTGGCGAAGCCTATATCATATCACCATACATAGCTTTGTAACTATATATATATATATATCGCTGAGGTAAACTGCATTTATGTTTGTGTGGACTGAAGACAATATGATGTCCGTATGGCTTCAAGGAGAACTCCCTTGTGATGATTCAATATTTTAAAGCAAATAAATCTTGAATGAAACAGTCAGTCTTTGGTAATGACAAACAAAGCTGATTCAAATGTCAGGCCTGCAGAGGGAAGAAACAAATTCTGGACAAAGCTCTGCTATAGTGAGGTTCATTAGGGATTTCGCACCTGGGACTTTGGACCCGGGATTTCGGAATTTGGACCCGGGATTTCGGACCCGCAACCGCGGACCGGCTCCCTCAAAAACCAAAAACGCAAAAAGTGGATAATATGTCATCAGAAATCATGGCTATATGAAGTGATTTTAGCTCTTTAACTCCAAATGGAGGAAGAACTGATCTATTTTGGGCCACTGAAAAGAAAAAGAGATGCAGTCTCAGACCTGCAACATCAGACACGTTGTTCCCGACCTGTGATTTCAGACCCAGGACTATTACAACCTTCTCATTCTGGCGAAGCCTATATCATATCACCATACATAGCTTTGTAACTATGTGCGCAATTTTTATTTTGACTTCCTCATGTTTAAGAAGAGAGTTGTTCAATTTCCAATAATTAGCTTAATTACCTTAATTACCTACTCTTCCTGCTTGTACCTGAGCTGCAGTACGGCGGGTAGGCTTACACTCTATAAACGTAGCTGCAACTTCAGGTCACTTTGCACTATAAAGCTAGAACAGCTATAGCAACTGAAAATGGAAATGTTTGGAAAAATTAATTTGACTTTATTACTCTAAAAATAATGAATTAAATGAAATGAATTATAAAGAATATTGTCAGAACTCTAGTTTTACATTTTAATATGGCTTTATTCTTTTTTTTTTTGTCTATATAATTATTGTGGTGGATGGGTTTGAGAGCCCGAATTGTCCTAGGAAGCTGTGTTGTCCGTGGGCAATTTGCCCCTGATAGGGTCTCCCATGGCATATTGGTCCTAGGTGACAGGCCAGACTAAAAGCGGTCCGGTGCGATGTAGATGGGTTGGCAGACAAGCGCGGAGGCCCTGCCGCACCGATCCCCCGCTGCCAAAACTGGCTTTGGGAACATGGAATATCACCACTCTGGCGGGGAAAGAACCCGAGCTGGTGCATGAGGTTGAGAGATACCGGCTAGACTAGCCGCTGGATATAGTCGGGCTCATCTCAACACATGGCACGGGTTCTGGAGCCAAGCTCCCCGAGAGGGGTTGTACTCTATTCCAAGCTTGAGTTGCACATGGTGAGAGGCGTCGAGCAGGTGTGGATCTACTCGTAGGCCCCCGGCTCGGTGCCTGTACGTTGAGGTTTCCCCCAGCCTTCTTGGAGTCCTTGGATGGGGTGTTGCAGGGTGCCCCTACTGGGGACTCCGTAGTTCTTCTGGGGGACTTCAACGCTCACGTGGGACTTTATAGTTGTGTCATCAGACCTACGACCATATGTTCTGGACACTCGGGTGAAGAAAGGTTCTGAGCTGACCACCACTCCTTTCCTATCTCTCCAGGGTTGGCCATCGGTTCTTCAGCAGGCTATACCACTGTCACCTTGTAGGTATCCTCTGCGAACGTCATCAGCCACTGCAACACATACACAGGAGAACTATAAGAAATACACTTCCTCATGACCTTAAAGCCACAGAAGGGATCCAAATCAAATGCTGATGATTTGAAAGTCAGCTTTTTAACTGACTGTCAAAGTGTCAACAGTAATCTGAAGTAAATCCATATATGTGGTGGACAGAACCTGTGACAGTGTCCTGAACCATCTTGTCAACCTTTCATCGTTTTCAGAGATTAGTTATGATGATAGCTCAGATGTGTCAGAGGGAAAGCAATGAGATTAGAGACAATACTTTAAATTACAGCAAAATAAATGGCCTACCTTCGTTACAGCATGTTGATCAATGTTTGGGCTGACACATGCAATCAGCCCAACATTTCCTTCTCCATCAAAGTGGCTGCCGAACAGCTTCATTAGGGTTGTTTCACTTGATGGAAAAGTCTGGAAGAAAATAAAGACTGTGAAATCGTGCCTACTGGAATATTAGCAATGATGAAAAGAATATTTACAATATTAATATACACACAAATAAAACAGCTAAATATGATGAACAGATTGTAAAATACCAACCGTCTTGTTTCCGGTCCTCTGGCTCTTACGCATGGCTGTAATATATTTCAACAGTTCCTCCTGGTCCGTGTTCATACACTCTGTAAATGAGACATCAGTAGAGACGATTGGCTTCTGAACAAACTGACAGTTGATCACAGAAATGGTTTACTTAAGAGAGAAAGTAACCCACTGACCTGTTAAGGTGGCCTCAGTACCGTCCAGGTCAACCATACAGAGCTGGCTGACATTCACCTTATTATCGCGCTGCAAAAATAAAATATCACACTGTTAGTATCACTCAAAAGCCACAGGAATCCTTTGTGAAATTCAAGAACCTTCATTCTTTGAATAAACATTTCACCATAAAGAATGAACAATGTCTCTTAATATGTAACACTAGAGGTGAACGTCACCTGTGGAAGGAGATTCCCATCAGCGTCTATAGGTGCAGAGACCAGCTTCAGAGTGACCACAGCGTGGGACTGTTTGAATTTTGGTTCACGCGTATGGGCGTCTGTCCTTTCCTTTTGTCCTGGAGACAGAGAAGAGCATCATCAAAAAAAAACTAAGAATAAAAATACATTTTAAAATGTTTCAAACTTTGCAAAACTAGATTCAGTCTGCATAAAGGGGAACACAATGACAAAATATAATACTGTTGTATTCAGAACAACATAGTTATTATGACCACTCACCTATCTTAAACACCTGAATAGCATCCTCTGCAGAAAAGACTTGTGTTTGTGCGCCCTTGTGCTTACGCTGATCTTCAAGGAGACTCAGAGTTTTCCTGAAACTAGTTTATGAAAAGACAATGTGTGGCTTTAGTAAGACAAGCAGTCAAAGCTCTGATGAAAAATGTTGGATTTCAACAAATCCAAACACACTGAGGGTACCAGTACCACAGATAACCTGGATTCAAACAGGCATTGTGATTCAGAATGCACACACTGACTCTGAATCCTGTCTCTTACTTTTTATCATTTGGAGGCAGGAGATCGTAGATATATTCACCCTAGATCTCAAAGTACCTCAGGAACACACTGTAACAGTATTGTTGTTCTGGCTCCGGGTCAGCCTTGTTCCTAAGAAACCAAAAGAAAGGCAACATTATGAACAGCAGGCCATGAACTATAAATTCACCTCATCTTAATGAACTATTATCACCATAAATAGTTAAGAAAGTCAAACATTTCTGTACTGACCGTTGATTGTTGGGCTTCTGCCTCTTCAAAAGAAGGTCCTTCCCCTTCTTGAACAACAGCCCAGGTGTGCCGTCTGGGTTGAACGCCTGATGAAGATTGAAAACATTTGAAGTAAATGCCCCCCCCCCCAACTCCAAAAGTGCACAGTATTTGTAAGAGATCAAATAGACAAAATGTTAATGAAGGTTTTACCGATTTTCGAGTCAGAAGTGAGTCGATGCTGTTGAACAACATGTCGAGTGCTCGTGGGAGGATTCCGGGTTCACTGGGTGATCCGATCAAGGTGTAGGTCTTACCACTGTCTGTCGCACCACATGCAAACAGCAGGCCTATAAACACAGACAATCACAACCACTTTATATCCACTTTTCACAGAGACACTTAAGTAATGTATTATATGCTGCTAAAATAAAACATACTTATGATTATAAAACTATATATATTATACTAACTAAAATTATGAATACACATGTACATATACAGATAAATGGGGCTGAACTTGAAAGAGTTAATGAAAATACATTTCTTGGGGTAACTATAGGTGATAGAATCAGCTGGAAATCACACATTAAACATGTACAAACTAAACTGTCAAGAAGCATTTCAGTAATAAACAAAGCAAAGCAGGTTCTAGATCAGAAGTCAGTCCACATTCTATACTGTTCACTAGTTTTACCATATTTAAATTACTGTGCAGGGATTTGGGGCAACAACTACAAAAGTTCATTACATTCACTATCAATACTCCAAAAAAGAGCAATACGGGTCATTCACAATGTTGGTTATCTGGAACACACCACTGCATTATTCTACAGTCCAAATTATTACAATTTACAGATATTGTGGAATATCAAACAGCACAAATATTGTTCAAGGCTAAAAACAACCTACTACCAAGAAACATTCAAAAACTGTTCAGTGATCGAGAGGGGGGGTTATAATTTAAGGGGAAAATTCAATTTCAAAATTTACAGTATTCGTACAACCAGGAAAAGTTTTTGTGTATCAATCTGTGGAGTGAAACAATGGAACAGTTTTAGTGTGGAGTTAAAGCAATGTCCAAATATCAACCACTTTAAAATAAGGTATAAAGACATGATTTTCACCAGGTACAGGGATGAATGCAGGGTTTGAAAATCACCAGGTGTTGACAGGGGTGTTTATTTATTTGGTTACTTAATATTTATTCTTTCTTAGTGTATCTTCCTCTTTTTATATAAATGATAATGTAAAGTTGTAAGATATTTGAGTTGGTGTAAATATGTGTTGTAGGTGCATTTATGTGTGTATGTATAATATATGTATAGAATAATAAGGTATAATCACCATAGTGTATATTATTCATTATATTTTATATGATATTAAATATTATATATACTGGATATTATATTACATACATGTATTGTTTAATAGTATATATAATATAGTATAATAAAATATAATATAGTATAATATAATAATATAGTATAGTAATACAATCAATGAGTTATGGAGAAGGGGTGGGATTGAAATAGTTTGGACTTCTTCTCACTCCTTTTCGAATATGTAAACAAGTCAAGTGTTTTACATTTCTTGCTTCATGCTTTTCACTGTCTGTAAATATTATGTCCACTATCTTTACGTATTCGAAATAAACATCTCAATCAATCAATCAAAAAACCTTTGGCTTGTGGCTGAAGCAGAAGCTCTGGGCTTTTCCTGCTCTAAACTATCCTTATTATATCTGCCTGTAAAAATCAGTCAACCTCTAGATTAACGTTATCAAAACCTATCATCACCTGATCAACTAATATGCTTCCAACACTAGAGAGAATAAAATGTACATTTTATGGCTCAGAAAACTCACCATTCTTCCGATGAATGAGGTCCTGAACCAGCGGTTTGGCCACGTCCTCAAACACGTCCTCCTGACTGGCACCACTGCCAAATACCCCGGAGAATGTGTAGTACTGCATCCATATAGAACACAAAGTAAAACACAATCAAACAATGATGCCATGAACAGAAATCACTGACAGCCTGTATAGAATTTACACCAACCTTTTCGCGCTGCTCATTTCCGGTAACGCCAGGGGCATTCCGGTCAGCCATCAGAACTGTAGAGGTGTCGCAAAACTCCACAGATTTAAGTTGTTCCAAAACCGGACGAATACGACAAAATACCTATAATACAGATGAAAGATGATGAGATACAGATCATTGTGTCTTTGTGTGTTTGTGTTTGTGTGTTTGTGTTTGTGTGTTTCTGTGTTTGTGTGTTTGTGTGTTTGTGTTTGTGTGTTTGTGTTTTCGTGTGTGTTTTTTACTCCAGCTGTGTGTGCGTGTGTGTGTTTTTACTCCAGCTGTGTGCGCGTGTGTGTTTTTTACTCCAGCTGTGTATGTGTGTGCGTGTGTGTGTTTTTTACTCCAGCTGTGTGTGTGTGTGCGTGTGTGTTTTTTACTCCAGCTGTGTGTGTATGCGTGTGTGTGTTTTTTACTCCAGCTGTGTGTGTGTGTGTGTTTTTTACTCCAGCTGTGTGTGTGTGCGTGTGTGTATTTTTTACTCCAGCTGTGTGTGTGTGTGCGTGTGTGTGTTTTTTACTCCAGCTGTGTGTGCGTGTGCATGTGTGTGTTTTTTACTCCAGCTGTGTGTGCGTGTGCGTGTGTGTGTGTTTTTTACTCCAGCTGTGTGTGCGTGTGTGTGTGTGTGTGTGTTTTTTACTCCAGCTGTGTGTGCGCGTGTGTGTGTTTTTTACTCCAGCTGTGTGTGCGTGTGTGTGTTTTTTACTCCAGCTGTGTGTGCGTGTGCGTGTGTGTGTTTTTTACTCCAGCTGTGTGTGCTTGTGTGCGTGTCTGTGTTTTTTACTCCAGCTGTGTGTGCGTGTGTGTGTTTTTTACTCCAGCTGTGTGTGCGTGTGTGTGTTTTTTACTCCAGCTGTGTGTTCGTGTGTGTGTTTTTTACTCCAGCTGTGTGCGCATGTGTGTGTGTGTTTTTTACTCCAGCTGTGTGTGCGTGTGCGTGTGCGTGTATGTGTTTTTTACTCCAGCTGTGTGTGCGTGTGCGTGTGTGTGTTTTTTACTCCAGCTGTATGTGCGTGTGTGTGTTTTTTACTCCAGCTGTGTGTGTGTGTGTGTGTGTTTTTTACTCCAGCTATGTGTGCGTGCGTGTGTGTGTGTTTTTTACTCCAGCTGTGTGTGTGCGTGTGTGTGTGTTTTTTACTCCAGCTATGTGTGCGTGCGTGTGTGTGTGTTTTTTACTCCAGCTGTGTGTGTGCGTGTGTGTGTGTTTTTTACTCCAGCTGTGTGTGCTTGTGTGTGTGTATTTTTTACTCCAGCTGTGTGTGCGTGTGCGTGTGTGTGTGTTTGTGTGTTTGTGTGTTTGTGTTTGTGTGTTTGTGTGTTTGTGTTTTCGTGTGTGTTTTTTACTCCAGCTGTGTGTGCGTGTGTGTGTTTTTACTCCAGCTGTGTGCGCGTGTGTGTTTTTTACTCCAGCTGTGTGTGTGTGTGCGTGTGTGTGTTTTTTACTCCAGCTGTGTGTGTGTGTGCGTGTGTGTTTTTTACTCCAGCTGTGTGTGTATGCGTGTGTGTGTTTTTTACTCCAGCTGTGTGTGTGTGTGTTTTTTACTCCAGCTGTGTGTGTGTGCGTGTGTGTATTTTTTACTCCAGCTGTGTGTGTGTGTGCGTGTGTGTTTTTTACTCCAGCTGTGTGTGCGTGTGCATGTGTGTGTTTTTTACTCCAGCTGTGTGTGCGTGTGCGTGTGTGTGTGTGTTTTTTACTCCAGCTGTGTGTGCGCGTGTGTGTGTTTTTTACTCCAGCTGTGTGTGCGTGTGTGTGTGTGTGTGTGTTTTTTACTCCAGCTGTGTGTGCGCGTGTGTGTGTTTTTTACTCCAGCTGTGTGTGTGCGTGTGTGTGTTTTTTACTCCAGCTGTGTGTGCGTGTGCGTGTGTGTGTTTTTTACTCCAGCTGTGTGTGCTTGTGTGCGTGTCTGTGTTTTTTACTCCAGCTGTGTGTGCGTGTGCGTGTGTGTGTTTTTACTCCAGCTGTGTGTGCGTGTGTGTGTGTGTTTTTTACTCCAGCTGTGTGCGTGTGCGTGTGTGTGTGTTTTTACTCCAGCTGTGTGTGCGTGTGTGTTTTTTACTCCAGCTGTGTGTGCGTGTGTGTGTTTTTTACTCTAGCTGTGTGCGTGTGCGTGTGTGTTTTTTACTCCAGCTGTGTGCGTGTGCGTGTGTGTTTTTTACTCCAGCTGTGTGTGCGCGTGTGTGGGGTTTTTACTCCAGCTGTGTGCGTGTGCGTGTGTGTTTTTACTCCAGCTGTGTGTGCGTGTGCGTGTGTGTGTTTTTTACTCCAGCTGTGTGTGCGTCTGCGTGTGTGTTTTTTACTCCAGCTGTATGTGCGTGTGTGTGTTTTTTACTCCAGCTGTGTGTGTGTGTGTGTGTTTTTTACTCCAGCTATGTGTGCGTGCGTGTGTGTGTGTTTTTTACTCCAGCTGTGTGTGTGCGTGTGTGTGTGTTTTTTACTCCAGCTGTGTGTGCTTGTGTGTGTGTATTTTTTACTCCAGCTGTGTGTGCGTGCATGTGTGTTTTTTACTCCAGCTGTTTCAGTGTGACAATCTGGTCCATCTCTTATCTTGTGTTGCTTGGAAAGTGTGGCATTGTTGGTCTGATCTTTTGGCACATCTGTAAGTTTTAAAATCAGACATCTAAAAGGGGGAAAAAAGTGTCTGGGATCAAATATCTCCGGTTTTTGCATGGATTTGGTTTCAATCTTCAAGTGACTTTCAGAAAATCTGACAACAAGATGAAGGTTCAAAGGCTCTGAATATCAACATCAAAAGTTTGCTAAATAAATAGCTCAACATGACAGAGGTCTGCTTGGAGAGTTTAAAGACATGACATCAAATCTTTGATTTTTGAAGCATTCTGTCCTCAAGAAAAACTGAAACTCATACATCCAAAAGTCACTTGTGGTAATTTTATCACCAAATATTCTGACTCCGAGTCATAATTTGTATTTGCTAATTTTATGTGTTGTTCTGTCTCCCTGAATGGGGGAGGCGCTGTCACTTTGTTCTGTGCTCTTTAGGAGTTGCAGGTGGAGGCTGCTGATTGGACAGGAGACTGATGGCAAAGCCTTTAAAAAGGCACCTGTGGCTCCTCTTCTCCTCTTTCAAACTGACCAGGCTGCTGTGTGATGATGACCTTTTTTTGTTGGGTAAGTATTTATTATGATTGTTTTTTTCTGGTTTTTCTTTAATCAACTAAACAAGTGTATAAAAAATATGTTCAATGCTGATCTGTTGACGTTCAACTACCTTTTAAATACAAAGAAATATCAGCATAAAGCTCTTGGTTGAAGAGTCAGGTGTTTTATTTGTTTTCACTGTAGTCTGTCCTTCATTAGAAAGAAACCGTGTAAAAATAAAATCTCCTAATGTTGCATTAATCGATGATTTATTGTCTCGCCAATTAAACCATCTGACTCACGTGTCAGGGAGAGACTCAAAAAAATGAATCATGGCCTAGTTTAATATTAAGTAATTATATCTATTTGATTTTATGTAAATAATCATATTTTGAAAATGTATGCATTCAAATGACATAGAATCAGCATGAATCTGTTAATTATGAAAACAATTCAATTTAATTAGTTAGAAAATATGAAAAAGGTTTAAATATGTTTTGCTATAGAACAAGCATGATTCAATTGGTTAAAATTTATGAGATTGGTTTGCATATCATTTTCAGGAAATTAGATCGTTTTACAGGGGGAAATGACGTCACAGGTCTGACTGACTCAACAATTTTGAACCTTTACCTGTTGGCCTGCATCAGACCAGAGAGTGTTAAATTTAGTCCGGATTCACCCAGTCTTCAATTTAACCCGCATGATGCTATTTATATCAGCTAAGCGCTCTTTGTTTTTACGTCACGCTATTAAAACGAGTCAGTATTTTGAAAACGCGTCGGACTTCAGCCATTGACGACAACAACTGCGCGGTTCATTTTGAAGTA
Organism: Chaunax sp. Z400; assembly: GCA_037577475.1. NCBI lineage: Eukaryota > Metazoa > Chordata > Actinopteri > Lophiiformes > Chaunacidae > Chaunax > Chaunax sp. Z400. The sequence goes on from CM075189.1 coordinate 5,039,380, forward strand.
ACGTCGAAGGAGCCGTGGATGGCGGGTTGTTCCACCGTATTTGGCTTTGGCGGACTCGGATTCTCTGACCTGCTGTGTTACAAGAGGTTGTTCAGAATCGGAGCTACCGTAAGTAATTAATCACAATGTATTTGTAAGTTTTTACAAGTAAAATCCTACATTTCAAATTGTTTGAGCAGAATTATGAAATATAAAATAAATGTACTTCCACCTTAGTAGGCCTTGGTTTAGTTAAATTAGCTTTTAAGTAACTGGATTGTACATATTAAAATTTAATTTTTATTGTATTGAAGTGTTTTTTCATTGTGCTATTGATCATTAAGCTTAGGATCCAGGTAGGCCTACTGCTTCCCAACATGGCAGGTAGCAGAATCTGATGGGTTACAACATTGAAAACGTTTTTAAAAAAGAGTAGAGGGTGATTTTGGTAATACAATGTGTTTAATGCATGTTGTTTTTGTCTTTCTACAGATTCAGAATTCTTTGAAGCATAACATTACGCTGATTTTGGACATCGTCTATGCAGGGGGAACCTCTTGGATTTTGTAAGTATGTAGGCTAAAAAGGCACTGAGCATGATAATACATAGAAAGTTAAATACATCAGATGACTAAGGATGAAACATATTTTGAATCAACAGTACAAGCATTAACATGAGCAACATTAGCATGTCTACTGCATACTTAAAAAACATATTTGCATTGTTTGACCTAGGGTTTGATATGTTTTTGCAGGTAGTGTGCTGTAAATCATATTTGGTTTTTTGGTTTTTTTAAAGGAGATTGCTTGTGTTTTGTTTTTCTATCCGTATGTTCTTCTCCACAACTGATAAATTCCTCTTTTCCTTTGTTCACAGATGCTGTATGTAAATGTGGCAGTGGCATCTCAAGTGTGTGGCATCACAGTATCTTCCAGGTATGAGCTGCTAAAAACATTTCAGGCTGAAGCATATCCTCTATGGCCGCAATAGCCGGTATCCATGCATATATGTAGATTGTCCATGTACATTTTCAAGTTGGAAAACCCTTTTAAGGCACATATGATACAACTGCTCAATGCTGTGATTAATGTATTTTTTTCTTTTCAGAATGAAGACCTACACACCAAACGAGGCTGTGTCCTGAGGAGCTCAGGTGTCCACCTTAATGAAGACATGGAGACACTGGTCAAGGAATACGTGGTGAGTGTTTGGCAACCTACTGTCTTAATTTTGTATATGTGTTGTGGATATATTTTCATTGATAGTTTTGTTACTTTCCTCAAAGGCACCCCAGTCTAGCTTTGCCTATGTGCATGAAGTGTGTACTAAAAGACTGAACTATGCAGCTATCAGTGTGGAGCATTATTGATCTTATAAACCAAACGAGAAGCTTCTCACATGTAAATGACTCTGGAAAATATGAAGCAATTGGTAATACAAAGTGTACATTTTGGAGTAAAAATAGGGAGTAAGGAGTAAACTATGAACTATTAGAGTAAAATTTGATATATACAAGATAATACTCCGAGTCAATTCATATTCACCAAATTTGGATTAAATAACAGGCTTCCTTTTTCATAATTATATTGTATCACACGATAACTCAAACTATTTCATGTATCATTTTCAGATTTTATACCCTCATAGACCTTAGTGCGAGGAAGAACTGGGTTGATTTAGGGAAAGGTTGGTTCCATATTTCTGACACTTGGGAGAGTTTTATCTCAGAAATATAGGGGCCTTAATTTCTCAACCGTTCCTCTGATTTTGTCCAAATTTGGTGCAATTTGAGGAGGTCTATCTTGTATTTATTTGTATATGTTTAATTTTAGTCTAATAGTTCATATTTTACTCACTAGGAGGAGCTTTTTTTAATGAAAAACACTGTTTTTCAGACATAACTTCACATTTAATTTTAGGAGTTCAATCAGGGGAATTGCTTGTACAATGGAGGGGGATTGGCTTTCGGGGATATACCCTTGCTGTCTGGATAACAGCGTAGGCCTAGTTTACCAAAGTAAACACTAACATCTGACTGTGGGGGAGTATTTAACTTTTTGAAGGATCACAATGTATGCAGTTTTTGTTGGCTTGCAGGTTTACTAAAGTACTCTTGGTGGCAAACTTTATAGGCAGCAATGGTAAGTTGAGGTCATTGCAAACTGGTTTGACAGAAATGAAAGGCCAGTTATTGGGTCTTCCTGACTGTTTTGTGTGGTTTTGAAATCGTGGCGTTATTTTGCATTTGAATGGTTCAACATATTTGTAAGTTTGTGAAACAGTGTGCCTTAAATTCTGAATATCCCAATGTGATCAGCAGCTCATTGTTCTCTTTGTTTGTCCTCCAGGACAGTGAACCCAGAGAGGCTGAGGCGCCGATTCCTGAGACAACGATGGGCATACATGTTATTCGGGTGGAGGGCGCTAGTCCTGAAGACAAACCTGCAGATGTAGGTGTTGTGCTTGAAGGCACTGAAGTTCTGCAGAACCTTCAGAGTGTCACCCATGGATGTGTGATGCTCTTTGGACTCATTTATGCACTGAACTTAAGCTATCCAAAGGACCTGAAGTGCCTTTTCGAAGTGTTTCAGAAAGTCCTCACGGAACTGGACACGACCAAGCTTTCACCGAAAGTCCAAGCACTGAAAATTAAGATGCTCCGGTAATGGAGTTTTCCCTCTGTGGTTGACTTGTTGTAAGTACTTGTTCACTTAGTTTCCAACAAAAGTAGTTATTGTTACAGGCCTAGATGGCCTGTTTGGTCAACACTGTTTTGTCTGTGAGGTGTTTCAGTTAACAGAGTGATGGTTATTCAACCTTGCTTGCAGTTCTTGAAAGAGTTTACAGTACACTAGAAGTCAAAATGTGTGGTGGTGAATAAGAGTTTTTTAAGTAAGTATAATACACCTTGTTTAGCTTTAGGTACTGTGTTGTTGTATTCCCACAATGTTAATTAAGGTTTTATTCTAAGTCACATGACCGCACGATCCAGAAGTTAAGGTAAGCGTAACGTGTCAGATGAAAACAACAAATGAAATGTTTGTGTTTTAAATCTGTTCTATTCTTTAAATGCAGTATTAGAAAAGGCGCACCCAGGGATGCATCATTTTATGTGTCCTTTGTAAACACTTCTGTTGTGTTGTGGTTTTGCAGCACATTTTCTAAATGCTGTGCATGTGTTGTCAAATTGATGTCTTCTTAATTTTCTTGTGTTTTGTCTATTTGCATGTGGTTTCTTAAGTTGCAGCTCGTTTGCCCTTGTGCGCCACTGTAGTATTGACTGATCCAAAACCAAAAAAGATGGCACTCTATTTTTATATGTATATTTTGCGATACATGTTTTTATTGGGATTTGAAGACATTTCATATTGAGTTTTGCACTGGAGTTCACAACAAATAAACTGTGAAACAAGTTTATTGGTGGTCTGACTGTTCTTGTATGTATTTTAATAACAGATTGTAAATGTATGGTGAACAGAAAAAATATATAATTTTAAAAAAAATATATAATTAAAACAAAAAATTAAATTGGGTTTATTTAAAAAAAGTATATAAATAGAATGCATTTAGAATAAATTCAGTTTATTGCATAAACATAGTTATTAAGTATTTTAAAGACATTAAACGTATTCATTCTGATTAATAAGCATATTTGTATTGAATTGAAACAAATTGCATTTATTGAATAAAAATACATAAAGCTGTTTATTATGTATTTAAAACACATAAAGTTTATTCGAACTATTACATAAATCTCACTTTTACTTATTTCATTCATGTTTTAGTGACAAATATGAATCGCATAAAGTTTATTAGTTTATTTATGTTGAAATTATGTAATTGAAATTCATGGAAAATTTACATGTAATTAAAATACATAAATCTTAAGAATTAGGCTTAGATATTTCTGTGAGTGAGGTGACTTTTTGCCGTTCATTACGCACGTTTTCCTTTCTCCGACTGTCAGTTAAGCGGACAGGGTGAGAGACGGGCAAATCAACCCTTCATCTCGGCGTTATGTGGGTCCTTTCTATCTCTGAAAAATCATTCTGTGGGTCTGATATCTTGGTGTAGTGAGTTTTACGCGTGACACGGCGCACAGTTAGAGGAGTTGTGCGGGATCGACTGCCTTCTGACGGGCTTGATTTTGTACTTGTGAATGATTTGGCTTTAAAAAACGTGTTTCCCGATTCCACAGAATGAAAAGTAAAAGAAAATCCTACTGTTGTCGCTCCTGCTGCCCCGACTCGTCCTGTCCTCCTGCGTGCGCCATTACGCTGCCAAGTGTCCCAAATGAGTTCATGTGACGCAACAGAGATCCCGTTTTTGCAGAGTGGCTCATAGTTTAGGTAACATTTGTTGGTCGGTTTTTCCCTGTTGCTGTGAACACATCTCAGACCCTCGTGGAGAAAAACGTCTCACTGCTCAGATAATTAGCTTTTCTGCATTTGAAGTGTTGCTCACAGTTAAAAAAAATATCAAACAAAATCATGCAAGATGTTCTCAGTCTGACAAAAAGACAGATACAATTGGTCTAATTGTATTTGCTATTTAGTTTTTTTTTGTTCTCCTGATGCTGGCACTTTGTTCTGTTGTTTCAGAGTTACACCTGGAGGCTGCTGATTGGACAGGAGACTGATGGCGCCTCATTAACACAGCTGTGGATCCCATCAGTGACTCCTCCTCTTCCTGTCTGCCTCATCACTTTGTGCTAATTGGTGATTAGATGATTGTTGTAGTGAAGTTTCTTTTGTATATATTGTAAATATTCTGTATTGCTGTAACAGGAAGGAAACCCTTTTTGATTTTCTCTTTTTTATGTTTGGAAGTGAAGTTTCATGTATTTTCTGTCCTTCACTTTGTTAAATGAAGTTGCTGTAAACATTTGAAACTTGTATCTTTGTAAAGAAATGTAAATAAATCCTGTTTGGACTTGATTGTTGTGACACTGGTCATCCTTGGAGTTTGGAAAGAGGAGTCACATTTTTATGCTATGGTCAGGTTTCCTCTAGACTGGACAGAACAATTGTTCCTGTTCTACTTCTGACATTTCAAACTTCAGAGGACAAAACGCAGAGACTCATCTGAACATCAGGATTTGAACCGTCAACCTCAGACTCTTGAAGCTCAGCTGTGTCAAACAGAAGCTACATTTTGAAAGAACGAGACAGCCGGGATTCGAACCTGCTTTCCAGGATTGCGGGTCAGGATCCCACCTCCCTGAGCTAAAACTTTTTTTGCGCAAATGTTATATTTATCATCGTCAATACTGAGGCAAAAACACTTAAAAGACACCTAAGTGCTGGGATTTGATCCTAAACTGCCAACCATCTAACACCTGTAGCTCATCTCACTGAGCTATACCTCCAGCTCTATAGAATGTGGTCGGAAGTTCTATTTATTATTCACACTGCACTGGAAAAAACCTCTAAATGTGGGAACTGAGTTTTGAATCCATAAACTCATAACACTAAGTGTCTGCAGCTTATCCTTCTGAGCTCTACCTGTAGCTCTTTTGAGGAGAAACACTTTGAGAACATCAGGATCTGATCTTGTTGATCTGAGGATCTTGAGGATCTGTCATGTCTGAGTATGTGTAAAAAATGAAATGGTTCCTAAAGCATTGGTAGAGTGTTGCATCACGCCATCTACAGAAGTACTCTGATGACAGGGTTATAGTGGGATGTCTGACAGGGGGAGAGGAGGGAGAGTAGGGGAGTGTCTTTGGAGCTTTTGTAGACTGGTGTGAAAATAACCACCTGTTACTGAACATTGAGAAAACAAAGGAGCTGGTGGTTGACTTCAGAAAGTGGAAGTCACCTCTTATTCCTGTCTCAATCCGGGGTGGATGGACATCGACATGGTTCAGTCCTACAAATACCTGGGAATGTACCTGGACCATAAACGCACCACACTTACAAGAAGGGCCTGAACTGACTTTACTCTCTTAGGAAGCTCAGGTCCTTCAGTGTTTCCGTTAACATTCTGAACATTTTTTATCAGAAAAATTGCACGCTCCCTCAAAACTTGCGACATCTGTGGCATTGTGCTGTGTGATGAAACTGCACATTTTAGAGTGGCCTTTTATTGTGAGCAACCTAAGGCACACCTGTGCAATAATCATGCTGTCTAATCAGCATCTTGATATGCCACACCTGTCAGGTGGATGGATTATCTCGGCAAAGGAGAAGTGCTCACTAACACAGATTTAAACAAGTTTGTGAACAAAATTTGAGAGAAACAGGCCTTTTGTGTGCATAGACAATTTTTGATTTTTGCTTTCAACACATGAAAAATTGGAGCTAAAACAAAAGTGTTGCGTTTATATTTTTGTAGGGTATAGTTTTACAGACACTCCAAACACATATACTGTACGTAGATGACAGTATTGTTGCCCCTGTTGTGGACTGCCTTTCTGGTTTTTTGACCTTGGACTGTTTACTAGTTTGTTGATTACTAAATCTCTGAAAAGCTCCCAGTGTCTCTGTCACATGTCTGCATTTGGATCCTCACAACTCTGTCTGTGAACTCTGACAATTTCTGTCCTCTGAAGGTAATTTATTAGAGCCATATTTATGTCATAACATCACTGAATCAATAGAGTGCATCACTTTCACTAACCTACAATATGAGCCTGTGCTAGCTGTGTTTTACTGCTTGTGACTGTAAACGTTAATTCAAGGCTAAATTAGCAAACCTGGAAACTACTAATCCAACAACATGGAGACATTTAGCCTCAGAAACCAGATATTTAGTAACTTTTTAGCAGACTGCTTTGACTGACCTCTATGCTCCAGTGAAAATAAAGTGCTTGTGTCCTTTGACCAGAAAAAGGGTGAAAAAAATCAGAAGAAATAATATTAGTTTCAGGAATCAGACACTGTTTAATGTTCTTCACTATTTATATAGATTATTCCACTTTAGCCAGACAACAGGGACCAGCCTGAAAAAACAAGTTTCTGTAATTAAGGGACTAAACTAAACTGAATTTAACCAATTTGGTGACCGTTTTGTTCTACAGTAAAAAACAAAACAAGAAAGAGATTCTCTTTAAATTGATTTTTGACTCCTAAATTACTTTATATATTATTAACATCATCAACTGAACAGTGATAAGATGATCTTTTCAAACAATCCATTTTTACTTCACAAATTTAACATAAAACATGTAAAACGACTCACCACATACTTTCTATGCTCTGTGGAAAGTAGTAGGTAATAATAACAGTGACTGCTGACCAATGATGGCAGCCTAGAAGGACCAAAAAACTCAAACTCAAATCTGCAATGGGATGATGAGAATGAGAAATCAATGAGGGATCAATGAGAAAAACAGCCAAAATCTTACACATACAGTATAAAGTATTTATTTCATCAAGAAGTATCAAATTATTTAAAATTGTTTCTATAGTAAATTTGAATATGATTCCAATTTATATTTAGAGCTGAGTAGGAGAGAATGTAGAGTCTAACAATCAATCATTCTAAAAAACATTCAATACAGAGTGGAATCAAGACATCCACATGTAGAAAGGGCAGGGTGGATTAACAGATAATTCTAATTTAATATAATATGATATAATAGTTTAATATTTAATATACTATATAATTTAATATATAATATACTATATAACTTAATATATAATATATAATATACTATATAATTTGATAATTTAATATATAATATATAATATACTATATAATTTAATATATAATATACTATATAATTTAATATATAATATATAATATACTATATATTTTAATATATAATATACTATATATTTTAATATATAATATATAATATACTATATAATTTGATAATTTAATATATAATATATAATATACTATATAATTTAATATAATAATTTAATATATAATATACTATATAATTTAATATAATAATTTAATATAATATATATATAATAAACAAATACAAAAATAATATATATATATATATATATATATATATATATATATATATATATATATATATATATTATTTATTTATTTATTTATCCATCTATTATTTATTTAATTATCCATCTATTTATCTAGCCATGTATTTATTTATTTGATTATTTATCTATTCATTTATTCATCTATTTGTTTGTTTATTTATTTACTTATTTATCTATTTGTTCATTTATTTATTTAATTATTTATATATCTATTCATTTATCTATACATCCACTTGTTTATTTATTTATCTATTTATTTATTTAATTATTTAATTATTTATTTATCTATTTATTTCTTTATTCGTTTACATTATTTATACTTTTCAATAAGAGCAGGTCTAAACCGACTCTTTGTGAGACCCAACACTCCACCATGAGCAAGCACTTTGGCGACAGTGGCGAGGAAAAACTGCCTTTTACAGGCAGAAACCATCGAGCAGATCCGAGACTCATGGTGGACGGCCCTCTGCTTTGACCGGTTGGGGTGAGAGAGAGAGAGAGAGAGAGAGAGATAGGGAGGATAGGTGGAGACAGAGAGAGAGAGAGAGAGAGAGAGAGAGAGAGAGAGATAGAGAGAGCAAGAGAGATAGGGAAGATAGGTGGAGAGAGAGAGAGCGAGAGAGAGAGAGAGAGATAGAGATAGGGAGGATAGGTGGAGAGAGAGAGAGCGAGAGAGAGAGAGAGACATAGGGAGGATAGGTGGAGAGAGAGAGAGAGAGAGATAGGGAGGATAGGTGGAGAGAGAGAAAGAGAGAGAGACAACAACAACATGTGCAACCACAACAACAATAATAGCTAAAAGAAAATTACATTATGCAGTATCTATAATACCTACACATAACTACGCTGATAATAATGATATTAATAATGATGATGATAATAATAGTAAAAATAATAATGGTGATGATAATAATCTCATCCTTACTGATGAGATCCCATCTGGACACTGTGCCACAGCCTGGTTGTGTTAGAGTAGGGAGAGAGAGTTCATTATTCCAATCAGTTCTTAACACAAAACACCTGGAATAATGAGCTCTCTCTCTCTACACGAAACACAACCATGCTGCCACACTGTCCATTGGGCAAGCGAGGCAGTGCTGGTGAATGCATGCTTCTTCACAGTCTGCACCCCTGAAGTGAACTCCTGCTTCTTCTTGGGAGACCTGAACCTTCCCATGTCAAGCCTGCTCTGGTGTCTGGCAGCAAATGTTTTCACATACCCCAGACTCATCAGGAGATGATGAATCCACCTCTGAGGAGATGGGATGTGGCATGGTGGCAGCAGCCATGGAAAAGACACCAGGATGGGAGGAGGCGTCAGCCATGGAGGAGACACCAAGATGGGAGGAGGTGTCAGCCATAGAGGAGATACCAGGACGGAAGGTGGCAGCAGGCTGGAAGGAAGCAGAAGCCATGGAGGAGGCAGCAGGCTGGAAGGAGATGGAGAAGCATGGATTTTCCAAGAGACTTGTTGAAGTTGATGCCCCAGCAGTGACTGGTTGAACTCCTACAGGCTCGCCCTGTTTGGAAGACAACAACAAACAAAAATTAGTTTACTGCATAAATAAGTGCAACAGTAAAGACGACTTACAACAGAGACAGACCAATGAATAAACACTGCTGTACTTACAGAGGCTATACGGCCAGGCTGGGGTGTAGAACAGTAGGAGAAGGGCTGGAGGTCCTCTTAGCCACTAAATTTAGAGGAGATACATGAGAAGATAATAGAGTTAAAAAGTGAACCTGTCTCACAGAAACCAGAAGGAGAATAGTAAGACAATAAATGTTTCTAACCTGCTGGTTTGTGAAAGCTACAGTCAGTCTCTGTTCTCAGCTCCACCAGATACTCTGCCAAGCTGTCAACTCTGTCCATGCCTGGAACACCAGAATCATCTAGTCTGAAAAAATCAGAGATGAGATGAGCAACAAAATCTAAGAAGTGGAGCTCAGTGCAGATAGAATGGTTTCTTAACACATAATTATGTTTTTACATACCAGACTCATCAGGAGATGATGAGTCCACCTCTGAGGAGACACTAGGTTGTGGCATGGAGGCATCAGCCATGGAGGAGATACCAGGCTGGGAGAAGGCAGCAGCCATGGAGGAGATACCAGGCTGGGAGGAGATACCAGGCTGGGAGGAGATACCAGGCTGGGAGGAGATACCAGGCTGGGAGGAGATACCAGGCTGGGACAAAGAAGCAGCAGGCTGGAAAGAAGCAGAGGTCATGGATATCAGTTTATGAGCAGCTCAGTGTTTGGTTAGCTTTGGCTATGGGATTAGCAAAAATAAAGCCTGGTTGAATTGAAATGTATTTAAGAATTTAAGAACAGCCACAAAGCAAAGGTTTTATGTAGCCAGAAATCAATTTGACATACCAGAGTATTTTTCAGGTGGTCTGAAGGTTGTCACAAATCCCCGGCCAATCACCTTCAAGCTGTTGGTGTTGACACTGTGGGTCAAATCCCAGAGTAGGTGAGCAGAGATGAGGACCTGCTCATCACTGGCTCAGTACCCCGATCCTTGATGTGGTCCATGCGGGAGAGGAAGTCTTTGCCGTACACAGATAGCAGTCAGTGATTGGTGGAGATGTCAGTGGGCTCTGGAGGAACCTGGCAGATCACTGGGATGAGGCTGGGCCGATCCACAAAGTCAGCACACTCTCCAAGATAGTGTTCCATGTGGTGTCTGGTGGTAGATGAGGGCTGGAACAGGAGGCTCATACCAAAGGTTCAAGTCTGGCTGCAGTGCCAGACTGAAAGACGGTGTTGGTAAATCCACCTCTGGTCCTGCACAGGGATGGACTTGCTCATCTCACTTGACAACCAGAAAGAAATTGAAGCCCCAGCAGTGACTGGCTGAACCCCTACAGGCTCAACCTGTTTGGAAGACGACAACAACAAACGAAAATTAGTTAACTGCATAAATAAATGCAACAGTAAAGACGACTTACAACAGAGACAGACCACTGAATAAACACTGCTGTACTTACAGAGGCTATACTGCCAGGCTGTGGTGTAGAACAGGGTTAGGGCTCCACATAGAGGATGGAGTAGGAGAAGGGCTGGTGGTTGTCACAGAGACCATAGCAGGGGTCCTCACAGAGGATGGGTGAGAAGAAGGGCTGGAGGTCCTCCTCGGTACTAAATTGAGAAAAAATACATGAGAAGACAATAGAGTTAAAAAGTGAACCTGTCTCTCAGAACCCAGAGGGAGAATAGTAAGACAATAAATGTTTCTTACCTGCTGGTTTGGGAGGATTTAGCGGCTGAAGGAGACCTATAACTGATCGAGCCAGTGCTGGATCATGAGATCAGCTGTCTTGGGTGTCCAGTGAACAGGGTCTCTTGGCTGAGTCCTGAAGTGCACCTGATCAAGTCCTGACAGAAAGATGCAATGTACTTGTTCAGGTTCACCAGTTGCTCCTTCTGCTTTCTGTCCAGTCTCTCGCAAAAGTTAATGACTGGTACATAAAGTTCAGCGTTGGGAAACTTTTCCTCGGCCATGTTCAACAAATCGTCGAGTTGTTGGACCATGCTCTCAGTCGTTTGCTTTCGGAGACAGTTGTTCAGGCCTGCTGACAACACCAGTTTCTCCACAGACTTGTTTGGGGGAAGCCTCCTGAACATCTAAGCCATAAGCTGACAAGACAATGTTATTTTTGTAGCTCTCTGCGCGGAGAGGCAGCCTGGCCCTTGGTGCTGGTCCCCTTCACGGTCCCTGATTTAGTTTTGGTTTGATGTGCGGTGTTCACGTGTAGTTTTTGGATCCCTTCCTTTTTTTCTTTTTTTTTTGGGTCCAGCTGCCGTGGTAAGCCCCCGTCCTGCTCCTGGCCCTTGTTTCAATAAAAGTACATTTTAATATGTTATATTGTTTAATAAATTTATATGGTTAAATGGGTTATATGGTTTGTATGTTTGTTTACATTCATTTCAGAGAGACGGACTGACTGGTGGGTGAGATAGCTTGACTTTTAACGAGAGAGAGAGAGAGAGAGAGAGGCCTGTTGCGCTGTCAGTTCATAAAGTCTTAATAGAGACAGTAGGCCAATATAAATAAATGACAAGGAAATATGAGGTGAATTCAGGTGTGTTGGGACATTAGGGGCGGTACAGTGACGTGGTGGTTTACACTGTCGCCTCACAGCAGCTGAGAGTTTCAGTGATCATTATAGTGATTGTTCAGGAATAGACCTTTAACTCCTGAGACATTTAGTTCAGGTCTAACTTAGTTTCCAATGAGCCAGCATGAACAATGGACAGCTGATTTGGGTTTATAAATTATTTCCACCTTGTCAATATTACTGCCCACAAAATGCCCCCACTTTGGGCATTTTGTGGGCTTTCCCACTGTAGCGCCCCACCTAGGCCCACACATGCCCACAGTGGCCTCACACGACCCCAAAGCCAGTCAAAGAGGAAACTGTGGGTCTACAGTGTCACACATGGGCAACACACACACAAGCCACACACTTTGGGCTGTGTGTGTGTTGTGTGTGTGTTGTGTGTGTGTTGTGTTGTGTGTTGTGTGTGTGTTGTGTGTTGTGTGTGTGTTGTGTGTGTGTTGCCCGACTGTGTGCCTACATCGTGTTGGTCCTTATTGAATAACAAAATTAGTTTGGCTTTGTACCTGCAGAATAACACAACCATTACTAATACATATGCAGAATAATTGCACTTGTTGTGATAAAGTGAGAGGCATATGTTCCAGACACTAACATCAATTATTCTTAAATTAAAAGAAAACAATAAATTGAAATTTATTCACAAAATTGAACATGAAACTTTACTTCTTTCAACTCAGAAATGAATCACGTGAAAGATAACATTAGCATTGAACATATGAACCTATACTGTTTATAAAAAATCAGTTGTCCTCCTTGGCCGTCTTGAGGCTGTGGCCCTGCTGCTCTTGGTGACACCATCTGAAGTGGGAAATAAAACAATTGAAAAATAAAAAAAAAACCAATGCATTTCCAACAAAGGAAGCTTCCCAGGGCACCAAAAGTCTTTTGAGGAATTTAGGAAGTAAACCAGCATTCTGACTCAAGGAACCTGAGATGAATTAGAGTTCTTAGAGGATGGTTCCATAGAATAACATTATAGTGATTGGCTCTGGTGCCTCATCCTTTTGCTAAAAGACATCAGATGTCAACGCAGTCACGTAATTATCACAAATGACAGGGAGCAAGGTCATAGTTCAAGCAAATAATTACATTATTATTACAGCCTTCTTCCTTATTAAAGTTTGAGAAAACAGTTGAATAAATAGGCTTCTGTTTGTGTTGGGTAAAAATAATATTTATTTTTTAATAAAACATACAGTTTTGGAATATTTTAAGAACAAATACAAAGGACAAACACCATAGGAGCCTCTCAGGAACATTCAAGCTCCTTACTAGAAAATGTATCACCAAAGGGATAGTATGTGTCCATCCATCCAAGTCCAAACTTTTCTTCCTCATCTTTACATGCTGTGTTTTTTGCTCACTTTAATTGTTGATACAAGGATCCATTACTGCTTTTTGAATGTATTAGTGAAAACATTGCATTTTCCTTGCAAGGCAGAAACACCTGAACGCATCTCACCTCGTCTTGCAACTTTAAATATGACAATCCTCAATAATATGCATTTGTTAGGCCCATTTATTTGCTCTACAATATAGAGTGAAGCTTGTTAAACGTGACGATATTAAATGATGAAGTTACATGATTCTTAAGTTTGACTTTTTAATACAATTAGTCAAGTCTCCTTCAGTCATGTTGCGGGGGAGACAAGATTTGTTTGCAAGACTTTAACTCAGCATCAAAAATCTAAATGAAATCTTTAACACTTTAAATGTGTGTAACTTGAGAATAATGTCCAAGGAATGGTTGTAAAAGGAGCTAAACACATACAGACATACGTATAGTGATACGGCGCACAGTTAGAGGAGTTGTGCGGCATCGACTGCTTTTTGACGGTCTTGATTTTGTACTTGTGAATGATTTGGCTTTAAAAAACGTGTTTCCCGATTCCACAGAATGAAAAGTAACAGAATATCCTACTGTTGCCGCTCCTGCTGCCCCGACTCGTCCTGTCCTCCTGCGTGCGCCATTACGCTGCCAAGTGTTCCAAATGAGTTCATGTGACGCAACAGAGATCCCGTTTTTGCAGAGTGGCTCATAGTTTAGGTAAAATGTGTTGTTCGGTTTTTCCCTGTTGCTGTGAACACATCTCAGACCCTCGTGGAGAAAAACGTCTCACTGCTCAGATAATTAGCTGGAGTAAAAATCACACACACGCACACGCACACAGCTGGATTAAAAACCACACGCACACACACAGCTGGAGTAAAAATCACACACACGCACACGCACACAGCTGGAGTAAAAATCACACACACGCACACGCACACAGCTGTAGTAAAAAACACAGACACGCACACAGCTGGAGTAAAAATCACCACACGCACACGCACACAGCTGGAGTAAAAATCACACACGCACCTACAGCTGGAGTAAAAAACACAACCACGCACACACACACACAGCTGGAGTAAAAAACACACACACGCACACGCACACACAGCTGGAGTAAAAAACACACACACACGCACACGCACACGCACATAGAGCTGGAGTAAAAAACACACACACGCACACGCACACAGAGCTGGAGTAAAAAACACACACACGCACACGCACACACAGCTGGAGTAAAAAACACACACACGCACACGCACACACAGCTGGAGTAAAAACACACACACACGCACACACAGCTAGAGTAAAAAACACACACGCACACGCACACAGCTAGAGTAAAAAACACACACACACACGCACACACAGCTGGAGTAAAAACACACACACACGCACACACAGCTGGAGTAAAAAACACACACGCACACACAGCTGGAGTAAAAACACACACACACGCACACAGCTGGAGTAAAAAACACACACACAAACGCACACACAGCTGGAGTAAAAACACAGACACGCACACAAGCACACACAGCTGGAGTAAAAAACACACACACACACACACACGCACACACAGGTGGAGTAAAAAACACACACACGCGCACACACAGCTGGAGTAAAAAACACACACACACACACACACACGCACACACAGCTGGAGTAAAAAACACACACGCGCACACACAGCTGGAGTAAAAAACACACACACACACGCACCCGCACACACAGCTGGAGTAAAAAACACACACATGCACACGCACACACAGCTGGAGTAAAAAACACACACACGCACACACACACACAGCTGGAGTAAAAATCACACACACGCGCACACACAGCTGGAGAAAAAAACACACACACACACACAGCTGGAGTAAAAATCACGCACACAAGCACACACAGCTGGAGTAAAAAACACACACACACACACACACGCACACACAGGTGGAGTAAAAAACACACACACGCGCATACACAGCTGGAGTAAAAAACACACACACACACACACACACACACACGCACACAGCTGGAGTAAAAAACACAAACACACGCGCACACACAGCTGGAGTAAAAGACACACACACACGCACACGCACACAGCTGGAGTAAAAAACACATACACGCACACACAGCTGGAGTAAAAAACACACACACGCGCACACAGCTGGAGTAAAAAACACACACGCACACACAGCTGGAGTAGAAAACACACACACACGCGCACACACAGCTGGAGTAAAAAACACACACACGCACACGCACACACAGCTGGAGTAAAAAACACACACACAGCTGTAGTAAAAAACACACACACCCACACGCACACACAGCTGGAGTAAAAAACACACACACACGCACACAGCTGGAGTAAAAAACACACACACGCACACGCACACAGCTAGAGTAAAAAACACACACACCCACAGCTGGAGTAAAACACACACGCACACACAGCTGGAGTAAAAATCACACACACACGCACACAGCTGGAGTAAAACACACACACACACACAGCTGGAGTAAAACACACACGCACACACAGCTGGAGTAAAAATCACACACACACGCACACAGCTGGAGTAAAAATCACCACACGCACACGCACACAGCTGGAGTATAAATCACACACGCACCTACAGCTGGAGTAAAAAACACACACACGCACACACAGCTGGAGTAAAAAACACACACGCACACGCACACACAGCTGGAGTAAAAAACACACACACGCACACGCACACACAGCTGGAGTAAAAAACACACACACGCACACGCACACACAGCTGGAGTAAAAAACACACACACGCACACACAGCTGGAGTAAAAAACACACACACGCACACGCACACAAAGCTGGAGCAAAAAACACACACACGCACACGCACACGCACACACAGCTGGAGTAAAAAACACACACATGCACACAGCTAGAGTAAAAAACACACACACGCACACAGCTGGAGTAAAAAACACACACACGCACACAGCTGGAGTAAAACACACACACACGCACACACAGCTGGAGTAAAAATCACACACACACGCACACAGCTGGAGTAAAAAACACACACACGCACACAGCTGGAGTAAAAAACACACACACGCACACAGCTGGAGTAAAAATCACACACACGCGCACACACAGCTGGAGTAAAAAACACACACACACGCACACGCACACACAGCTGGAGTTAAAAACACACACACGCACACGCACACACAGCTGGAGTAAAAGACAAACACACACGCACACGCACACAGCTGGAGTAAAAAACACATACACGCACACACAGCTGGAGTAAAAAACACACACACGCGCACACAGCTGGAGTAAAAAACACACACGCACACACAGCTGGAGTAGAAAACACACAAACACGCGCACACACAGCTGGAGTAAAAAACACACACACGCACACGCACACACAGCTGGAGTAAAAAACACACACACAGCTGTAGTAAAAAACACACACACCCACACGCACACACAGCTGGAGTAAAAAACACACACACACGCACACAGCTGGAGTAAAAAACACACACACGCACACGCACACAGCTAGAGTAAAAAACACACACACGCACACAGCTGGAGTAAAAAAACACACACTCGCGCACACAGCTGGAGTAAAACACACACGCACACACAGCTGGAGTAAAAATCACACACACGCACACAGCTGGAGTAAAAAACACACACACACACACACACAGCTGGAGTAAAAATCACACACACACGCACACAGCTGGAGTATAAATCACACACGCACCTACAGCTGGAGTAAAAAACACACACACGCACACACAGCTGGAGTAAAAAACACACACGCACACGCACACACAGCTGGAGTAAAAAACACACACACGCACACGCACACAGAGCTGGAGTAAAAAACACACACACGCACACGCACACACAGCTGGAGTAAAAAACACACACACGCACACGCACACACAGCTGGAGTAAAAAACACACACACGCACACAAAGCTGGAGTAAAAAACACACACACGCACACGCACACGCACACACAGCTGGAGTAAAAAACACACACATGCACACAGCTAGAGTAAAAAACACACACACGCACACAGCTGGAGTAAAAAACACACACACGCACACAGCTGGAGTAAAACACACACACACGCACACACAGCTGGAGTAAAAATCACACACGCACACACAGCTGGAGTAAAAAACACACACACGCACACAGCTGGAGTAAAAAACACACACACGCACACAGCTGGAGTAAAAAACACACACGCACACACAGCTGGAGTAAAAAACACACACACGCACACAGCTGGAGTAAAAATCACACACACGCGCACACACAGCTGGAGTAAAAAACACACACACACGCACACGCACACACAGCTGGAGTAAAAAATACACACACGCACACGCACACGCACACACAGCTGGAGTAAAAAACACACACACGCACACGCACACGCACACACAGCTGGAGTAAAAAACACACACACGCACACGCACACAAAGCTGGAGTAAAAAAGACACACACGCACAAGCACCCACAGCTGGAGTAAAAAACACAGACACGCACACGCACACACAGCTGGAGTAACAAACACACACACGCACACACAGCTTGAGTAAAAAACACACACGCACACGCACACAGCTGGAGTAAAAATCACACACACACACAGCTGGATTAAAAATCACACACACGCACACAGCTGGAGTAAAAATCACACAAGCACACACAGCTGGAGTAAAAATCAAACACACGCACACGCACACACAGCTGGAGTAAAAAACACACACACGCACACGCACATACAGCTGGAGTAAAAAACACACACACGCACACGCACACAGAGCTGGAGTAAAAAACACACACGCACACGCACACACAGCTGGCGTAAAAACACACACGCACACGCACACGCACACAGCTGGAGTAAAAACCCCACACACGCACGCGCACGCACAGCTAGAGTAAAAAACACACACGCACACGCACACAGCTGGAGTAAAAATCACACACACGCGCACACACAGCTAGAGTAAAAAACACACACGCACACGCACACAGCTAGAGTAAAAAACACACACACGCACACACAGCTGGAGTAAAAAACACACACGCACACACAGCTGGAGTAAAAACACACACACACGCACACGCACACAGCTGGAGTAAAAAACACACACACACGCACACACAAATGGAGTAAAAACACACACACGCACACGCACACACAGCTGGAGTAAAAAACACAGACACGCACACAAGCACACACAGCTGGAGTAAAAAACACACACGCACACGCACACACAGCTGGAGTAAAAAACACACACACGCACACACAGCTGGAGTAAAAAACACACACACGCGCACACAGCTGGAGTAAAAAACACACACACGCGCACACAGCTGGAGTAAAAATCACACACGCACACACAGCTGGAGTAAAAAACACACACACACGCACACGCACACACAGCTGGAGTAAAAATCACACACACGCGCACACACAGCTGGAGTAAAAAACACACACACACGCACACACAGCTGGAGTAAAAATCACACACACGCGCACACAGCTGGAGTAAAAATCACACACGCACACACAGCTGGAGTAAAAAACACACACACACGCACACGCACACACAGCTGGAGTAAAAAACACACACACGCACACGCACACACAGCTGGAGTAAAAAACACACACACGCACACGCACACACAGCTGGAGTAAAAAACACACACACGCACACGCACACACAGCTGGAGTAAAAAACACACACACGCGCACACAGCTGGAGTAAAAATCACACACGCACACACAGCTGGAGTAAAAAACACACACGCACACGCACACAGCTGGAGTAAAAATCACACACACGCACACAGCTGGATTAAAAATCACACACACGCACACAGCTGGAGTAAAAATCACACACGCACACACAGCTGGAGTAAAAAAGACACATACGCACACACACAGCTGGAGTAAAAATCACACACACGCACACGCACACAGCTGGAGTAAAAATCACACACACGCACACGCACACAGCTGGAGTAAAAATCACACACGCACCTACAGCTGGAGTAAAAAACACACACACGCACACACACACACAGCTGGAGTAAAAAACACACACACGCACACGCACACACAGCTGGAGTAAAAAACACACACGCAAACGCACATACAGCTGGAGTAAAAAACACACACACGCACACGCACACAGAGCTGGAGTAAAAAACACACACGCACACGCACACACAGCTGGAGTAAAAAACACACACACGCACATGCACACACAGCTGGAGTAAAAACACACACGCATACGCACACGCACACGCACACGCACACAGCTGGAGTAAAAACCCCACACACGCGCACGCACAGCTAGAGTAAAAAACACACACACGCGCACACACAGCTAGAGTAAAAAACACACACGCACACGCACACAGCTAGAGTAAAAAACACACACACGCGCACACACAGCTAGAGTAAAAAACACACACGCACACGCACACAGCTAGAGTAAAAAACACACGCACACACAGCTGGAGTAAAAAACACACACGCACACACAGCTGGAGTAAAAACACACACACACGCACACAGCTGGAGTAAAAAACACACACACACACGCAAACACAGCTGGAGTAAAAACACACACACGCACACGCACACACAGCTGGAGTAAAAAACACAGACACGCACACAAGCACACACAGCTGGAGTAAAAAACACACACACGCACACGCACACACAGCTGGAGTAAAAAACACAGACACGCACACGCACACACAGCTGGAGTAACAAACACACACACGCACACACAGCTTGAGTAAAAAACACACACGCACACGCACACGCACACAGCTGGAGTAAAAAACACACACACGCACACACAGCTGGAGTAAAAATCACACACGCACACACAGCTGGAGTAAAAAACACACACGCACACGCACACAGCTGGAGTAAAAATCACACACACGCACACAGCTGGATTAAAAATCACACACACGCACACAGCTGGAGTAAAAATCACACACGCACACACAGCTGGAGTAAAAAAGACACATTGGCACACACACAGCTGGAGTAAAAATCACACACACGCACACGCACACAGCTGGAGTAAAAATCACACACACGCACACGCACACAGCTGGACTAAAAAACACAGACACGCACACAGCTGGAGTAAAAATCACCACACGCACACGCACACAGCTGGAGTAAAAATCACACACGCACCTACAGCTGGAGTAAAAAACACACACACGCACACACACACACAGCTGGAGTAAAAAACACACACACGCACACGCACACACAGCTGGAGTAAAAAACACACACACGCACACGCACATACAGCTGGAGTAAAAAACACACACACGCACACGCACACAGAGCTGGAGTAAAAAACACACACGCACACACAGCTGGAGTAAAAAACACACACACGCACACGCACACACAGCTGGAGTAAAAACACACACGCACACGCACACAGCTGGAGTAAAAAACCCACACACGCGCACGCACAGCTAGAGTAAAAAACACACACGCACACGCACACAGCTGGAGTAAAAATCACACACACGCGCACACACAGCTAGAGTAAAAAACACACACGCACACAGCTAGAGTAAAAAACACACACACGCACACACAGCTGGAGTAAAAAACACACACGCACACACAGCTGGAGTAAAAACACACACACACGCACACGCACACAGCTGGAGTAAAAAACACACACACACACGCACACACAGCTGGAGTAACAAACACACACACGCACACACAGCTTGAGTAAAAAACACACACGCACACGCACACAGCTGGAGTAAAAATCACACACGCACACAGCTGGATTAAAAATCACACACACGCACACAGCTGGAGTAAAAATCACACAAGCACACACAGCTGGAGTAAAAATCAAACACACGCACACGCACACACAGCTGGAGTAAAAAACACACACACGCACACGCACATACAGCTGGAGTAAAAAACACACACACGCACACGCACACAGAGCTGGAGTAAAAAACACACACGCACACACAGCTGGAGTAAAAACACACACGCACACGCACACGCACACAGCTGGAGTAAAAACCCCACATACGCACGCGCACGCACAGCTAGAGTAAAAAACACACACGCACACGCACACAGCTGGAGTAAAAATCACACACACGCGCACACACAGCTAGAGTAAAAAACACACACGCACACGCACACAGCTAGAGTAAAAAACACACACACGCACACACAGCTGGAGTAAAAAACACACACGCACACACAGCTGGAGTAAAAACACACACACACGCACACGCACACAGCTGGAGTAAAAAACACACACACACGCACACACAAATGGAGTAAAAACACACACACGCACACGCATACACAGCTGGAGTAAAAAACACAGACACGCACACAAGCACACACAGCTGGAGTAAAAAACACACACGCACACGCACACACAGCTGGAGTAAAAAACACACACACGCACACACAGCTGGAGTAAAAAACACACACACGCGCACACAGCTGGAGTAAAAAACACACACACGCGCACACAGCTGGAGTAAAAATCACACACGCACACACAGCTGGAGTAAAAAACACACGCACACGCACACACAGCTGGAGTAAAAATCACACACACGCGCACACACAGCTGGAGTAAAAAACACACACACACGCACACACAGCTGGAGTAAAAATCACACACACGCGCACACAGCTGGAGTAAAAATCACACACGCACACACAGCTGGAGTAACAAACACACACACGCACACACAGCTTGAGTAAAAAACACACACGCACACGCACACGCACACAGCTGGAGTAAAAAACACACACACGCGCACACAGCTGGAGTAAAAATCACACACGCACACACAGCTGGAGTAAAAAACACACACGCACACGCACACAGCTGGAGTAAAAATCACACACACGCACACAGCTGGATTAAAAATCACACACACGCACACAGCTGGAGTAAAAATCACACACGCACACACAGCTGGAGTAAAAAAGACACATACGCACACACACAGCTGGAGTAAAAATCACACACACGCACACGCACACAGCTGGAGTAAAAATCACACACACGCACACGCACACAGCTGGAGTAAAAAACACAGACACGCACACAGCTGGAGTAAAAATCACCACACGCACACGCACACAGCTGGAGTAAAAATCACACACGCACCTACAGCTGGAGTAAAAAACACACACACGCACACACACACACAGCTGGAGTAAAAAACACACACACGCACACGCACACACAGCTGGAGTAAAAAACACACACACGCACACGCACATACAGCTGGAGTAAAAAACACACACACGCACACGCACACAGAGCTGGAGTAAAAAACACACGCGCACGCACAGCTAGAGTAAAAAACACACACGCACACGCACACAGCTGGAGTAAAAAACACACACCGGCACACGCACACAGCTAGAGTAAAAAACACACACACGCACACAGCTGGAGTAAAAAAACACACACTCGCGCACACAGCTGGAGTAAAACACACACGCACACACAGCTGGAGTAAAAATCACACACACGCACACAGCTGGAGTAAAAAACACACACACACACACACACAGCTGGAGTAAAAATCACACACACACGCACACAGCTGGAGTATAAATCACACACGCACCTACAGCTGGAGTAAAAAACACACACACGCACACACAGCTGGAGTAAAAAACACACACGCACACGCACACACAGCTGGAGTAAAAAACACACACACGCACACGCACACACAGCTGGAGTAAAAAACACACACACGCACACGCACACACAGCTGGAGTAAAAAACACACACACGCACACGCACACACAGCTGGAGTAAAAAACACACACACGCACACAAAGCTGGAGTAAAAAACACACACACGCACACGCACACGCACACACAGCTGGAGTAAAAAACACACACATGCACACAGCTAGAGTAAAAAACACACACACGCACACAGCTGGAGTAAAAAACACACACACGCACACAGCTGGAGTAAAACACACACACACGCACACACAGCTGGAGTAAAAATCACACACGCACACACAGCTGGAGTAAAAAACACACACACGCACACAGCTGGAGTAAAAAACACACACACGCACACAGCTGGAGTAAAAAACACACACGCACACACAGCTGGAGTAAAAAACACACACACGCACACAGCTGGAGTAAAAATCACACACACGCGCACACACAGCTGGAGTAAAAAACACACACACACGCACACGCACACACAGCTGGTGTAAAAAATACACACACGCACACGCACACACAGCTGGAGTAAAAAACACACACACGCACACGCACACGCACACACAGCTGGAGTAAAAAACACACACACGCACACGCACACAAAGCTGGAGTAAAAAAGACACACACGCACAAGCACCCACAGCTGGAGTAAAAAACACAGACACGCACACGCACACACAGCTGGAGTAACAAACACACACACGCACACACAGCTTGAGTAAAAAACACACACGCACACGCACACAGCTGGAGTAAAAATCACACACGCACACAGCTGGATTAAAAATCACACACACGCACACAGCTGGAGTAAAAATCACACAAGCACACACAGCTGGAGTAAAAATCAAACACACGCACACGCACACACAGCTGGAGTAAAAAACACACACACGCACACGCACATACAGCTGGAGTAAAAAACACACACACGCACACGCACACAGAGCTGGAGTAAAAAACACACACGCACACGCACACACAGCTGGAGTAAAAACACACACGCACACGCACACAGCTGGAGTAAAAACCCCACACACGCACGCGCACGCACAGCTAGAGTAAAAAAGACACATACGCACACACACAGCTGGAGTAAAAATCACACACACGCACACGCACACAGCTGGAGTAAAAATCACACACACGCACACGCACACAGCTGGAGTAAAAAACACAGACACGCACACAGCTGGAGTAAAAATCACCACACGCACACGCACACAGCTGGAGTAAAAATCACACACGCACCTACAGCTGGAGTAAAAAACACACACACGCACACACACACACAGCTGGAGTAAAAAACACACACACGCACACAGCTGGATTAAAAATCACACACACGCACACAGCTGGAGTAAAAATCACACACGCACACACAGCTGGAGTAAAAAAGACACATACGCACACACACAGCTGGAGTAAAAATCACACACACGCACACGCACACAGCTGGAGTAAAAATCACACACACGAACACGCACACAGCTGGAGTAAAAAACACAGACACGCACACAGCTGGAGTAAAAATCACCACACGCACACGCACACAGCTGGAGTAAAAATCACACACGCACCTACAGCTGGAGTAAAAAACACACACACGCACACACACACACAGCTGGAGTAAAAAACACACACACGCACACGCACACACAGCTGGAGTAAAAAACACACACACGCACACGCACATACAGCTGGAGTAAAAAACACACACACGCACACGCACACAGAGCTGGAGTAAAAAACACACGCGCACGCACAGCTAGAGTAAAAAACACACACGCACACGCACACAGCTGGAGTAAAAAACACACACCGGCACACGCACACAGCTAGAGTAAAAAACACACACACGCACACAGCTGGAGTAAAAAAACACACACTCGCGCACACAGCTGGAGTAAAACACACACGCACACACAGCTGGAGTAAAAATCACACACACGCACACAGCTGGAGTAAAAAACACACACACACACACACACAGCTGGAGTAAAAATCACACACACACGCACACAGCTGGAGTATAAATCACACACGCACCTACAGCTGGAGTAAAAAACACACACACGCACACACAGCTGGAGTAAAAAACACACACGCACACGCACACACAGCTGGAGTAAAAAACACACACACGCACACGCACACACAGCTGGAGTAAAAAACACACACACGCACACGCACACACAGCTGGAGTAAAAAACACACACACGCACACGCACACACAGCTGGAGTAAAAAACACACACACGCACACAAAGCTGGAGTAAAAAACACACACACGCACACGCACACGCACACACAGCTGGAGTAAAAAACACACACATGCACACAGCTAGAGTAAAAAACACACACACGCACACAGCTGGAGTAAAAAACACACACACGCACACAGCTGGAGTAAAACACACACACACGCACACACAGCTGGAGTAAAAATCACACACGCACACACAGCTGGAGTAAAAAACACACACACGCACACAGCTGGAGTAAAAAACACACACACGCACACAGCTGGAGTAAAAAACACACACGCACACACAGCTGGAGTAAAAAACACACACACGCACACAGCTGGAGTAAAAATCACACACACGCGCACACACAGCTGGAGTAAAAAACACACACACACGCACACGCACACACAGCTGGTGTAAAAAATACACACACGCACACGCACACACAGCTGGAGTAAAAAACACACACACGCACACGCACACGCACACACAGCTGGAGTAAAAAACACACACACGCACACGCACACAAAGCTGGAGTAAAAAAGACACACACGCACAAGCACCCACAGCTGGAGTAAAAAACACAGACACGCACACGCACACACAGCTGGAGTAACAAACACACACACGCACACACAGCTTGAGTAAAAAACACACACGCACACGCACACAGCTGGAGTAAAAATCACACACGCACACAGCTGGATTAAAAATCACACACACGCACACAGCTGGAGTAAAAATCACACAAGCACACACAGCTGGAGTAAAAATCAAACACACGCACACGCACACACAGCTGGAGTAAAAAACACACACACGCACACGCACATACAGCTGGAGTAAAAAACACACACACGCACACGCACACAGAGCTGGAGTAAAAAACACACACGCACACGCACACACAGCTGGAGTAAAAACACACACGCACACGCACACAGCTGGAGTAAAAACCCCACACACGCACGCGCACGCACAGCTAGAGTAAAAAACACACACGCACACGCACACAGCTGGAGTAAAAAACACACACGCACACGCACACAGCTAGAGTAAAAAACACACACACGCACACACAGCTGGAGTAAAAAACACACACGCACACACAGCTGGAGTAAAAACACACACACACGCACACGCACACAGCTGGAGTAAAAAACACACACACACGCACACACAAATGGAGTAAAAACACACACACGCACACGCACACACAGCTGGAGTAAAAAACACAGACACGCACACAAGCACACACAGCTGGAGTAAAAAACACACACGCACACGCACACACAGCTGGAGTAAAAAACACACACACGCACACACAGCTGGAGTAAAAAACACACACACGCGCACACAGCTGGAGTAAAAAACACACACACGCGCACACAGCTGGAGTAAAAATCACACACGCACACACAGCTGGAGTAAAAAACACACACACACGCACACGCACACACAGCTGGAGTAAAAATCACACACACGCGCACACACAGCTGGAGTAAAAAACACACACACACGCACACACAGCTGGAGTAAAAATCACACACACGCGCACACAGCTGGAGTAAAAATCACACATGCACACACAGCTGGAGTAAAAAACACACACACACGCACACACAGCTGGAGTAAAAAACACACACACGCACACGCACACACAGCTGGAGTAAAAAACACACACACGCACACGCACACACAGCTGGAGTAAAAAACACACACACGCGCACACAGCTGGAGTAAAAATCACACACGCACACACACAGCTGGAGTAAAAATCACACACACGCACACGCACACAGCTGGAGTAAAAATCACACACACGCACACGCACACAGCTGGAGTAAAAATCACACACGCACCTACAGCTGGAGTAAAAAACACACACACGCACACACACACACAGCTGGAGTAAAAAACACACACACGCACACGCACACACAGCTGGAGTAAAAAACACACACGCAAACGCACATACAGCTGGAGTAAAAAACACACACACGCACACGCACACAGAGCTGGAGTAAAAAACACACACGCACACGCACACACAGCTTGAGTAAAAAACACACACACGCACATGCACACACAGCTGGAGTAAAAACACACACGCATACGCACACGCACACGCACACGCACACAGTTGGAGTAAAAACCCCACACACGCGCACGCACAGCTAGAGTAAAAAACACACACACGCGCACACACAGCTAGAGTAAAAAACACACACGCACACGCACACAGCTAGAGTAAAAAACACACACACGCACACACAGCTGGAGTAAAAAACACACACGCACACACAGCTGGAGTAAAAACACACACACACGCACACAGCTGGAGTAAAAAACACACACACACACGCAAACACAGCTGGAGTAAAAACACACACACGCACACGCACACACAGCTGGAGTAAAAAACACAGACACGCACACAAGCACACACAGCTGGAGTAAAAAACACACACACGCACACGCACACACAGCTGGAGTAAAAAACACAGACACGCACACGCACACACAGCTGGAGTAACAAACACACACACGCACACACAGCTTGAGTAAAAAACACACACGCACACGCACACACAGCTGGAGTAACAAACACACACACGCACACACAGCTTGAGTAAAAAACACACACGCACACGCACACAGCTGGAGTAAAAAACACACACACGCACACACAGCTGGAGTAAAAATCACACACGCACACACAGCTGGAGTAAAAAACACACACGCACACGCACACAGCTGGAGTAAAAATCACACACACGCACACAGCTGGATTAAAAATCACACACACGCACACAGAGCTGGAGTAAAAAACACACACGCACACACAGCTGGAGTAAAAAACACACACACGCACACGCACACACAGCTGGAGTAAAAACACACACGCACACGCACACGCACACAGCTGGAGTAAAAACCCCACACACGCGCACGCACAGCTAGAGTAAAAAACACACACGCACACGCACACAGCTGGAGTAAAAATCACACACACGCGCACACACAGCTAGAGTAAAAAACACACACGCACACAGCTAGAGTAAAAAACACACACACGCACACACAGCTGGAGTAAAAAACACACACGCACACACAGCTGGAGTAAAAACACACACACACGCACACGCACACAGCTGGAGTAAAAAACACACACACACACGCACACACAGCTGGAGTAACAAACACACACACGCACACACAGCTTGAGTAAAAAACACACACGCACACGCACACAGCTGGAGTAAAAATCACACACGCACACAGCTGGATTAAAAATCACACACACGCACACAGCTGGAGTAAAAATCACACAAGCACACACAGCTGGAGTAAAAATCAAACACACGCACACGCACACACAGCTGGAGTAAAAAACACACACACGCACACGCACATACAGCTGGAGTAAAAAACACACACACGCACACGCACACAGAGCTGGAGTAAAAAACACACACGCACACACAGCTGGAGTAAAAACACACACGCACACGCACACGCACACAGCTGGAGTAAAAACCCCACACACGCACGCGCACGCACAGCTAGAGTAAAAAACACACACGCACACGCACACAGCTGGAGTAAAAATCACACACACGCGCACACACAGCTAGAGTAAAAAACACACACGCACACGCACACAGCTAGAGTAAAAAACACACACACGCACACACAGCTGGAGTAAAAAACACACACGCACACACAGCTGGAGTAAAAACACACACACACGCACACGCACACAGCTGGAGTAAAAAACACACACACACGCACACACAAATGGAGTAAAAACACACACACGCACACGCATACACAGCTGGAGTAAAAAACACAGACACGCACACAAGCACACACAGCTGGAGTAAAAAACACACACGCACACGCACACACAGCTGGAGTAAAAAACACACACACGCACACACAGCTGGAGTAAAAAACACACACACGCGCACACAGCTGGAGTAAAAAACACACACACGCGCACACAGCTGGAGTAAAAATCACACACGCACACACAGCTGGAGTAAAAAACACACGCACACGCACACACAGCTGGAGTAAAAATCACACACACGCGCACACACAGCTGGAGTAAAAAACACACACACACGCACACACAGCTGGAGTAAAAATCACACACACGCGCACACAGCTGGAGTAAAAATCACACACGCACACACAGCTGGAGTAAAAAACACACACACACGCACACGCACACACAGCTGGAGTAAAAAACACACACACGCACACGCACACACAGCTGGAGTAAAAAACACACACACGCGCACACAGCTGGAGTAAAAATCACACACGCACACACAGCTGGAGTAAAAAACACACACGCACACGCACACAGCTGGAGTAAAAATCACGCACACGCACACAGCTGGATTAAAAATCACACACACGCACACAGCTGGAGTAAAAATCACACACGCACACACAGCTGGAGTAAAAAAGACACATACGCACACACACAGCTGGAGTAAAAATCACACACACGCACACGCACACAGCTGGAGTAAAAATCACACACACGCACACGCACACAGCTGGAGTAAAAATCACACACGCACCTACAGCTGGAGTAAAAAACACACACACGCACACACACACACAGCTGGAGTAAAAAACACACACACGCACACGCACACACAGCTGGAGTAAAAAACACACACGCAAACGCACATACAGCTGGAGTAAAAAACACACACACGCACACGCACACAGAGCTGGAGTAAAAAACACACACGCACACGCACACACAGCTGGAGTAAAAAACACACACACGCACATGCACACACAGCTGGAGTAAAAACACACACGCATACGCACACGCACACGCACACGCACACGCACACGCACACGCACACAGCTGGAGTAAAAACCCCACACACGCGCACGCACAGCTAGAGTAAAAAACACACACACGCGCACACACAGCTAGAGTAAAAAACACACACGCACACGCACACAGCTAGAGTAAAAAACACACACACGCACACACAGCTGGAGTAAAAAACACACACGCACACACAGCTGGAGTAAAAACACACACACACGCACACGCACACAGCTGGAGTAAAAATCACACACACGCACACGCACACAGCTGGAGTAAAAAACACAGACACGCACACAGCTGGAGTAAAAATCACCACACGCACACGCACACAGCTGGAGTAAAAATCACACACGCACCTACAGCTGGAGTAAAAAACACACACACGCACACACACACACAGCTGGAGTAAAAAACACACACACGCACACGCACACACAGCTGGAGTAAAAAACACACACACACACACACACAGCTGGAGTAAAAATCACACACACACGCACACAGCTGGAGTATAAATCACACACGCACCTACAGCTGGAGTAAAAAACACACACACGCACACACAGCTGGAGTAAAAAACACACACGCACACGCACACACAGCTGGAGTAAAAAACACACACACGCACACGCACACAGAGCTGGAGTAAAAAACACACACACGCACACGCACACACAGCTGGAGTAAAAAACACACACACGCACACGCACACACAGCTGGAGTAAAAAACACACACACGCACACAAAGCTGGAGTAAAAAACACACACACGCACACGCACACACAGCTGGAGTAAAAAACACACACATGCACACAGCTAGAGTAAAAAACACACACACGCACACAGCTGGAGTAAAAAACACACACACGCACACAGCTGGAGTAAAACACACACACACGCACACACAGCTGGAGTAAAAATCACACACGCACACACAGCTGGAGTAAAAAACACACACACGCACACAGCTGGAGTAAAAAACACACACACGCACACAGCTGGAGTAAAAAACACACACGCACACACAGCTGGAGTAAAAAACACACACACGCACACAGCTGGAGTAAAAATCACACACACGCGCACACACAGCTGGAGTAAAAAACACACACACACGCACACGCACACACAGCTGGAGTAAAAATCACACACGCACACAGCTGGATTAAAAATCACACACACGCACACAGCTGGAGTAAAAATCACACAAGCACACACAGCTGGAGTAAAAATCAAACACACGCACACGCACACACAGCTGGAGTAAAAAACACACACACGCACACGCACATACAGCTGGAGTAAAAAACACACACACGCACACGCACACAGAGCTGGAGTAAAAAACACACACGCACACGCACACACAGCTGGAGTAAAAACACACACGCACACGCACACGCACACAGCTGGAGTAAAAACCCCACACACGCACGCGCACGCACAGCTAGAGTAAAAAACACACACGCACACGCACACAGCTGGAGTAAAAAACACACACGCACACGCACACAGCTAGAGTAAAAAACACACACACGCACACACAGCTGGAGTAAAAAACACACACGCACACACAGCTGGAGTAAAAACACACACACACGCACACGCACACAGCTGGAGTAAAAAACACACACACACGCACACACAAATGGAGTAAAAACACACACACGCACACGCACACACAGCTGGAGTAAAAAACACAGACACGCACACAAGCACACACAGCTGGAGTAAAAAACACACACGCACACGCACACACAGCTGGAGTAAAAAACACACACACGCACACACAGCTGGAGTAAAAAACACACACACGCGCACACAGCTGGAGTAAAAAACACACACACGCGCACACAGCTGGAGTAAAAATCACACACGCACACACAGCTGGAGTAAAAAACACACACACACGCACACGCACACACAGCTGGAGTAAAAATCACACACACGCGCACACACAGCTGGAGTAAAAAACACACACACACGCACACACAGCTGGAGTAAAAATCACACACACGCGCACACAGCTGGAGTAAAAATCACACACGCACACACAGCTGGAGTAAAAAACACACACACACGCACACGCACACACAGCTGGAGTAAAAAACACACACACGCACACACAGCTGGAGTAAAAAACACACACACTTACACGCACACACAGCTGGAGTAAAAAACACACACACGCGCACACAGCTGGAGTAAAAATCACACACGCACACACACAGCTGGAGTAAAAATCACACACACGCACACGCACACAGCTGGAGTAAAAATCACACACGCACCTACAGCTGGAGTAAAAAACACACACACGCACACACACACACAGCTGGAGTAAAAAACACACACACGCACACGCACACACAGCTGGAGTAAAAAACACACACGCAAACGCACATACAGCTGGAGTAAAAAACACACACACGCACACGCACACAGAGCTGGAGTAAAAAACACACACGCACACGCACACACAGCTGGAGTAAAAAACACACACACGCACATGCACACACAGCTGGAGTAAAAACACACACGCATACGCACACGCACACGCACATGCACACGCACACAGTTGGAGTAAAAACCCCACACACGCGCACGCACAGCTAGAGTAAAAAACACACACACGCGCACACACAGCTAGATTAAAAAACACACACGCACACGCACACAGCTAGAGTAAAAAACACACACACGCACACACAGCTGGAGTAAAAAACACACACGCACACACAGCTGGAGTAAAAACACACACACACGCACACAGCTGGAGTAAAAAACACACACACACACGCAAACACAGCTGGAGTAAAAACACACACACGCACACGCACACACAGCTGGAGTAAAAAACACAGACACGCACACAAGCACACACAGCTGGAGTAAAAAACACACACACGCACACGCACACACAGCTGGAGTAAAAAACACAGACACGCACACGCACACACAGCTGGAGTAACAAACACACACACGCACACACAGCTTGAGTAAAAAACACACACGCACACGCACACGCACACAGCTGGAGTAAAAAACACACACACGCACACACAGCTGGAGTAAAAATCACACACGCACACACAGCTGGAGTAAAAAACACACACGCACACGCACACAGCTGGAGTAAAAATCACACACACGCACACAGCTGGATTAAAAATCACACACACGCACACAGCTGGAGTAAAAATCACACACGCACACACAGCTGGAGTAAAAAAGACACATACGCACACACACAGCTGGAGTAAAAATCACACACACGCACACGCACACAGCTGGAGTAAAAATCACACACACGCACACGCACACAGCTGGAGTAAAAAACACAGACACGCACACAGCTGGAGTAAAAATCACCACACGCACACGCACACAGCTGGAGTAAAAATCACACACGCACCTACAGCTGGAGTAAAAAACACACACACGCACACACACACACAGCTGGAGTAAAAAACACACACACGCACACGCACACACAGCTGGAGTAAAAAACACACACACGCACACGCACATACAGCTGGAGTAAAAAACACACACACGCACACGCACACAGAGCTGGAGTAAAAAACACACACGCACACACAGCTGGAGTAAAAAACACACACACGCACACGCACACACAGCTGGAGTAAAAACACACACGCACACGCACACGCACACAGCTGGAGTAAAAACCCCACACACGCGCACGCACAGCTAGAGTAAAAAACACACACGCACACGCACACAGCTGGAGTAAAAATCACACACACGCGCACACACAGCTAGAGTAAAAAACACACACGCACACAGCTAGAGTAAAAAACACACACACGCACACACAGCTGGAGTAAAAAACACACACGCACACACAGCTGGAGTAAAAACACACACACACGCACACGCACACAGCTGGAGTAAAAAACACACACACACACGCACACACAGCTGGAGTAACAAACACACACACGCACACACAGCTTGAGTAAAAAACACACACGCACACGCACACAGCTGGAGTAAAAATCACACACGCACACAGCTGGATTAAAAATCACACACACGCACACAGCTGGAGTAAAAATCACACAAGCACACACAGCTGGATTAAAAATCAAACACACGCACACGCACACACAGCTGGAGTAAATAACACACACACGCACACGCACATACAGCTGGAGTAAAAAACACACACACGCACACGCACACAGAGCTGGAGTAAAAAACACACACGCACACACAGCTGGAGTAAAAACACACACGCACACGCACACGCACACAGCTGGAGTAAAAACCCCACACACGCACGCGCACGCACAGCTAGAGTAAAAAACACACACGCACACGCACACAGCTGGAGTAAAAATCACACACACGCGCACACACAGCTAGAGTAAAAAACACACACGCACACGCACACAGCTAGAGTAAAAAACACACACACGCACACACAGCTGGAGTAAAAAACACACACGCACACACAGCTGGAGTAAAAACACACACACACGCACACGCACACAGCTGGAGTAAAAAACACACACACACGCACACACAAATGGAGTAAAAACACACACACGCACACGCATACACAGCTGGAGTAAAAAACACAGACACGCACACAAGCACACACAGCTGGAGTAAAAAACACACACGCACACGCACACACAGCTGGAGTAAAAAACACACACACGCACACACAGCTGGAGTAAAAAACACACACACGCGCACACAGCTGGAGTAAAAAACACACACACGCGCACACAGCTGGAGTAAAAATCACACACGCACACACAGCTGGAGTAAAAAACACACGCACACGCACACACAGCTGGAGTAAAAATCACACACACGCGCACACACAGCTGGAGTAAAAAACACACACACACGCACACACAGCTGGAGTAAAAATCACACACACGCGCACACAGCTGGAGTAAAAATCACACACGCACACACAGCTGGAGTAAAAAACACACACACACGCACACGCACACACAGCTGGAGTAAAAAACACACACACGCACACGCACACACAGCTGGAGTAAAAAACACACACACGCG
Source organism: Chaunax sp. Z400 (assembly GCA_037577475.1). Taxonomy (NCBI): domain Eukaryota; kingdom Metazoa; phylum Chordata; class Actinopteri; order Lophiiformes; family Chaunacidae; genus Chaunax; species Chaunax sp. Z400. The sequence continues at coordinate 5,074,806 of CM075189.1, forward strand.
CACACAGCTGGAGTAAAAATCACACACGCACACACAGCTGGAGTAAAAAACACACACGCACACGCACACAGCTGGAGTAAAAATCACACACACGCACACAGCTGGATTAAAAATCACACACACGCACACAGCTGGAGTAAAAATCACACACGCACACACAGCTGGAGTAAAAAAGACACATACGCACACACACAGCTGGAGTAAAAATCACAAACACGCACACGCACACAGCTGGAGTAAAAATCACACACACGCACACGCACACAGCTGGAGTAAAAATCACACACGCACCTACAGCTGGAGTAAAAAACACACACACGCACACACACACACAGCTGGAGTAAAAAACACACACACGCACACGCACACACAGCTGGAGTAAAAAACACACACGCAAACGCACATACAGCTGGAGTAAAAAACACACACACGCACACGCACACACAGCTGGAGTAAAAACACACACGCATACGCACACGCACACGCACACGCACACGCACACAGCTGGAGTAAAAACCCCACACACGCGCACGCACAGCTAGAGTAAAAAACACACACACGCGCACACACAGCTAGAGTAAAAAACACACACGCACACGCACACAGCTAGAGTAAAAAACACACACACGCACACACAGCTGGAGTAAAAAACACACACGCACACACAGCTGGAGTAAAAACACACACACACGCACACAGCTGGAGTAAAAAACACACACACACACGCAAACACAGCTGGAGTAAAAACACACACACGCACACGCACACACAGCTGGAGTAAAAAACACAGACACGCACACAAGCACACACAGCTGGAGTAAAAAACACACACACGCACACGCACACACAGCTGGAGTAAAAAACACAGACACGCACACGCACACACAGCTGGAGTAACAAACACACACACGCACACACAGCTTGAGTAAAAAACACACACGCACACGCACACGCACACAGCTGGAGTAAAAAACACACACACGCGCACACAGCTGGAGTAAAAATCACACACGCACACACAGCTGGAGTAAAAAACACACACGCACACGCACACAGCGGGAGTAAAAATCACACACACGCACACAGCTGGATTAAAAATCACACACACGCACACAGCTGGAGTAAAAATCACACACGCACACACAGCTGGAGTAAAAAAGACACATACGCACACACACAGCTGGAGTAAAAATCACACACACGCACACGCACACAGCTGGAGTAAAAATCACACACACGCACACGCACACAGCTGGAGTAAAAAACACAGACACGCACACAGCTGGAGTAAAAATCACCACACGCACACGCACACAGCTGGAGTTAAAATCACACACGCACCTACAGCTGGAGTAAAAAACACACACACGCACACAGCTGGAGTAAAAAACACACACACGCACACGCACACACAGCTGGAGTAAAAAACACACACACGCACACGCACATACAGCTGGAGTAAAAAACACACACACGCACACGCACACAGAGCTGGAGTAAAAAACACACACGCACACACAGCTGGAGTAAAAAACACACACACGCACACGCACACACAGCTGGAGTAAAAACACACAAGCACACGCACACGCACACAGCTGGAGTAAAAACCCCACACACGCGCACGCACAGCTAGAGTAAAAAACACACACGCACACAGCTGGAGTAAAAATCACACACACGCGCACACACAGCTAGAGTAAAAAACACACACGCACACAGCTAGAGTAAAAAACACACACACGCACACACAGCTGGAGTAAAAAACACACACGCACACACAGCTGGAGTAAAAACACACACACACGCACACGCACACAGCTGGAGTAAAAAACACACACACACACGCACACACAGCTGGAGTAAAAACACACACACGCACACGCACACACAGCTGGAGTAAAAAACACAGACACGCACACAAGCACACACAGCTGGAGTAAAAAACACACACACGCACACGCACACACAGCTGGAGTAAAAAACACACACACGCACACACAGCTGGAGTAAAAAACACACACACGCGCACACACAGCTGGAGTAAAAAACACACACACACACACACGCACACAGCTGGAGTAAAAAACACACACACGCGCACACACAGCTGGAGTAAAAAACACACACACACACGCACACGCACACACAGCTGGAGTAAAAAACACACACATGCACACGCACACACAGCTGGAGTAAAAAACACACACACGCACACACACACAGCTGGAGTAAAAAACACACACACGCATACACACACAGCTGGAGTAAAAAACACACACACGCACACACACACACAGCTGGAGTAAAAAACACACACGCGCACACAGCTGGAGTAAAAACACACACACGCACACACAGCTGGAGTAAAAAACACACACGAAAACACAAACACACAAACACAAACACACAAACACACAAACACAGAAACACACAAACACAAACACACAAACACAAACACACAAAGACACAATGATCTGTATCTCATCATCTTTCATCTGTATTATAGGTATTTTGTCGTATTCGTCCGGTTTTGGAACAACTTTAACCTGTGGAGTTTTGCGACACCTCTACAGTTCTGATGGCTGACCGGAATGCCCCTGGCGTTACCGGAAATGAGCAGCGCGAAAAGGTTGGTGTAAATTCTATACAGGCTGTCAGTGATTTCTGTTCATGGCATCATTGTTTGATTGTGTTTTACTTTGTGTTCTCTATGGATGCAGTACTACACATTCTCCGGGGTATTTGGCAGTGGTGCCAGTCAGGAGGACGTGTTTGAGGACGTGGCCAAACCGCTGGTTCAGGACCTCATTCATCGGAAGAATGGTGAGTTTTCTGAGCCATAAAATGTACATTTTATTCTCTCTAGTGTTGGAAGCATATTAGTTGATCAGGTGATGATAGGTTTTGATAACGTTAATCTAGAGGTTGACTGATTTTTACAGGCAGATATAATAAGGATAGTTTAGAGCAGGAAAAGCCCAGAGCTTCTGCTTCAGCCACAAGCCAAAGGTTTTTTGATTGATTGATTGAGATGTTTATTTCGAATACATAAAGATAGTGGACATAATATTTACAGACAGTGAAAAGCATAAAGCAAGAAATGTAAAACACTTGACTTGTTTACATATTCGAAAAGGAGTGAGAAGAAGTCCAAACTATTTCAATCCCACCCCTTCTCCATAACTCATTGATTGTATTACTATACTATATTATTATATTATACTATATTATATTTTATTATACTATATTATATATACTATTAAACAATACATGTATGTAATATAATATCCAGTATATATAATATTTAATATCATATAAAATATAATGAATAATATACACTATGGTGATTATACCTTATTATTCTATACATATATTATACATACACACATAAATGCACCTACAACACATATTTACACCAACTCAAATATCTTACAACTTTACATTATCATTTATATAAAAAGAGGAAGATACACTAAGAAAGAATAAATATTAAGTAACCAAATAAATAAACACCCCTGTAAACACCTGGTGATTTTCAAACCCTGCATTCATCCCTGTACCTGGTGAAAATCATGTCTTTATACCATATTTTAAAGTGGTTGATATTTGGACATTGCTTTAACTCCACACTAAAACTGTTCCATTGTTTCACTCCACAGATTGATACACAAAAACTTTTCCTGGTTGTACGAATACTGTAAATTTTGAAATTGAATTTTCCCCTTAAATTATAACCCCCCCTCTCGATCACTGAACAGTTTTTGAATGTTTCTTGGTAGTAGGTTGTTTTTAGCCTTGAACAATATTTGTGCTGTTTGATATTCCACAATATCTGTAAATTGTAATAATTTGGACTGTAGAATAATGCAGTGGTGTGTTCCAGATAACCAACATTGTGAATGACCCGTATTGCTCTTTTTTGGAGTATTGATAGTGAATGTAATGAACTTTTGTAGTTGTTGCCCCAAATCCCTGCACAGTAATTTAAATATGGTAAAACTAGTGAACAGTATAGAATGTGGACTGACTTCTGATCCAGAACCTGCTTTGCTTTGTTTATTACTGAAATGCTTCTTGACAGTTTAGTTTGTACATGTTTAATGTGTGATTTCCAGTTGATTCCATCACCTATAGTTACCCCAAGAAATGTATTTTCATTAACTCTTTCAAGTTCAGCCCCATTTATCTGTATATGTACATGTGTATTCATAATTTTAGTTAGTATAATATATATAGTTTTATAATCATAAGTATGTTTTATTTTAGCAGCATATAATACATTACTTAAGTGTCTCTGTGAAAAGTGGATATAAAGTGGTTGTGATTGTCTGTGTTTATAGGCCTGCTGTTTGCATGTGGTGCGACAGACAGTGGTAAGACCTACACCTTGATCGGATCACCCAGTGAACCCGGAATCCTCCCACGAGCACTCGACATGTTGTTCAACAGCATCGACTCACTTCTGACTCGAAAATCGGTAAAACCTTCATTAACATTTTGTCTATTTGATCTCTTACAAATACTGTGCACTTTTGGAGTTGGGGGGGGGGGCATTTACTTCAAATGTTTTCAATCTTCATCAGGCGTTCAACCCAGACGGCACACCTGGGCTGTTGTTCAAGAAGGGGAAGGACCTTCTTTTGAAGAGGCAGAAGCCCAACAATCAACGGTCAGTACAGAAATGTTTGACTTTCTTAACTATTTATGGTGATAATAGTTCATTAAGATGAGGTGAATTTATAGTTCATGGCCTGCTGTTCATAATGTCGCCTTTCTTTTGGTTTCTTAGGAACAAGGCTGACCCGGAGCCAGAACAACAATACTGTTACAGTGTGTTCCTGAGGTACTTTGAGATCTACGGTGAATATATCTACGATCTCCTGCCTCCAAATGATAAAAAGTAAGAGACAGGATTCAGAGTCAGTGTGTGCATTCTGAATCACAATGCCTGTTTGAATCCAGGTTATCTGTGGTACTGGTACCCTCAGTGTGTTTGGATTTGTTGAAATCCAACATTTTTCATCAGAGCTTTGACTGCTTGTCTTACTAAAGCCACACATTGTCTTTTCATAAACTAGTTTCAGGAAAACTCTGAGTCTCCTTGAAGATCAGCGTAAGCACAAGGGCGCACAAACACAAGTCTTTTCTGCAGAGGATGCTATTCAGGTGTTTAAGATAGGTGAGTGGTCATAATAACTATGTTGTTCTGAATACAACAGTATTATATTTTGTCATTGTGTTCCCCTTTATGCAGACTGAATCTAGTTTTGCAAAGTTTGAAACATTTTAAAATGTATTTTTATTCTTAGTTTTTTTTTGATGATGCTCTTCTCTGTCTCCAGGACAAAAGGAAAGGACAGACGCCCATACGCGTGAACCAAAATTCAAACAGTCCCACGCTGTGGTCACTCTGAAGCTGGTCTCTGCACCTATAGACGCTGATGGGAATCTCCTTCCACAGGTGACGTTCACCTCTAGTGTTACATATTAAGAGACATTGTTCATTCTTTATGGTGAAATGTTTATTCAAAGAATGAAGGTTCTTGAATTTCACAAAGGATTCCTGTGGCTTTTGAGTGATACTAACAGTGTGATATTTTATTTTTGCAGCGCGATAATAAGGTGAATGTCAGCCAGCTCTGTATGGTTGACCTGGACGGTACTGAGGCCACCTTAACAGGTCAGTGGGTTACTTTCTCTCTTAAGTAAACCATTTCTGTGATCAACTGTCAGTTTGTTCAGAAGCCAATCGTCTCTACTGATGTCTCATTTACAGAGTGTATGAACACGGACCAGGAGGAACTGTTGAAATATATTACAGCCATGCGTAAGAGCCAGAGGACCGGAAACAAGACGGTTGGTATTTTACAATCTGTTCATCATATTTAGCTGTTTTATTTGTGTGTATATTAATATTGTAAATATTCTTTTCATCATTGCTAATATTCCAGTAGGCACGATTTCACAGTCTTTATTTTCTTCCAGACTTTTCCATCAAGTGAAACAACCCTAATGAAGCTGTTCGGCAGCCACTTTGATGGAGAAGGAAATGTTGGGCTGATTGCATGTGTCAGCCCAAACATTGATCAACATGCTGTAACGAAGGTAGGCCATTTATTTTGCTGTAATTTAACGTATTGTCTCTAATCTCATTGCTTTCCCTCTGACACATCTGAGCTATCATCATAACTAATCTCTGAAAACGATGAAAGGTTGACAAGATGGTTCAGGACACTGTCACAGGTTCTGTCCACCACATATATGGATTTACTTCAGATTACTGTTGACACTTTGACAGTCAGTTAAAAAGCTGACTTTCAAATCATCAGCATTTGATTTGGATCCCTTCTGTGGCTTTAAGGTCATGAGGAAGTGTATTTCTTATAGTTCTCCTGTGTATGTGTTGCAGTGGCTGATGACGTTCGCAGAGGATACCTACAAGGTGACAGTGGTATAGCCTGCTGAAGAACCGATGGCCAACCCTGGAGAGATAGGAAAGGAGTGGTGGTCAGCTCAGAACCTTTCTTCACCCGAGTGTCCAGAACATATGGTCGTAGGTCTGATGACACAACTATAAAGTCCCACGTGAGCGTTGAAGTCCCCCAGAAGAACTACGGAGTCCCCAGTAGGGGCACCCTGCAACACCCCATCCAAGGACTCCAAGAAGGCTGGGGGAAACCTCAACGTACAGGCACCGAGCCGGGGGCCTACGAGTAGATCCACACCTGCTCGACGCCTCTCACCATGTGCAACTCAAGCTTGGAATAGAGTACAACCCCTCTCGGGGAGCTTGGCTCCAGAACCCGTGCCATGTGTTGAGATGAGCCCGACTATATCCAGCGGCTAGTCTAGCCGGTATCTCTCAACCTCATGCACCAGCTCGGGTTCTTTCCCCGCCAGAGTGGTGATATTCCATGTTCCCAAAGCCAGTTTTGGCAGCGGGGGATCGGTGCGGCAGGGCCTCCGCGCTTGTCTGCCAACCCATCTACATCGCACCGGACCGCTTTTAGTCTGGCCTGTCACCTAGGACCAATATGCCATGGGAGACCCTATCAGGGGCAAATTGCCCACGGACAACACAGCTTCCTAGGACAATTCGGGCTCTCAAACCCATCCACCACAATAATTATATAGACAAAAAAAAAAAAGAATAAAGCCATATTAAAATGTAAAACTAGAGTTCTGACAATATTCTTTATAATTCATTTCATTTAATTCATTATTTTTAGAGTAATAAAGTCAAATTAATTTTTCCAAACATTTCCATTTTCAGTTGCTATAGCTGTTCTAGCTTTATAGTGCAAAGTGACCTGAAGTTGCAGCTACGTTTATAGAGTCGTACCTACCCGCCGTACTGCAGCTCAGGTACAAGCAGGAAGAGTAGGTAATTAAGGTAATTAAGCTAATTATTGGAAATTGAACAACTCTCTTCTTAAACATGAGGAAGTCAAAATAAAAAATTGCGCACATAGTTACAAAGCTATGTATGGTGATATGATATAGGCTTCGCCAGAATGAGAAGGTTGTAATAGGGCAGGAACATCAAGTCCTGGGTCTGAAATCACAGGTCGGGAACAACGTGTCTGATGTTGCAGGTCTGAGACTGCATCTCTTTTTCTTTTCAGTGGCCCAAAATAGATCAGTTCTTCCTCCATTTGGAGTTAAAGAGCTAAAATCACTTCATATAGCCATGATTTCCGATGACATATTATCCACTTTTTGCGTTTTTGGTTTTTGAGGGAGCCGGTCCGCGGTTGCGGGTCCGAAATCCCGGGTCCAAATTCCGAAATCCCGGGTCCAAAGCCCCCAGGTGCGAAATCCCTAATGAAGCCATACGGACATCATATTGTCTTCAGTCCACACAAATATAAATGCAGTTTACCTCAGCGATATATATATATATATATAGCTTGTGCCTTTTTAATTTGTCGGTTATTGATCTATGGATCAGTTGTTTGTAAAGAACTTGCCTTACTTTTCTGTCTTTATATTTTCGTGCCACTGTTTGTCAGTGTTTATCAAAATGGACTGTCTGTTTTTAGTGTGAATGAATTGTTCAGGATTTTATTTGAATGGCGTATCAGTAATAAATCTTTTTTTAAAAATCAAACAATACTTGCTGTTATTATTTAGATGGTGGAAAGTACATTTACTGAAATACTTGTGGTAGTTTTACTTGAGTATTTGTTTTATACTTATTCTCTACTATTATTATTTGTTCCTATGTTACATAAGGTTGTTTTTTGAATATGAAGCACTAAAATGACAATGAGTTCATCAACTCCAAACAGGAAGTTGTTAAGCTCTATGTATAGCTCAGAATGATAAACTGCAGACACTTAGTGATCTGAGTTTATTGGATCAAATCACAGTCCCCATAATTAGATGTTTTCTCAACAGCAGTGTAATAATAAATAGAACTTCCGACCATGTTGAACACAGCTAGATGTATAGCTCAGTATGATAAACTGCATCCTGATAAGCAGCAGCCCAGTAATTATCTGAGATCGTGGGATCGAATCCCAGTTCCAAAATTTAGATGTTTTCTCAACAGCAGTGTAATAATAAATAGAACTTCCGACCCATGCGGGCCGGTCCGCGGTTGCGGGTCCGAAATCCCGGGTCCAAATTCCAAAATCCCAGGTGTGAAATCCCTAGTGAACCTCACTATAGCAGAGCTTTGTCCAGACTTTGTTTCTTCCCTCTGCAGGCCTGACATTTGAATCAGCTTTGTTTGTCATTACCAAAGTTTCATTCAAGATTTATTTGCTTTAAAATATTGAATCATCACAAGGGAGTTCTCCTGGAAGCCATACAGACATCATATTGTCTTCAGTCCACACAAACATAAATGCAGTTTACCTCAGCGATATATATATATATATATATATATATATATATATATATATATATATACCTTGTGCCTTTTTAATTTGTCTGTTATTGATCTATGGATCAGTTTTTTGTAAAGAACTTGCCTTACTTTTCTGTCTTTATATTTTTGTGCCACTGTTTATCAAAATGGACTGTCTGTTTTTAGTGTCAATGAATTGTTCAGGATTTTTATTTGAATGGTGTATCAGTGTTTTCATGTTCAGTACAGCTGAGGTATAGCTCAGTACGATAAGCTGCAGACACTTTGTGATCTGAGTTTATGGGATCTAATCCCAGTTCAAACATTTAGATGTTTTCTCCTCAGCAGTGTGAATAATAAGTAGAACTTCTGACCACATTCAGGAGAGCTGAGCTATAGCTCTGTAAGATAAGCTGCAGACACTTGGTGATCTGAGTTTATGGGATCTAATCCCAGTTCAAGCATTTCATTTAGATGTTTTCTCCTCAGCAGTGTGAATAATAAGTAGAACTTCTGACCACATTCAGGAGAGCTGAGCTATAGCTCTGTAAGATAAGCTGCAGACACTTGGTGATCTGAGTTTATGGGATCTAATCCCAGTTCAAGCATTTCATTTAGATGTTTTCTCCTCAGCAGTGTGAATAATAAGTAGAACTTCTGACCACATTCAGGAGAGCTGAGCTATAGCTCTGTAAGATAAGCTGCAGACACTTGGTGATCTGAGTTTATGGGATCTAATCCCAGTTCAAGCATTTCATTTAGATGTTTTCTCCTCAGCAGTGTGAATAATAAGTAGAACTTCTGACCACATTCAGGAGAGCTGAGCTATAGCTCTGTAAGATAAGCTGCAGACACTTGGTGATCTGAGTTTATGGGATCTAATCCCAGTTCAAGCATTTCATTTAGATGTTTTCTCCTCAGCAGTGTGAATAATAAGTAGAACTTCTGACCACATTCAGGAGAGCTGAGCTATAGCTCTGTAAGATAAGCTGCAGACACTTGGTGATCTGAGTTTATGGGATCTAATCCCAGTTCAAGCATTTCATTTAGATGTTTTCTCCTCAGCAGTGTGAATAATAAGTAGAACTTCTGACCACATTCAGGAGAGCTGAGCTATAGCTCTGTAAGATAAGCTGCAGACACTTGGTGATCTGAGTTTATGGGATCTAATCCCAGTTCAAGCATTTCATTTAGATGTTTTCTCCTCAGCAGTGTGAATAATAAGTAGAACTTCTGACCACATTCAGGAGAGCTGAGCTATAGCTCTGTAAGATAAGCTGCAGACACTTGGTGATCTGAGTTTATGGGATCTAATCCCAGTTCAAGCATTTCATTTAGATGTTTTCTCCTCAGCAGTGTGAATAATAAGTAGAACTTCTGACCACATTCAGGAGAGCTGAGCTATAGCTCTGTAAGATAAGCTGCAGACACTTGGAGATCTGAGTTTATGGGATCAAATCCCAGTTCAAGCATTTCATTTAGATGTTTTCTCCTCAGCAGTGTGAATAATAAGTAGAACTTCTGACCACATTCAGGAGAGCTGAGCTATAGCTCTGTAAGATAAGCTGCAGACACTTGGTGATCTGAGTTTATGGGATCAAATCCCAGTTCAAGCATTTCATTTAGATGTTTTCTCCACAGCAGCGAGAATAATAAGTAGAACTTCTGACCACATTCAGGAGAGCTGAGCTATAGCTCTGTAAGATAAGCTGCAGACACTAGCTGAACCTTAGCTAACCTTGAGCAATATTCTGATGAGACAAGAGAAATGCAGGATTTAGGTGTTACTGCTTATAGTGTTTGTCAGGATTACTGTGTTGACTGAAGTTACAAAATGAGTTTGTGTTTACAAAAATAAGCATGGCTTCACCTTAACTTAAAAAAGGGAATGGTTTACATGTTAAAATGTTAATGTGTAAGATGTGTATATTTTATGGCTAATGCAGAAGTTTTATATTGAATTAAAATTCAATATAGTTGACAGCTGGAAATTGCAATTGCTATCTATATTTTTTTTAAATATTCTTCATCATAATATAATTTATATTATATTGACTGTAATAGTTGTATAACTTTTTTGCTAGCCTGTACTGTGCCCAAAGTGCCCAAAGTGGGGGCACAAAATGCCCCCACTTTGGGCATTTTGTGGGCAGTAATATTGACAAGGTGGAAATAATTTATAAACCCAAATCAGCTGTCCATTGTTCATGCTGGCTCATTGGAAACTAAGTTAGACCTGAACTAAATGTCTCAGGAGTTAAAGGTCTATTCCTGAACAATCACTATAATGATCACTGAAACTCTCAGCTGCTGTGAGGCGACAGTGTAAACCACCACGTCACTGTACCGCCCCCTAATGTCCCAACACACCTGAATTCACCTCATATTTCCTTGTCATTTATTTATATTGGCCTACTGTCTCTATTAAGACTTTATGAACTGACAGCGCAACAGGCCTCTCTCTCTCTCTCTCTCTCTCGTTAAAAGTCAAGCTATCTCACCCACCAGTCAGTCCGTCTCTCTGAAATGAATGTAAACAAACATACAAACCATATAACCCATTTAACCATATAAATTTATTAAACAATATAACATATTAAAATGTACTTTTATTGAAACAAGGGCCAGGAGCAGGATGGGGGCTTACCACGGCAGCTGGACCCAAAAAAAAAAGAAAAAAAGGAAGGGATCCAAAAACTACACGTGAAAACCGCACATCAAACCAAAACTAAATCAGGGACCGTGAAGGGGACCAGCACCAAGGGCCAGGCTGCCTCTCCGTGCAGAGAGCTACAAAAATAACATTGTCTTGTCAGCTTATGGCTTAGATGCTCAGGAGGCTTCCCCCAAACAAGTCTGTGGAGAAACTGGTGTTGTCAGCAGGCCTGAACAACTGTCTCCGAAAGCAAACGACTGAGAGCATGGTCCAACAACTCGACGATTTGTTGAACATGGCCGAGGAAAAGTTTCCCAACGCTGAACTTTATGTACCAGTCATTAACTTTTGCGAGAGACTGGACAGAAAGCAGAAGGAGCAACTGGTGAACCTGAACAAGTACATTGAGGACGACTGCATCTTTCTGTCAGGACTTGATCAGGTGCACTTCAGGACTCAGCCAAGAGACCCTGTTCACTGGACACCCAAGACAGCTGATCTCATGATCCAGCACTGGCTCGATCAGTTATAGGTCTCCTTCAGCCGCTAAATCCTCCCAAACCAGCAGGTAAGAAACATTTATTGTCTTACTATTCTCCCTCTGGGTTCTGAGAGACAGGTTCACTTTTTAACTCTATTGTCTTCTCATGTATTTTTTCTCAATTTAGTACCGAGGAGGACCTCCAGCCCTTCTTCTCACCCATCCTCTGTGAGGACCCCTGCTATGGTCTCTGTGACAACCACCAGCCCTTCTCCTACTCCATCCTCTATGTGGAGCCCTAACCCTGTTCTACACCACAGCCTGGCAGTATAGCCTCTGTAAGTACAGCAGTGTTTATTCATTGGTCTGTCTCTGTTGTAAGTCGTCTTTACTGTTGCATTTATTTATGCAGTTAACTAATTTTCGTTTGTTGTTGTCGTCTTCCAAACAGGTTGAGCCTGTAGGGGTTCAGCCAGTCACTGCTGGGGCTTCAATTTCTTTCTGGTTGTCAAGTGAGATGAGCAAGTCCATCCCTGTGCAGGACCAGAGGTGGATTTACCAACACCGTCTTTCAGTCTGGCACTGCAGCCAGACTTGAACCTTTGGTATGAGCCTCCTGTTCCAGCCCTCATCTACCACCAGACACCACATGGAACACTATCTTGGAGAGTGTGCTGACTTTGTGGATCGGCCCAGCCTCATCCCAGTGATCTGCCAGGTTCCTCCAGAGCCCACTGACATCTCCACCAATCACTGACTGCTATCTGTGTACGGCAAAGACTTCCTCTCCCGCATGGACCACATCAAGAATCGGGGTACTGAGCCAGTGATGAGCAGGTCCTCATCTCTGCTCACCTACTCTGGGATTTGACCCACAGTGTCAACACCAACAGCTTGAAGGTGATTGGCCGGGGATTTGTGACAACCTTCAGACCACCTGAAAAATACTCTGGTATGTCAAATTGATTTCTGGCTACATAAAACCTTTGCTTTGTGGCTGTTCTTAAATTCTTAAATACATTTCAATTCAACCAGGCTTTATTTTTGCTAATCCCATAGCCAAAGCTAACCAAACACTGAGCTGCTCATAAACTGATATCCATGACCTCTGCTTCTTTCCAGCCTGCTGCTTCTTTGTCCCAGCCTGGTATCTCCTCCCAGCCTGGTATCTCCTCCCAGCCTGGTATCTCCTCCATGGCTGCTGCCTTCTCCCAGCCTGGTATCTCCTCCATGGCTGATGCCTCCATGCCACAACCTAGTGTCTCCTCAGAGGTGGACTCATCATCTCCTGATGAGTCTGGTATGTAAAAACATAATTATGTGTTAAGAAACCATTCTATCTGCACTGAGCTCCACTTCTTAGATTTTGTTGCTCATCTCATCTCTGATTTTTTCAGACTAGATGATTCTGGTGTTCCAGGCATGGACAGAGTTGACAGCTTGGCAGAGTATCTGGTGGAGCTGAGAACAGAGACTGACTGTAGCTTTCACAAACCAGCAGGTTAGAAACATTTATTGTCTTACTATTCTCCTTCTGGTTTCTGTGAGACAGGTTCACTTTTTAACTCTATTGTCTTCTCATGTATCTCCTCTAAATTTAGTGGCTAAGAGGACCTCCAGCCCTTCTCCTACTGTTCTACACCCCAGCCTGGCCGTATAGCCTCTGTAAGTACAGCAGTGTTTATTCATTGGTCTGTCTCTGTTGTAAGTCGTCTTTACTGTTGCACTTATTTATGCAGTAAACTAATTTTTGTTTGTTGTTGTCTTCCAAACAGGGCGAGCCTGTAGGAGTTCAACCAGTCACTGCTGGGGCATCAACTTCAACAAGTCTCTTGGAAAATCCATGCTTCTCCATCTCCTTCCAGCCTGCTGCCTCCTCCATGGCTTCTGCTTCCTTCCAGCCTGCTGCCACCTTCCGTCCTGGTATCTCCTCTATGGCTGACACCTCCTCCCATCTTGGTGTCTCCTCCATGGCTGACGCCTCCTCCCATCCTGGTGTCTTTTCCATGGCTGCTGCCACCATGCCACATCCCATCTCCTCAGAGGTGGATTCATCATCTCCTGATGAGTCTGGGGTATGTGAAAACATTTGCTGCCAGACACCAGAGCAGGCTTGACATGGGAAGGTTCAGGTCTCCCAAGAAGAAGCAGGAGTTCACTTCAGGGGTGCAGACTGTGAAGAAGCATGCATTCACCAGCACTGCCTCGCTTGCCCAATGGACAGTGTGGCAGCATGGTTGTGTTTCGTGTAGAGAGAGAGAGCTCATTATTCCAGGTGTTTTGTGTTAAGAACTGATTGGAATAATGAACTCTCTCTCCCTACTCTAACACAACCAGGCTGTGGCACAGTGTCCAGATGGGATCTCATCAGTAAGGATGAGATTATTATCATCACCATTATTATTTTTACTGTTATTATCATCATCATTATTAATATCATTATTATCAGCGTAGTTATGTGTAGGTATTATAGATACTGCATAATGTAATTTTCTTTTAGCTATTATTGTTGTTGTGGTTGCACATGTTGTTGTCTCTCTCTCTTTCTCTCTCTCCACCTATCCTCCCTATCTCTCTCTCTCTCTCTCTCCACCTATCCTCCCTATGTCTCTCTCTCTCTCGCTCTCTCTCTCTCCACCTATCCTCCCTATCTCTATCTCTCTCTCTCTCTCTCGCTCTCTCTCTCTCCACCTATCTTCCCTATCTCTCTCTCTCTCTTGCTCTCTCTATCTCTCTCTCTCTCTCTCTCTCTCTCTGTCTCCACCTATCCTCCCTATCTCTCTCTCTCTCTCTCTCTCTCTCACCCCAACCGGTCAAAGCAGAGGGCCGTCCACCATGAGTCTCGGATCTGCTCGATGGTTTCTGCCTGTAAAAGGCAGTTTTTCCTCGCCACTGTCGCCAAAGTGCTTGCTCATGGTGGAGTGTTGGGTCTCACAAAGAGTCGGTTTAGACCTGCTCTTATTGAAAAGTATAAATAATGTAAACGAATAAAGAAATAAATAGATAAATAAATAATTAAATAATTAAATAAATAAATAGATAAATAAATAAACAAGTAGATGTATATATAAATAAATAGATAAATAAATAATTAAATAAATAAACAAGTGGATGTATAGATAAATGAATAGATATATAAATAATTAAATAAATAAATGAACAAATAGATAAATAAGTAAATAAATAAACAAACAAATAGATAAATAAATGAATAGATAAATAATCAAATAAATAAATACATGGCTAGATAAATAGATGGATAATTAAATAAATAATAGATGGATAAATAAATAAATAAATAATATATATATTATTTTTGTATTTGTTTATTATATATATATTATATTAAATTATTATATTAAATTATATAGTATACTATATATTATATATTAAATTATATAGTATATTATATATTAAATTATTATATTAAATAATATAGTATATTATATATTATATATTAAAATATATAGTATATTATATATTAAAATATATAGTATATTAGATATTATATATTAAATTATATAGTATATTATATATTATATATTAAATTATCAAATTATATAGTATATTATATATTATATATTAAGTTATATAGTATATTATATATTAAATTATATAGTATATTAAATATTAAACTATTATATCATATTATATTAAATTAGAATTATCTGTTAATCCACCCTGCCCTTTCTACATGTGGATGTCTTGATTCCACTCTGTATTGAATGTTTTTTAGAATGATTGATTGTTAGACTCTACATTCTCTCCTACTCAGCTCTAAATATAAATTGGAATCATATTCAAATTTACTATAGAAACAATTTTAAATAATTTGATACTTCTTGATGAAATAAATACTTTATACTGTATGTGTAAGATTTTGGCTGTTTTTCTCATTGATCCCTCATTGATTTCTCATTCTCATCATCCCATTGCAGATTTGAGTTTGAGTTTTTTGGTCCTTCTAGGCTGCCATCATTGGTCAGCAGTCACTGTTATTATTACCTACTACTTTCCACAGAGCATAGAAAGTATGTGGTGAGTCGTTTTACATGTTTTATGTTAAATTTGTGAAGTAAAAATGGATTGTTTGAAAAGATCATCTTATCACTGTTCAGTTGATGATGTTAATTATATATAAAGTAATTTAGGAGTCAAAAATCAATTTAAAGAGAATCTCTTTCTTGTTTTGTTTTTTTTACTGTAGAACAAAACGGTCACCAAATTGGTTAAATTCAGTTTAGTTTAGTCCCTTAATTACAGAAACTTGTTTTTTCAGGCTGGTCCCTGTTGTCTGGCTAAAGTGGAATAATCTATATAAATGGTGAAGAACATTAAACAGTGTCTGATTCCTGAAACTAATATTATTTCTTCTGATTTTTTTCACCCTTTTTCTGGTCAAAGGACACAAGCACTTTATTTTCACTGGAGCATAGAGGTCAGTCAAAGCAGTCTGCTAAAAAGTTACTAAATATCTGGTTTCTGAGGCTAAATGTCTCCATGTTGTTGGATTAGTAGTTTCCAGGTTTGCTAATTTAGCCTTGAATTAACCTTTACAGTCACAAGCAGTAAAACACAGCTAGCACAGGCTCATATTGTAGGTTAGTGAAAGTGATGCACTCTATTGATTCAGTGATGTTATGACATAAATATGGCTCTAATAAATTACCTTCAGAGGACAGAAATTGTCAGAGTTCACAGACAGAGTTGTGAGGATCCAAATGCAGACATGTGACAGAGACACTGGGAGCTTTTCAGAGATTTAGTAATCAACAAACTAGTAAACAGTCCAAGGTCAAAAAACCAGAAAGGCAGTCCACAACAGGCAACAGTATCAAAAGGGGTAAGACAGGGGCAACAATACTGTCATCTACGTACAGTATATGTGTTTGGAGTGTCTGTAAAACTATACCCTACAAATAATATAAACGCAACACTTTTGTTTTAGCTCCAATTTTTCATGTGTTGAAAGCAAAAATCTAAAATTTTCTATGCACACAAAAGGCCTGTTTCTCTCAAATTTTGTTCACAAACTTGTTTAAATCTGTGTTAGTGAGCACTTCTCCTTTGCCGAGATAATCCATCCACCTGACAGGTGTGGCATATCAAGATGCTGATTAGACAGCATGATTATTGCACAGGTGTGCCTTAGGTTGCTCACAATAAAAGGCCACTCTAAAATGTGCAGTTTCATCACACAGCACAATGCCACAGATGTCGCAAGTTTTGAGGGAGCGTGCAATTTTTCTGATAAAAAATGTTCAGAATGTTAACGGAAACACTGAAGGACCTGAGCTTCCTAAGAGAGTAAAGTCAGTTCAGGCCCTTCTTGTAAGTGTGGTGCGTTTATGGTCCAGGTACATTCCCAGGTATTTGTAGGACTGAACCATGTCGATGTCCATCCACCCCGGATTGAGACAGGAATAAGAGGTGACTTCCACTTTCTGAAGTCAACCACCAGCTCCTTTGTTTTCTCAATGTTCAGTAACAGGTGGTTATTTTCACACCAGTCTACAAAAGCTCCAAAGACACTCCCCTACTCTCCCTCCTCTCCCCCTGTCAGACATCCCACTATAACCCTGTCATCAGAGTACTTCTGTAGATGGCGTGATGGCAACACTCTACCAATGCTTTAGGAACCATTTCATTTTTTACACATACTCAGACATGACAGATCCTCAAGATCCTCAGATCAACAAGATCAGATCCTGATGTTCTCAAAGTGTTTCTCCTCAAAAGAGCTACAGGTAGAGCTCAGAAGGTTAAGCTGCAGACACTTAGTGTTATGAGTTTATGGATTCAAAACTCAGTTCCCACATTTAGAGGTTTTTTCCAGTGCAGTGTGAATAATAAATAGAACTTCCGACCACATTCTATAGAGCTGGAGGTATAGCTCAGTGAGATGAGCTACAGGCGTTAGATGGTTGGCAGTTTAGGATCAAATCCCAGCACTTAGGTGTCTTTTAAGTGTTTTTGCCTCAGTATTGACAATGATAAATATAACATTTGCGCAAAAAAAGTTTTAGCTCAGGGAGGTGGGATCCTGACCCGCAATCCTGGAAAGCAGGTTCGAATCCCGGCTGTCTCGTTCTTTCAAAATGTAGCTTCTGTTTGACACAGCTGAGCTTCAAGAGTCTGAGGTTGACGGTTCAAATCCTGATGTTCAGATGAGTCTCTGCGTTTTGTCCTCTGAAGTTTGAAATGTCAGAAGTAGAACAGGAACAATTGTTCTGTCCAGTCTAGAGGAAACCTGACCATAGCATAAAAATGTGACTCCTCTTTCCAAACTCCAAGGATGACCAGTGTTACAACAATCAAGTCCAAACAGGATTTATTTACATTTCTTTACAAAGATACAAGTTTCAAATGTTTACAGCAACTTCATTTAACAAAGTGAAGGACAGAAAATACATGAAACTTCACTTCCAAACATAAAAAAGAGAAAATCAAAAAGGGTTTCCTTCCTGTTACAGCAATACAGAATATTTACAATATATACAAAAGAAACTTCACTACAACAATCATCTAATCACCAATTAGCACAAAGTGATGAGGCAGACAGGAAGAGGAGGAGTCACTGATGGGATCCACAGCTGTGTTAATGAGGCGCCATCAGTCTCCTGTCCAATCAGCAGCCTCCAGGTGTAACTCTGAAACAACAGAACAAAGTGCCAGCATCAGGAGAACAAAAAAAAACTAAATAGCAAATACAAGTAGACCAATTTTATCTGTCTTTTTGTCAGACTGAGAACATCTTGCATGATTTTGTTTGATATTTTTTTTAACTGTGAGCAACACTTCAAATGCAGAAAAGCTAATTATCTGAGCAGTGAGACGTTTTTCTCCACGAGGGTCTGAGATGTGTTCACAGCAACAGGGAAAAACCGACCAACAAATGTTACCTAAACTATGAGCCACTCTGCAAAAACGGGATCTCTGTTGCGTCACATGAACTCATTTGGGACACTTGGCAGCGTAATGGCGCACGCAGGAGGACAGGACGAGTCGGGGCAGCAGGAGCGACAACAGTAGGATTTTCTTTTACTTTTCATTCTGTGGAATCGGGAAACACGTTTTTTAAAGCCAAATCATTCACAAGTACAAAATCAAGCCCGTCAGAAGGCAGTCGATCCCGCACAACTCCTCTAACTGTGCGCCGTGTCACGCGTAAAACTCACTACACCAAGATATCAGACCCACAGAATGATTTTTCAGAGATAGAAAGGACCCACATAACGCCGAGATGAAGGGTTGATTTGCCCGTCTCTCACCCTGTCCGCTTAACTGACAGTCGGAGAAAGGAAAACGTGCGTAATGAACGGCAAAAAGTCACCTCACTCACAGAAATATCTAAGCCTAATTCTTAAGATTTATGTATTTTAATTACATGTAAATTTTCCATGAATTTCAATTACATAATTTCAACATAAATAAACTAATAAACTTTATGCGATTCATATTTGTCACTAAAACATGAATGAAATAAGTAAAAGTGAGATTTATGTAATAGTTCGAATAAACTTTGTGTTTTAAATACATAATAAACAGCTTTATGTATTTTTATTCAATAAATGCAATTTGTTTCAATTCAATACAAATATGCTTATTAATCAGAATGAATACGTTTAATGTCTTTAAAATACTTAATAACTATGTTTATGCAATAAACTGAATTTATTCTAAATGCATTCTATTTATATACTTTTTTTTAAATAAACCCAATTTAATTTTTTGTTTTAATTATATATTTTTTTAAAAATTATATATTTTTTCTGTTCACCATACATTTACAATCTGTTATTAAAATACATACAAGAACAGTCAGACCACCAATAAACTTGTTTCACAGTTTATTTGTTGTGAACTCCAGTGCAAAACTCATAATATGAAATGTCTTCAAATCCCAATAAAAACATGTATCGCAAAATATACATATAAAAATAGAGTGCCATCTTTTTTGGTTTTGGATCAGTCAATACTACAGTGGCGCACAAGGGCAAACAAGCTGCAACTTAAGAAACCACATGCAAATAGACAAAACACAAGAAAATTAAGAAGACATCAATTTGACAACACATGCACAGCATTTAGAAAATGTGCTGCAAAACCACAACACAACAGAAGTGTTTACAAAGGACACATAAAATGATGCATCCCTGGGTGCGCCTTTTCTAATACTGCATTTAAAGAATAGAACAGATTTAAAACACAAACATTTCATTTGTTGTTTTCATCTGACACGTTACGCTTACCTTAACTTCTGGATCGTGCGGTCATGTGACTTAGAATAAAACCTTAATTAACATTGTGGGAATACAACAACACAGTACCTAAAGCTAAACAAGGTGTATTATACTTACTTAAAAAACTCTTATTCACCACCACACATTTTGACTTCTAGTGTACTGTAAACTCTTTCAAGAACTGCAAGCAAGGTTGAATAACCATCACTCTGTTAACTGAAACACCTCACAGACAAAACAGTGTTGACCAAACAGGCCATCTAGGCCTGCAACAATAACTACTTTTGTTGGAAACTAAGTGAACAAGTACTTACAACAAGTCAACCACAGAGGGAAAACTCCATTACCGGAGCATCTTAATTTTCAGTGCTTGGACTTTTGGTGAAAGCTTGGTCGTGTCCAGTTCCGTGAGGACTTTCTGAAACACTTCGAAAAGGCACTTCAGGTCCTTTGGATAGCTTAAGTTCAGTGCATAAATGAGTCCAAAGAGCATCACACATCCCTGGGTGACACTCTGAAGGTTCTGCAGAACTTCAGTGCCTTCAAGCACAACACCTACATCTGCAGGTTTGTCTTCAGGACTAGCGCCCTCCACCCGAATAACATGTATGCCCATCGTTGTCTCAGGAATCAGCGCCTCAGCCTCTCTGGGTTCACTGTCCTGGAGGACAAACAAAGAGAACAATGAGCTGCTGATCACATTGGGATATTCAGAATTTAAGGCACACTGTTTCACAAACTTACAAATATGTTGAACCATTCAAATGCAAAATAACGCCACGATTTCAAAACCACACAAAACAGTCAGGAAGACCCAATAACTGGCCTTTCATTTCTGTCAAACCAGTTTGCAATGACCTCAACTTACCATTGCTGCCTATAAAGTTTGCCACCAAGAGTACTTTAGTAAACCTGCAAGCCAACAAAAACTGCATACATTGTGATCCTTCAAAAAGTTAAATACTCCCCCACAGTCAGATGTTAGTGTTTACTTTGGTAAACTAGGCCTACGCTGTTATCCAGACAGCAAGGGTATATCCCCGAAAGCCAATCCCCCTCCATTGTACAAGCAATTCCCCTGATTGAACTCCTAAAATTAAATGTGAAGTTATGTCTGAAAAACAGTGTTTTTCATTAAAAAAAGCTCCTCCTAGTGAGTAAAATATGACTATACTATTAGACTAAAATTAAACATATACAAATAAATACAAGATAGACCTCCTCAAATTGCACCAAATTTGGACAAAATCAGAGGAACGGTTGAGAAATTAAGGCCCCTATATTTCTGAGATAAAACTCTCCCAAGTGTCAGAAATATGGAACCAACCTTTCCCTAAATCAACCCAGTTCTTCCTCGCACTAAGGTCTATGAGGGTATAAAATCTGAAAATGATACATGAAATAGTTTGAGTTATCGTGTGATACAATATAATTATGAAAAAGGAAGCCTGTTATTTAATCCAAATTTGGTGAATATGAATTGACTCGGAGTATTATCTTGTATATATCAAATTTTACTCTAATAGTTCATAGTTTACTCCTTACTCCCTATTTTTACTCCAAAATGTACACTTTGTATTACCAATTGCTTCATATTTTCCAGAGTCATTTACATGTGAGAAGCTTCTCGTTTGGTTTATAAGATCAATAATGCTCCACACTGATAGCTGCATAGTTCAGTCTTTTAGTACACACTTCATGCACATAGGCAAAGCTAGACTGGGGTGCCTTTGAGGAAAGTAACAAAACTATCAATGAAAATATATCCACAACACATATACAAAATTAAGACAGTAGGTTGCCAAACACTCACCACGTATTCCTTGACCAGTGTCTCCATGTCTTCATTAAGGTGGACACCTGAGCTCCTCAGGACACAGCCTCGTTTGGTGTGTAGGTCTTCATTCTGAAAAGAAAAAAATACATTACTCACAGCATTGAGCAGTTGTATCATATGTGCCTTAAAAGGGTTTTCCAACTTGAAAATGTACATGGACAATCTACATATATGCATGGATACCGGCTATTGCGGCCATAGAGGATATGCTTCAGCCTGAAATGTTTTTAGCAGCTCATACCTGGAAGATACTGTGATGCCACACACTTGAGATGCCACTGCCACATTTACATACAGCATCTGTGAACAAAGGAAAAGAGGAATTTATCAGTTGTGGAGAAGAACATACGGATAGAAAAACAAAACACAAGCAATCTCCTTTAAAAAAACCAAAAAAACAAATATGATTTACAGCACACTACCTGCAAAAACATATCAAACCCTAGGTCAAACAATGCAAATATGTTTTTAAGTATGCAGTAGACATGCTAATGTTGCTCATGTTAATGCTTGTACTGTTGATTCAAAATATGTTTCATCCTTAGTCATCTGATGTATTTAACTTTCTATGTATTATCATGCTCAGTGCCTTTTTAGCCTACATACTTACAAAATCCAAGAGGTTCCCCCTGCATAGACGATGTCCAAAATCAGCGTAATGTTATGCTTCAAAGAATTCTGAATCTGTAGAAAGACAAAAACAACATGCATTAAACACATTGTATTACCAAAATCACCCTCTACTCTTTTTTAAAAACGTTTTCAATGTCGTAACCCATCAGATTCTGTTACCTGCCATGTTGGGAAGCAGTAGGCCTACCTGGATCCTAAGCTTAATGATCAATAGCACAATGAAAAAACACTTCAATACAATAAAAATTAAATTTTAATATGTACAATCCAGTTACTTAAAAGCTAATTTAACTAAACCAAGGCCTACTAAGGTGGAAGTACATTTATTTTATATTTCATAATTCTGCTCAAACAATTTGAAATGTAGGATTTTACTTGTAAAAACTTACAAATACATTGTGATTAATTACTTACGGTAGCTCCGATTCTGAACAACCTCTTGTAACACAGCAGGTCAGAGAATCCGAGTCCGCCAAAGCCAAATACGGTGGAACAACCCGCCATCCACGGCTCCTTCGACGTTACTTCAAAATGAACCGCGCAGTTGTTGTCGTCAATGGCTGAAGTCCGACGCGTTTTCAAAATACTGACTCGTTTTAATAGCGTGACGTAAAAACAAAGAGCGCTTAGCTGATATAAATAGCACCATGCGGGTTAAATTGAAGACTGGGTGAATCCGGACTAAATTTAACACTCTCTGGTCTGATGCAGGCCAACAGGTAAAGGTTCAAAATTGTTGAGTCAGTCAGACCTGTGACGTCATTTCCCCCTGTAAAACGATCTAATTTCCTGAAAATGATATGCAAACCAATCTCATAAATTTTAACCAATTGAATCATGCTTGTTCTATAGCAAAACATATTTAAACCTTTTTCATATTTTCTAACTAATTAAATTGAATTGTTTTCATAATTAACAGATTCATGCTGATTCTATGTCATTTGAATGCATACATTTTCAAAATATGATTATTTACATAAAATCAAATAGATATAATTACTTAATATTAAACTAGGCCATGATTCATTTTTTTGAGTCTCTCCCTGACACGTGAGTCAGATGGTTTAATTGGCGAGACAATAAATCATCGATTAATGCAACATTAGGAGATTTTATTTTTACACAGTTTCTTTCTAATGAAGGACAGACTACAGTGAAAACAAATAAAACACCTGACTCTTCAACCAAGAGCTTTATGCTGATATTTCTTTGTATTTAAAAGGTAGTTGAACGTCAACAGATCAGCATTGAACATATTTTTTATACACTTGTTTAGTTGATTAAAGAAAAACCAGAAAAAAACAATCATAATAAATACTTACCCAACAAAAAAAGGTCATCATCACACAGCAGCCTGGTCAGTTTGAAAGAGGAGAAGAGGAGCCACAGGTGCCTTTTTAAAGGCTTTGCCATCAGTCTCCTGTCCAATCAGCAGCCTCCACCTGCAACTCCTAAAGAGCACAGAACAAAGTGACAGCGCCTCCCCCATTCAGGGAGACAGAACAACACATAAAATTAGCAAATACAAATTATGACTCGGAGTCAGAATATTTGGTGATAAAATTACCACAAGTGACTTTTGGATGTATGAGTTTCAGTTTTTCTTGAGGACAGAATGCTTCAAAAATCAAAGATTTGATGTCATGTCTTTAAACTCTCCAAGCAGACCTCTGTCATGTTGAGCTATTTATTTAGCAAACTTTTGATGTTGATATTCAGAGACTTTGAACCTTCATCTTGTTGTCAGATTTTCTGAAAGTCACTTGAAGATTGAAACCAAATCCATCCAAAAACCGGAGATATTTGATCCCAGACACTTTTTTCCCCCTTTTAGATGTCTGATTTTAAAACTTACAGATGTGCCACAAGATCAGACCAACAATGCCACACTTTCCAAGCAACACAAGATAAGAGATGGACCAGATTGTCACACTGAAACAGCTGGAGTAAAAAATACACACACACAAGCACACACAGCTGGAGTAAAAAACACACACACACGCACACACACAGCTGGAGTAAAAAACACACACACACGCACGCACACATAGCTGGAGTAAAAAAAACACACACACACACACACAGCTGGAGTAAAAAACACACACAGCCCCATACAGCTGGAGTAAAAAACACACACACGCACACGCACAGCTGGAGTAAAAAACACACACACACGCACGCACACATAGCTGGAGTAAAAAAAACACACACACACACACACACAGCTGGAGTAAAAAACACACACACGCACATACAGCTGGAGTAAAAAACACACACACGCACACGCACACACAGCTGGAGTAAAAAACACATACACGCACACGCACACACAGCTGGAGTAAAAAACACACACACACACGCGCACACAGCTGGAGTAAAAAACACACACACGAACACACAGCTGGAGTAAAAAACACACACACGCAGACGCACACACAGCTGGAGTAAAAAACACACACACGCGCACACACAGCTGGAGTAAAAAACACACACACACACACGCACACACAGCTGGAGTAAAAAACACAAACACACACGCGCACGCACAGACAGCTGGAGTAAAAAACACACACACACACGCGCACGCACGCACGCACACACAGCTGGAGTAAAAAACACACACACACACGCGCACACACAGCTGGAGTCAAAAACACACACACGCACACACAGCTGGAGTAAAAAACACGCACACGCAGCTGGAGTAAAAAACACACACACACGCGCAGCTGGAGTAAAAAACACACACACGCACACACAGCTGGAGTAAAAAACACACACACACACACACACACACGCACACAGCTGGAGTAAAAAACACACACGCACACGCACACACAGCTGGAGTAAAAAACACACACACACGCACACACAGCTGGAGTAAAAAACACACGCACACGCAGCTGGAGTAAAAAACACACACACGCACACACAGCTGGAGTAAAAAACACACACACACACACATACACACGCACACAGCTGGAGTAAAAAACACGCACGCACACGCACACACAGCTGGAGTAAAAAACACACACACACGCACACACAGCTGGAGTAAAAAACACACGCACACGCAGCTGGAGTAAAAAACACACACACGCACACACAGCTGGAGTAAAAAACACACACACACACACATACACACGCACACAGCTGGAGTAAAAAACACGCACGCACACGCACACACAGCTGGAGTAAAAAACACACACACACGCACACACAGCTGGAGTAAAAAACACGCACACACAGCTGGAGTAAAAAACACACACACGCACACACAGCTGAAGTAAAAAACACACACACGCACACACAGCTGGAGTAAAAAACACACACACACGCACACACAGCTGGAGTAAAAAACACACACACGCACACGCACACACAGCTGGAGTAAAAAACACACACACGCACACGCACACACAGCTGGAGTAAAAACACACACGCACACGCACACAGCTGGAGTAAAAACCCCACACACGCGCACGCACAGCTAGAGTAAAAAACACACACGCACACGCACACAGCTGGAGTAAAAATCACACACACGCGCACACACAGCTAGAGTAAAAAACACACACGCACACGCACACATCTAGAGTAAAAAACACACACACGCACACACAGCTGGAGTAAAAAACACACACGCACACACAGCTGGAGTAAAAACACACACACACGCACACGCACACAGCTGGAGTAAAAAACACACACACACACGCACACACAGCTGGAGTAAAAACACACACACGCACACGCACACACAGCTGGAGTAAAAAACACAGACACGCACACAAGCACACACAGCTGGAGTAAAAAACACACACACGCACACGCACACACAGCTGGAGTAAAAAACACGCACACGCACACACAGCTGGGGTAAAAAACACACACACGCACACGCACACACAGCTGGAGTAAAAAACACACACACGCACACGCACACACAGCTGGAGTAAAAAACACACACACGCACACAGCTAGAGTAAAAAACACACACGCACACAGCTGGAGTAAAAAACACACACGCACACACAGCTGGAGTAAAAAACACACACACGCACACACACGCACACACACACACAGCTGGAGTAAAAAACACACACGCACACGCACACACAGCTGGAGTAAAAAACACACACACGCACACAGAGCTGGGGTAAAAAACACACACACGCACACACAGCTGGAGTAAAAAACACACACACGCACACGCACACACAGCTGGAGTAAAAAACACACACACGCACACGCACACACAGCTGGAGTAAAAAACACACACACGCACCCGCACACACAGCTGGAGTAAAAACACACACGCACACGCACACAGCTGGAGTATAAACCCCACACACGCGCACGCACAGCTAGAGTAAAAAACACACACGCACACGCACACAGCTGGAGTAAAAATCACACACACGCGCCCACACGGCTAGAGTAAAAAACACACACGCACACGCACACAGCTAGAGTAAAAAACACACACACGCACACACAGCTGGAGTAAAAAACACACACGCACACACAGCTGGAGTAAAAACACACACACACGCACACGCACACAGCTGGAGTAAAAAACACACACACACACGCACACACAGCTGGAGTAAAAACACACACACGCACACGCACACACAGCTGGAGTAAAAAACACAGACACGCACACAAGCACACACAGCTGGAGTAAAAAACACACACACGCACATGCACACACAGCTGGAGTAAAAAACACACACACGCACACACACAGCTGGAGTAAAAAACACACACACGCGCACACACAGCTGGAGTAAAAAACACACACACACACGCACACACAGCTGGAGTAAAAAACACACACACACGCACACACAGCTGGAGTAAAAAACACACACACACACAAACACACACGCACACAGCTGGAGTAAAAAACACACACGCACACGCACACACAGCTGGAGTAAAAAACACACACACACGCACACACAGCTGGAGTAAAAAACACACGCACACGCAGCTGGAGTAAAAAACACACACACGCACACACAGCTGGAGTAAAAAACACACACACACACACATACACACGCACACAGCTGGAGTAAAAAACACGCACGCACACGCACACACAGCTGGAGTAAAAAACACACACACACGCACACACAGCTGGAGTAAAAAACACGCACACACAGCTGGAGTAAAAAACACACACACGCACACACACGCACACACAGCTGAAGTAAAAAACACACACACGCACACACAGCTGGAGTAAAAAACACACACACGCGCACACAGCTGGAGTAAAAAACACACACACGCACACGCACACACAGCTGGAGTAAAAAACACACACACGCACACGCACACACAGCTGGAGTAAAAACACACACGCACACGCACACAGCTGGAGTAAAAACCCCACACACGCGCACGCACAGCTAGAGTAAAAAACACACACGCACACAGCTGGAGTAAAAATCACACACACGCGCACACACAGCTAGAGTAAAAAACACACACGCACACGCACACAGCTAGAGTAAAAAACACACACACGCACACACAGCTGGAGTAAAAAACACACACGCACACACAGCTGGAGTAAAAACACACACACACGCACACGCACACAGCTGGAGTAAAAAACACACGCACACACGCACACACAGCTGGAGTAAAAACACACACACGCACACGCACACACAGCTGGAGTAAAAAACACAGACACGCACACAAGCACACACAGCTGGAGTAAAAAACACACACACGCACACGTACACACAGCTGGAGTAAAAAACACACACACGCACACGCACACACAGCTGGGGTAAAAAACACACACACGCACACGCACACACAGCTGGAGTAAAAAACACACACACACACGCGCACGCACGCACGCACACACAGCTGGAGTAAAAAACACACACACACGCGCACACACAGCTGGAGTCAAAAACACACACACGCACACACAGCTGGAGTAAAAAACACGCACACGCAGCTGGAGTAAAAAACACACACACACGCGCAGCTGGAGTAAAAAACACACACACGCACACACAGCTGGAGTAAAAAACACACACACACACACACACACACGCACACAGCTGGAGTAAAAAACACACACGCACACGCACACACAGCTGGAGTAAAAAACACACACACACGCACACACAGCTGGAGTAAAAAACACACGCACACGCAGCTGGAGTAAAAAACACACACACGCACACACAGCTGGAGTAAAAAACACACACACACACACATACACACGCACACAGCTGGAGTAAAAAACACGCACGCACACGCACACACAGCTGGAGTAAAAAACACACACACACACACATACACACGCACACAGCTGGAGTAAAAAACACGCACGCACACGCACACACAGCTGGAGTAAAAAACACACACACACGCACACACAGCTGGAGTAAAAAACACACACACACACGCGCACACAGCTGGAGTAAAAAACACACACACGAACACACAGCTGGAGTAAAAAACACACACACGCAGACGCACACACAGCTGGAGTAAAAAACACACACACGCGCACACACAGCTGGAGTAAAAAACACACACACACACACGCACACACAGCTGGAGTAAAAAACACAAACACACACGCGCACGCACAGACAGCTGGAGTAAAAAACACACACACACACGCGCACGCACGCACGCACACACAGCTGGAGTAAAAAACACACACACACACGCGCACACACAGCTGGAGTAAAAAACACGCACACGCAGCTGGAGTAAAAAACACACACACACGCGCAGCTGGAGTAAAAAACACACACACGCACACACAGCTGGAGTAAAAAACACACACACACACACACACACACGCACACAGCTGGAGTAAAAAACACACACGCACACGCACACACAGCTGGAGTAAAAAACACACACACACGCACACACAGCTGGAGTAAAAAACACACGCACACGCAGCTGGAGTAAAAAACACACACACGCACACACAGCTGGAGTAAAAAACACACACATACACACGCACACAGCTGGAGTAAAAAACACGCACGCACACGCACACACAGCTGGAGTAAAAAACACACACACACGCACACACAGCTGGAGTAAAAAACACACGCACACGCAGCTGGAGTAAAAAACACACACACGCACACACAGCTGGAGTAAAAAACACACACACACACACATACACACGCACACAGCTGGAGTAAAAAACACGCACGCACACGCACACACAGCTGGAGTAAAAAACACACACACACGCACACACAGCTGGAGTAAAAAACACGCACACACAGCTGGAGTAAAAAACACACACACGCACACACAGCTGGAGTAAAAAACACACACACGTGCACACAGCTGGAGTAAAAAACACACACACGCACACGCACACACAGCTGGAGTAAAAAACACACACACGCACACGCACACACAGCTGGAGTAAAAACACACACGCACACGCACACAGCTGGAGTAAAAACCCCACACACGCGCACGCACAGCTAGAGTAAAAAACACACACGCACACGCACACAGCTGGAGTAAAAATCACACACACGCGCACACACAGCTAGAGTAAAAAACACACACGCACACGCACACAGCTAGAGTAAAAAACACACACACGCACACACAGCTGGAGTAAAAAACACACACGCACACACAGCTGGAGTAAAAACACACACACACGCACACGCACACAGCTGGAGTAAAAAACACACACACACACGCACACACAGCTGGAGTAAAAACACACACACGCACACGCACACACAGCTGGAGTAAAAAACACAGACACGCACACAAGCACACACAGCTGGAGTAAAAAACACACACACGCACACGCACACACAGCTGGAGTAAAAAACACGCACACGCACACACAGCTGGGGTAAAAAACACACACACGCACACGCACACACAGCTGGAGTAAAAAACACACACACGCACACGCACACACAGCTGGAGTAAAAAACACACACACGCACACAGCTAGAGTAAAAAACACACACGCACACAGCTGGAGTAAAAAACACACACGCACACACAGCTGGAGTAAAAAACACACACACGCACACACACGCACACACACACACAGCTGGAGTAAAAAACACACACGCACACGCACACACAGCTGGAGTAAAAAACACACACACGCACACGCACACAGAGCTGGGGTAAAAAACACACACACGCACACACAGCTGGAGTAAAAAACACACACACGCACACGCACACACAGCTGGAGTAAAAAACACACACACGCACACGCACACACAGCTGGAGTAAAAAACACACACACGCACACGCACACACAGCTGGAGTAAAAACACACACGCACACGCACACAGCTGGAGTAAAAACCCCACACACGCGCACGCACAGCTAGAGTAAAAAACACACACGCACACGCACACAGCTGGAGTAAAAATCACACACACGCGCCCACACGGCTAGAGTAAAAAACACACACGCACACGCACACAGCTAGAGTAAAAAACACACACACGCACACACAGCTGGAGTAAAAAACACACACGCACACACAGCTGGAGTAAAAACACACACACACGCACACGCACACAGCTGGAGTAAAAAACACACACACACACGCACACACAGCTGGAGTAAAAACACACACACGCACACGCACACACAGCTGGAGTAAAAAACACAGACACGCACACAAGCACACACAGCTGGAGTAAAAAACACACACACGCACATGCACACACAGCTGGAGTAAAAAACACACACACGCACACACACAGCTGCAGTAAAAAACACACACACGCGCACACACAGCTGGAGTAAAAAACACACACACACACGCACACACAGCTGGAGTAAAAAACACACACACACGCACACACAGCTGGAGTAAAAAACACACACACACACAAACACACACGCACACAGCTGGAGTAAAAAACACGCACGCACACGCACACACAGCTGGAGTAAAAAACACACACACACGCACACACAGCTGGAGTAAAAAACACGCACACACAGCTGGAGTAAAAAACACACACACGCACACACACGCACACACAGCTGAAGTAAAAAACACACACACGCACACACAGCTGGAGTAAAAAACACACACACGCGCACACAGCTGGAGTAAAAAACACACACACGCACACGCACACACAGCTGGAGTAAAAAACACACACACGCACACGCACACACAGCTGGAGTAAAAACACACACGCACACGCACACAGCTGGAGTAAAAACCCCACACACGCGCACGCACAGCTAGAGTAAAAAACACACACGCACACAGCTGGAGTAAAAATCACACACACGCGCACACACAGCTAGAGTAAAAAACACACACGCACACGCACACAGCTAGAGTAAAAAACACACACACGCACACACAGCTGGAGTAAAAAACACACACGCACACACAGCTGGAGTAAAAACACACACACACGCACACGCACACAGCTGGAGTAAAAAACACACACACACACGCACACACAGCTGGAGTAAAAACACACACACGCACACGCACACACAGCTGGAGTAAAAAACACAGACACGCACACAAGCACACACAGCTGGAGTAAAAAACACACACACGCACACGCACACACAGCTGGAGTAAAAAACACACACACGCACACGCACACACAGCTGGGGTAAAAAACACACACACGCACACGCACACACAGCTGGAGTAAAAAACACACACACGCACACGCACACACAGCTGGAGTAAAAAACACAGACACGCACACAGCTAGAGTAAAAAACACACACGCACACAGCTGGAGTAAAAAACACACACGCACACACAGCTGGAGTAAAAAACACACACACGCACACACACACACAGCTGGAGTAAAAAACACACACGCACACGCACACACAGCTGGAGTAAAAAACACACACACGCACACGCACACAGAGCTGGGGTAAAAAACACACACACGCACACACAGCTGGAGTAAAAAACACACACACGCACACACAGCTGGAGTAAAAAACACACACACGCACACGCACACACAGCTGGAGTAAAAAACACACACACGCACACGCACACACAGCTGGAGTAAAAACACACACGCACACGCACACAGCTGGAGTAAAAACCCCACACACGCGCACGCACAGCTAGAGTAAAAAACACACACGCACACGCACACAGCTGGAGTAAAAATCACACACACGCGCCCACACGGCTAGAGTAAAAAACACACATGCACACGCACACAGCTAGAGTAAAAAACACACACACGCGCACACACAGCTGGAGTAAAAAACACACACACACACGCACACACAGCTGGAGTAAAAAACACACACACACACGCACACACAGCTGGAGTAAAGAACACACACATGCACACGCACACACAGCTGGAGTAAAAAACACACACACGCACACACACACACAGCTGGAGTAAAAAAAACACACGCGCACACAGCTGGAGTAAAAACACACACACGCACACACAGCTGGAGTAAAAAAAAAACACGAAAACACAAACACACAAACACAAACACACAAACACACAAACACAGAAACACACAAACACAAACACACAAACACAAACACACAAAGACACAATGATCTGTATCTCATCATCTTTCATCTGTATTATAGGTATTTTGTCGTATTCGTCCGGTTTTGGAACAACTTGAATCTGTGGAGTTTTCCGACACCTCTACAGTTCTGATGGCTGACCGGAATGCCCCTGGCGTTACCGGAAATGAGCAGCGCGAAAAGGTTGGTGTAAATTCTATACAGGCTGTCAGTGATTTCTGTTCATGGCATCATTGTTTGATTGTGTTTTACTTTGTGTTCTATATGGATGCAGTACTACACATTCTCCGGGGTATTTGGCAGTGGTGCCAGTCAGGAGGACGTGTTTGAGGACGTGGCCAAACCGCTGGTTCAGGACCTCATTCATCGGAAGAATGGTGAGTTTTCTGAGCCATAAAATGTACATTTTATTCTCTCTAGTGTTGGAAGCATATTAGTTGATCAGGTGATGATAGGTTTTGATAACGTTAATCTAGAGGTTGACTGATTTTTACAGGCAGATATAATAAGGATAGTTTAGAGCAGGAAAAGCCCAGAGCTTCTGCTTCAGCCACAAGCCAAAGGTTTTTTGATTGATTGATTGAGATGTTTATTTTGAATACGTAAAGATAGTGGACATAATATTTACAGACAGTGAAAAGCATAAAGCAAGAAATGTAAAACACTTGACTTGTTTACATATTCGAAAAGGAGTGAGAAGAAGTCCATACTATTTCAATCCCACCCCTTCTCCATAACTCATTGATTGTATTACTATACTATATTATTATATTATACTATATTATATTTTATTATACTATATTATATATACTATTAAACAATACATGTATGTAATATAATATCCAGTATATATAATATTTAATATCATATAAAATATAATGAATAATATACACTATGGTGATTATACCTTATTATTCTATACATATATTATACATACACACATAAATGCACCTACAACACATATTTACACCAACTCAAATATCTTACAACTTTACATTATCATTTATATAAAAAGAGGAAGATACACTAAGAAAGAATAAATATTAAGTAACCAAATAAATAAACACCCCTGTAAACACCTGGTGATTTTCAAACCCTGCATTCATCCCTGTACCTGGTGAAAATCATGTCTTTATACCTTATTTTAAAGTGGTTGATATTTGGACATTGCTTTAACTCCACACTAAAACTGTTCCATTGTTTCACTCCACAGATTGATACACAAAAACTTTTCCTGGTTGTACGAATACTGTAAATTTTGAAATTGAATTTTCCCCTTAAATTATAACCCCCCCTCTCGATCACTGAACAGTTTTTGAATGTTTCTTGGTAGTAGGTTGTTTTTAGCCTTGAACAATATTTGTGCTGTTTGATATTCCACAATATCTGTAAATTGTAATAATTTGGACTGTAGAATAATGCAGTGGTGTGTTCCAGATAACCAACATTGTGAATGACCCGTATTGCTCTTTTTTGGAGTATTGATAGTGAATGTAATGAACTTTTGTAGTTGTTGCCCCAAATCCCTGCACAGTAATTTAAATATGGTAAAACTAGTGAACAGTATAGAATGTGGACTGACTTCTGATCCAGAACCTGCTTTGCTTTGTTTATTACTGAAATGCTTCTTGACAGTTTAGTTTGTACATGTTTAATGTGTGATTTCCAGCTGATTCCATCACCTATAGTTACCCCAAGAAATGTATTTTCATTAACTCTTTCAAGTTCAGCCCCATTTATCTGTATATGTACATGTGTATTCATAATTTTAGTTAGTATAATATATATAGTTTTATAATCATAAGTATGTTTTATTTTAGCAGCATATAATACATTACTTAAGTGTCTCTGTGAAAAGTGGATATAAAGTGGTTGTGATTGTCTGTGTTTATAGGCCTGCTGTTTGCATGTGGTGCGACAGACAGTGGTAAGACCTACACCTTGATCGGATCACCCAGTAAACCCGGAATCCTCCCACGAGCACTCGACATGTTGTTCAACAGCATCGACTCACTTCTGACTCGAAAATCGGTAAAACCTTCATTAACATTTTGTCTATTTGATCTCTTACAAATACTGTGCACTTTTGGAGTTGGGGGGGGGGCATTTACTTCAAATGTTTTCAATCTTCATCAGGCGTTCAACCCAGACGGCACACCTGGGCTGTTGTTCAAGAAGGGGAAGGACCTTCTTTTGAAGAGGCAGAAGCCCAACAATCAACGGTCAGTACAGAAATGTTTGACTTTCTTAACTATTTATGGTGATAATAGTTCATTAAGATGAGGTGAATTTATAGTTCATGGCCTGCTGTTCATAATGTCGCCTTTCTTTTGGTTTCTTAGGAACAAGGCTGACCCGGAGCCAGAACAACAATACTGTTACAGTGTGTTCCTGAGGTACTTTGAGATCTACGGTGAATATATCTACGATCTCCTGCCTCCAAATGATAAAAAGTAAGAGACAGGATTCAGAGTCAGTGTGTGCATTCTGAATCACAATGCCTGTTTGAATCCAGGTTATCTGTGGTACTGGTACCCTCAGTGTGTTTGGATTTGTTGAAATCCAACATTTTTCATCAGAGCTTTGACTGCTTGTCTTACTAAAGCCACACATTGTCTTTTCATAAACTAGTTTCAGGAAAACTCTGAGTCTCCTTGAAGATCAGCGTAAGCACAAGGGTGCACAAACACAAGTCTTTTCTGCAGAGGATGCTATTCAGGTGTTTAAGATAGGTGAGTGGTCATAATAACTATGTTGTTCTGAATACAACAGTATTATATTTTGTCATTGTGTTCCCCTTTATGCAGACTGAATCTAGTTTTGCAAAGTTTGAAACATTTTAAAATGTATTTTTATTCTTAGTTTTTTTTTGATGATGCTCTTCTCTGTCTCCAGGACAAAAGGAAAGGACAGACGCCCATACGCGTGAACCAAAATTCAAACAGTCCCACGCTGTGGTCACTCTGAAGCTGGTCTCTGCACCTATAGACGCTGATGGGAATCTCCTTCCACAGGTGACGTTCACCTCTAGTGTTACATATTAAGAGACATTGTTCATTCTTTATGGTGAAATGTTTATTCAAAGAATGAAGGTTCTTGAATTTCACAAAGGATTCCTGTGGCTTTTGAGTGATACTAACAGTGTGATATTTTATTTTTGCAGCGCGATAATAAGGTGAATGTCAGCCAGCTCTGTATGGTTGACCTGGACGGTACTGAGGCCACCTTAACAGGTCAGTGGGTTACTTTCTCTCTTAAGTAAACCATTTCTGTGATCAACTGTCAGTTTGTTCAGAAGCCAATCGTCTCTACTGATGTCTCATTTACAGAGTGTATGAACACGGACCAGGAGGAACTGTTGAAATATATTACAGCCATGCGTAAGAGCCAGAGGACCGGAAACAAGACGGTTGGTATTTTACAATCTGTTCATCATATTTAGCTGTTTTATTTGTGTGTATATTAATATTGTAAATATTCTTTTCATCATTGCTAATATTCCAGTAGGCACGATTTCACAGTCTTTATTTTCTTCCAGACTTTTCCATCAAGTGAAACAACCCTAATGAAGCTGTTCGGCAGCCACTTTGATGGAGAAGGAAATGTTGGGCTGATTGCATGTGTCAGCCCAAACATTGATCAACATGCTGTAACGAAGGTAGGCCATTTATTTTGCTGTAATTTAACGTATTGTCTCTAATCTCATTGCTTTCCCTCTGACACATCTGAGCTATCATCATAACTAATCTCTGAAAACGATGAAAGGTTGACAAGATGGTTCAGGACACTGTCACAGGTTCTGTCCACCACATATATGGATTTACTTCAGATTACTGTTGACACTTTGACAGTCAGTTAAAAAGCTGACTTTCAAATCATCAGCATTTGATTTGGATCCCTTCTGTGGCTTTAAGGTCATGAGGAAGTGTATTTCTTATAGTTCTCCTGTGTATGTGTTGCAATGGCTGATGACGTTCGCAGAGGATACCTACAAGGTGACAGTGGTATAGCCTGCTGAAGAACCGATGGCCAACCCTGGAGAGATAGGAAAGGAGTGGTGGTCAGCTCAGAACCTTTCTTCACCCGAGTGTCCAGAACATATGGTCGTAGGTCTGATGACACAACTATAAAGTCCCACGTGAGCGTTGAAGTCCCCCAGAAGAACTACGGAGTCCCCAGTAGGGGCACCCTGCAACACCCCATCCAAGGACTCCAAGAAGGCTGGGGGAAACCTCAACGTACAGGCACCGAGCCGGGGGCCTACGAGTAGATCCACACCTGCTCGATGCCTCTCACCATGTGCAACTCAAGCTTGGAATAGAGTACAACCCCTCTCGGGGAGCTTGGCTCCAGAACCCGTGCCATGTGTTGAGATGAGCCCGACTATATCCAGCGGCTAGTCTAGCCGGTATCTCTCAACCTCATGCACCAGCTCGGGTTCTTTCCCCGCCAGAGTGGTGATATTCCATGTTCCCAAAGCCAGTTTTGGCAGCGGGGGATCGGTGCGGCAGGGCCTCCGCGCTTGTCTGCCAACCCATCTACATCGCACCGGACCGCTTTTAGTCTGGCCTGTCACCTAGGACCAATATGCCATGGGAGACCCTATCAGGGGCAAATTGCCCACGGACAACACAGCTTCCTAGGACAATTCGGGCTCTCAAACCCATCCACCACAATAATTATATAGACAAAAAAAAAAAAAGAATAAAGCCATATTAAAATGTAAAACTAGAGTTCTGACAATATTCTTTATAATTCATTTCATTTAATTCATTATTTTTAGAGTAATAAAGTCAAATTAATTTTTCCAAACATTTCCATTTTCAGTTGCTATAGCTGTTCTAGCTTTATAGTGCAAAGTGACCTGAAGTTGCAGCTACGTTTATAGAGTGTAAGCCTACCCGCCGTACTGCAGCTCAGGTACAAGCAGGAAGAGTAGGTAATTAAGGTAATTAAGCTAATTATTGGAAATTGAACAACTCTCTTCTTAAACATGAGGAAGTCAAAATAAAAATGGCGCACATAGTTACAAAGCTATGTATGGTGATATGATATAGGCTTCGCCAGAATGAGAAGGTTGTAATAGGGCAGGAACATCAAGTCCTGGGTCTGAAATCACAGGTCGGGAACAACGTGTCTGATGTTGCAGGTCTGAGACTGCATCTCTTTTTCTTTTCAGTGGCCCAAAATAGATCAGTTCTTCCTCCATTTGGAGTTAAAGAGCTAAAATCACTTCATATAGCCATGATTTCTGATGACATATTATCCACTTTTTGCTTTTTTGGTTTTTGAGGGAGCCGGTCCGCGGTTGCGGGTCCGAAATCCCGGGTCCAAATTCCGAAATCCCGGGTCCAAAGTCCCAGGTGCGAAATCCCTAATGAACCTCACTATAGCAGAGCTTTGTCCAGACTTTGTTTCTTCCCTCTGCAGGCCTGACATTTGAATCAGCTTTGTTTGTCATTACCAAAGACGGACTGTTTCATTCAAGATTTATTTGCTTTAAAATATTGAATCATCACAAGGGAGTTCTCCTTGAAGCCATACGGACATCATATTGTCTTCAGTCCACACAAACATAAATGCAGTTTACCTCAGCGACATATATATATATATATACCTTGTGCCTTTTTAATTTGTCGGTTAAATCGGATCAGTTGTTTGTAAAGAACTTGCCTTACTTTTCTGTCTTTATATTTTCGTGCCACTGTTTGTCAGTGTTTATCAAAATGGACTGTCTGTTTTTAGTGTGAATGAATTGTTCAGGATTTTATTTGAATGGCGTATCAGTAATAAATCTTTTTTTAAAAATCAAACAATACTTGCTGTTATTATTTAGATGGTGGAAAGTACATTTACTGAAATACTTGTGGTAGTTTTACTGGAGTATTTGTTTTATACTTATTCTCTACTATTATTATTTGTTCCTACGTTACATAAGGTTGTTTTTTGAATATGAAGCACTAAAATGACAATGAGTTCATCAACTCCAAACAGGAAGTTGTTAAGCTCTATGTATAGCTCAGAATGATAAACTGCAGACACTTAGTGATCTGAGTTTATTGGATCAAATCACAGTCCCCATAATTAGATGTTTTCTCAACAGCAGTGTAATAATAAATAGAACTTCCGACCATGTTGAACACAGCTAGATGTATAGCTCAGTATGATAAACTGCATCCTCATAAGCAGCAGCCCAGTAATTATCTGAGATCGTGGGATCGAATCCCAGTTCCAAAATTTAGATGTTTTCTCAACAGCAGTGTAATAATAAATAGAACTTCCGACCCATGCGGGCCGGTCCGCGGTTGCGGGTCCGAAATCCCGGGTCCAAATTCCAAAATCCCAGGTGTGAAATCCCTAGTGAACCTCACTATAGCAGAGCTTTGTCCAGACTTTGTTTCTTCCCTCTGCAGGCCTGACATTTGAATCAG
Source organism: Chaunax sp. Z400 (assembly GCA_037577475.1). Lineage (NCBI taxonomy): Eukaryota > Metazoa > Chordata > Actinopteri > Lophiiformes > Chaunacidae > Chaunax > Chaunax sp. Z400. Next base: position 5,114,505 of record CM075189.1, read on the forward strand.
CTTTGTTTGTCATTACCAAAGTTTCATTCAAGATTTATTTGCTTTAAAATATTGAATCATCACAAGGGAGTTCTCCTTGAACCCATACAGACATCATATTGTCTTCAGTCCACACAAACATAAATGCAGTTTACCTCAGCGATATATATATATATATATATATATATATATATATACCTTGTGCCTTTTTAATTTGTCTGTTATTGATCTATGGATCAGTTTTTTGTAAAGAACTTGCCTTACTTTTCTGTCTTTATATTTTTGTGCCACTGTTTATCAAAATGGACTGTCTGTTTTTAGTGTCAATGAATTGTTCAGGATTTTTATTTGAATGGTGTATCAGTGTTTTCATGTTCAGTACAGCTGAGGTATAGCTCAGTACGATAAGCTGCAGACACTTTGTGATCTGAGTTTATGGGATCTAATCCCAGTTCAAACATTTAGATGTTTTCTCCTCAGCAGTGTGAATAATAAGTAGAACTTCTGACCACATTCAGGAGAGCTGAGCTATAGCTCTGTAAGATAAGCTGCAGACACTTGGTGATCTGAGTTTATGGGATCAAATCCCAGTTCAAGCATTTCATTTAGATGTTTTCTCCACAGCAGTGTGAATAATAAGTAGAACTTCTGACCACATTCAATAGAGCTGAGGTATAGCTCAGTACGATAAGCTGCAGACACTATGGGATCTAATCCCAGTTCAAGCATTTAGATGTTTTCTCCTCAGCAGTGTGAATAATAAGTAGAACTTCTGACCACATTCAGGAGAGCTGAGCTATAGCTCTGTAAGATAAGCTGCAGACACTTGGTGATCTGAGTTTATGGGATCAAATCCCAGTTCAAGCATTTCATTTAGATGTTTTCTCCACAGCAGTGTGAATAATAAGTAGAACTTCTGACCATGTTCAGTAGAGCTGAGGTATAGCTCAGTATGATAAGCTGCAGACATTTGGTGATTTGAGTTTATTGGATCAAATCCCAGTTCAAGCATTAAGATGTTTTCTCCACAGCAGTGTGAATAATAGGTAGAACTTCTGCCCATATTCAATAGAGCTGAGATATAGCTCAGTGAGATAAGTTACATGCATTGAATGACATGAAATCATAGAATCAACAGGATGGGACTTTAAACGTGGCATTTCGGACCCAGGATTTCGGACCCACAACCGCAGACCGGCCTGCTCAAAAACACAAAAAGCAAGAAGTGGATAATAAGTCATCAGAAATCATCAACTGATTTTTAGCTCTTTAACTCCAACTGGAGGAAGAACCTATCTAATTTGGGCCACTGAAAAGAAAAAGATGCAGTCTCAGACACCACCCTCAGACCTGCGGACCGGCCCCTCAAAAACCAACTGAGCTATACCTCAGCTCCTTGACACACTTGGCACACTTGACTTGTTGACTTGTTTTTGGGTGGGTCTTTCTGCTTCTGCAGGTCCACAATCCCGGGTCAGGAATCGCAGGTCACACTTCCATAATCTCAGCTCAGATCATTACTGGTCTGCAGCTTATCATACTGAGCTATACATCCACCTGTATTTGAAATGGTTACAAGTTCTATTTATTATTACACTGCAGTGGAGAAAACATCTAAATTTTGGAAATGGGATTCAAACCCACAATCTCAGATCATTACTGGGCTGCTGCTGATCAGGCTGCAGCTGATCATGCTGAGCTATACCTCAGCTCTGCTGAATGTGGTCACAAGTTCTACTTATTATACACACTACTGTGGAGAAAACATCTAAATGAAATGCTTCAAGTGGGATGTGATCCCATAAACTTAGATCACCAAGTGTCTGCAGCTTATCATACTGAGCTATACATCCAGCTGTATTTGACATGGTTACAAGTTCTATTTATTATTACACTGCAGTGGAGAAAACATCTAAATTTTGGAAATGGGATTCAAACCCACAATCTCAGATCATTACTGGGCTGCTGCTGATCAGGCTGCAGCTGATCGTGCTGAGCTATACCTCAGCTCTGCTGAATGTGGTCACAAGTTCTACTTATTATACACACTGCTGTGGAGAAAACATCTAAATGAAATGCTGGAACTGGGATTTGATCCTATAAACTCAGATCAACAAGTGGCTGCAGCTTATCATACTGAGCTATACCTCAGCTCTGTTGAACAAGGTCAGATACCTACTATAGGTAGGTATACCTACAACTCTATGACTTCATGTTTGGAACTTGTATTTATTGTATTCACAGTATTGGGGAGAAAACTGAGAGAACATCATTGATCTTGCTGATCAATCAGTATTTGAAGTATTTTTTGTTTGTTTGGTTTTACTTGCTAAAAATCGTCTTTTTTTTTTTATAGGGCACTGTTCTCATTCGTAAGAAAAACCGGACCATATAGGAAAATGTAGTATAGGTAGTATCGATCCAGACTCCAGATCAGAAGGTGGCGGTAATGCACACCAAACGTTGCTCGCCAACTGCCATAAAACAACAGAAGAAGAACCTTAGCTAACCTTGAGCAATATTCTGATGAGACAAGAGAAATGCAGGATTTAGGTGTTACTGCTTATAGTGTTTGTCAGGATTACTGTGTTGACTGAAGTTACAAAATGAGTTTGTGTTTACAAAAATAAGCATTGCTTCACCTTAACTTAAAAAAGGGAATGGTTTACATGTTAAAATGTTAATGTGTAAGATGTGTATATTTTATGGCTAATGCAGAAGTTTTATATTGAATTAAAATTCAATATAGTTGACAGCTGGAAATTGCAATTGCTATCTATATTTTTTTTAAATATTCTTCATCATAATATAATTTATATTATATTGACTGTAATAGTTGTATAACTTTTTTGCTTAATGTATACAAAAGAAAGGGACCGAGGAGCAGAGCAGCTTCCAGGTGGAACCTTTGCCAACGGAGCAGTTTTTACTTCCGGGTTGCCTTAAGGTAAGAACGTAAACATCCGGGAGAGGCGCCAAGATGGCTACCGAGTAGGGTCGAAAAGTCGAGTCCTGCAAAAAAAAGAAGTTTTGAATGGTGAAAAACAGATAGATTCCGTGTTTAAACAACTTTTGGGACAACTAGATTCGTTCCACTGAAGATTGACAGCAACTTCATGTCGAGTCGAGAAAAAAAGGACGTAAAAACGAGCGAGTACGTTAAATATGTTGATCTTCATCATTTGGTTTACGTTCAGAGGGACGGAGGTGGAGGCTCCGACTGGGGCTGTGACTGACTGGGGCTTGAGTGCGGGCTAGCCTGTACTGAGTGGATGGAGGTCAGCCGGCTCCAGGGCAGGCTGCAGAGGGACAGAGGTGGAGGCTCCGACTGGGGCTGTGACTGACTGGGGCTTGAGTGCGGGCTAGCCTGTACTGAGTGGATGGAGGTCAGCCGGCTCCAGGGCAGGCTGCAGAGGGACGGAGGTGGAGGCTCCGACTGGGGCTGTGACTGACTGGGGCTTGAGTGCGGGCTAGCCTGTACTGAGTGGATGGAGGTCAGCCGGCTCCAGGGCAGGCTGCAGAGGGACGGAGGTGGAGGCTCCGACTGGGGCTGTGACTGACTGGGGCTTGAGTGCGGGCTAGCCGGTATGGAGTGGCTGGGGGTCAGCCGGCTCCAGGGCAGGCTGCAGAGGGACGGAGGTGGAGGCTCCGACTGGGGCTGTGACTGACTGGGGCTTGAGTGCGGGCTAGCCTGTACTGAGTGGATGGAGGTCAGCCGGCTCCAGGGCAGGCTGCAGAGGGACGGAGGTGGAGGCTCCGACTGGGGCTGTGACTGACTGGGGCTTGAGTGCGGGGCTAGCCTGTACTGAGTGGATGGAGGTCAGCCGGCTCCAGGGCAGGCTGCAGAGGGACGGAAGAAGTGAAAGAAGAAAGAGGAAAAAAAGAGGAATGGAGGTGGAGGCTCCGACTGAGGCTTAGGTGTGTGGCTAGCCGGTATGGAGTGGCTGGAGGTGAGGGCTCCAGGGCAGGCTGCAGAGGAATGGAGGTGGAGGCTCCGACTGGGGCTGTGACTGACTGGGGCTTGAGTGCGGGCTAGCCTGTACTGAGTGGATGGAGGTCAGCCGGCTCCAGGGCAGGCTGCAGAGGGACGGAAGAAGTGAAAGAGAAAGAGGAAAAAAAGAGGAATGGAGGTGGAGGCTCCGACTGGGGCTTAGGTGTGTGGCTAGCCGGTATGGAGTGGCTGGAGGTGAGCCGGCTCCAGGGCAGGCCGCAGAGGAATGGAGGTGGAGGCTCCGACTGGGGCTGTGACTGACTGGGGCTTGAGTGTGGGCTAGCCGGTATGGAGTGGCCGGGGGTGAGGGCTCCAGGGCAGGCTGCAGAGGAATGGAGGTGGAGGCTCCGACTGGGGCTGTGACTGACTGGGGCTTGAGTGTGGGCTAGCCGGTATGGAGTGGCTGGGGGTGAGGGCTCCAGGGCAGGCTGCAGAGGGACGGAGGTGGAGGCTCCGACTGGGGCTGTGACTGACTGGGGCTTGAGTGCGGGCTAGCCTGTACTGAGTGGATGGAGGTCAGCCGGCTCCAGGGCAGGCTGCAGAGGGACGGAGGTGGAGGCTCCGACTGGGGCTGTGACTGACTGGGGCTTGAGTGCGGGCTAGCCTGTACTGAGTGGATGGAGGTCAATCGGCTCCAGGGCAGGCTGCAGAGGGACGGAGGCGGAGGCTCCGACTGGGGCTGTGACTGACTGGGGCTTGAGTGCGGGCTAGCCGGTATGGAGTGGCTGGGGGTCAGCCGGCTCCAGGGCAGGCTGCAGAGGGACGGAGGTGGAGGCTCCGACTGGGGCTGTGACTGACTGGGGCTTGAGTGCGGGCTAGCCTGTACTGAGTGGATGGAGGTCAGCCGGCTCCAGGGCAGGCTGCAGAGGGACGGAGTTGGAGGCTCCGACTGGGGCTGTGACTGACTGGGGCTTGAGTGCGGGGCTAGCCTGTACTGAGTGGATGGAGGTCAGCCGGCTCCAGGGCAGGCTGCAGAGGGACGGAAGAAGTGAAAGAAGAAAGAGGAAAAAAAGAGGAATGGAGGTGGAGGCTCCGACTGGGGCTTAGGTGTGTGGCTAGCCGGTATGGAGTGGCTGGAGGTGAGGGCTCCAGGGCAGGCTGCAGAGGAATGGAGGTGGAGGCTCCGACTGGGGCTGTGACTGACTGGGGCTTGAGTGCGGGCTAGCCTGTACTGAGTGGATGGAGGTCAGCCGGCTCCAGGGCAGGCTGCAGAGGGACGGAAGAAGTGAAAGAGAAAGAGGAAAAAAAGAGGAATGGAGGTGGAGGCTCCGACTGGGGCTTAGGTGTGTGGCTAGCCGGTATGGAGTGGCTGGAGGTGAGCCGGTTCCAGGGCAGGCCGCAGAGGAATGGAGGTGGAGGCTCCGACTGGGGCTGTGACTGACTGGGGCTTGAGTGCGGGCTAGCCGGTATGGAGTGGCTGGGGGTGAGGGCTCCAGGGCAGGCTGCAGAGGAATGGAGGTGGAGGCTCCGACTGGGGCTGTGACTGACTGGGGCTTGAGTGTGGGCTAGCCGGTATGGAGTGGCTGGGGGTGAGGGCTCCAGGGCAGGCTGCAGAGGGACGGAGGTGGAGGCTCCGACTGGGGCTGTGACTGACTGGGGCTTGAGTGCGGGCTAGCCTGTACTGAGTGGATGGAGGTCAGCCAGCTCCAGGGCAGGCTGCAGAGGGACGGAGGTGGAGGCTCCGACTGGGGCTGTGACTGACTGGGGCTTGAGTGCGGGCTAGCCTGTACTGAGTGGATGGAGGTCAGCCGGCTACAGGGCAGGCTGCAGAGGGACGGAAGAAGTGAAAGAAGAAAGAGGAAAAAAAGAGGAATGGAGGTGGAGGCTCCGACTGGGGCTTAGGTGCGTGGCTAGCCGGTATGGAGTGGCTGGAGGTGAGGGCTCCAGGGCAGGCTGCAGAGGAATGAAGGTGGAGGCTCCGACTGGGGCTGTGACTGACTGGGGCTTGAGTGCGGGCTAGCCTGTACTGAGTGGATGGAGGTCAGCCGGCTCCAGGGCACTTACATATTAAGTTTATTCACCAAATAATGCTGCTGATTCCTTTAAGTGCAATGAATGCTCAGTATGTCACTTTCTATTTTTTTAGACTTCTGGTTGGTTTCCCAAAACTTAAAATAACGAGACGTGACAGTCGACATTCTGTCCCTTCAGTGATCATAAAGCTGTCTACCTTTCTATTAGGTTATTTACGTCTGATACAGGTAATTAAGCTAATTATTGGAAATTGAACAACTCTCTTCTTAAACATGAGGAAGTCAAAATAAAAATATTGTTAAAAGTCAAGCTATCTCACCCACCAGTCAGTCCGTCTCTCTGAAATGAATGTAAACAAACATACAAACCATATAACCCATTTAACCATATAAATTTATTAAACAATATAACATATTAAAATGTACTTTTATTGAAACAAGGGCCAGGAGCAGGACGGGGGCTTACCACGGCAGCTGGACCCCAAAAAAAAAGAAAAAAAGGAAGGGATCCAAAAACTACACGTGAACACCGCACATCAAACCAAAACTAAATCAGGGACCGTGAAGGGGACCAGCACCAAGGGCCAGGCTGCCTCTCCGCGCAGAGAGCTACAAAAATAACATTGTCTTGTCAGCTTATGGCTTAGATGTTCAGGAGGCTTCCCCCAAACAAGTCTGTGGAGAAACTGGTGTTGTCAGCAGGCCTGAACAACTGTCTCCAAAAGCAAACGACTGAGAGCATGGTCCAACAACTCGACGATTTGTTGAACATGGCCGAGGAAAAGTTTCCCAACGCTGAACTTTATGTACCAGTCATTAACTTTTGCGAGAGACTGGACAGAAAGCAGAAGGAGCAACTGGTGAACCTGAACAAGTACATTGAGGACGACTGCATCTTTCTGTCAGGACTTGATCAGGTGCACTTCAGGACTCAGCCAAGAGACCCTGTTCACTGGACACCCAAGACAGCTGATCTCATGATCCAGCACTGGCTCGATCAGTTATAGGTCTCCTTCAGCCGCTAAATCCTCCCAAACCAGCAGGTAAGAAACATTTATTGTCTTACTATTCTCCCTCTGGGTTCTGAGAGACAGGTTCACTTTTTAACTCTATTGTCTTCTCATGTATTTTTTCTCAATTTAGTACCGAGGAGGACCTCCAGCCCCTCTTCTCACCCATCCTCTGTGAGGACCCCTGCTATGGTCTCTGTGACAACCACCAGCCCTTCTCCTACTCCATCCTCTATGTGGAGCCCTAACCCTGTTCTACACCACAGCCTGGCAGTATAGCCTCTGTAAGTACAGCAGTGTTTATTCATTGGTCTGTCTCTGTTGTAAGTCGTCTTTACTGTTGCATTTATTTATGCAGTTAACTAATTTTCGTTTGTTGTTGTCGTCTTCCAAACAGGTTGAGCCTGTAAGGGTTCAGCCAGTCACTGCTGGGGCTTCAATTTCTTTCTGGTTGTCAAGTGAGATGAGCAAGTCCATCCCTGTGCAGGACCAGAGGTGGATTTACCAACACCGTCTTTCAGTCTGGCACTGCAGCCAGACTTGAACCTTTGGTATGAGCCTCCTGTTCCAGCCCTCATCTACCACCAGACACCACATGGAACACTATCTTGGAGAGTGTGCTGACTTTGTGGATCGGCCCAGCCTCATCCCAGTGATCTGCCAGGTTCCTCCAGAGCCCACTGACATCTCCACCAATGACTGACTGCTATCTGTGTACGGCAAAGACTTCCTCTCCCGCATGGACCACATCAAGGATCGGGGTACTGAGCCAGTGATGAGCAGGTCCTCATCTCTGCTCACCTAATCTGGGATTTGACCCACAGTGTCAACACCAACAGCTTGAAGGTGATTGGCCGGGGATTTGTGACAACCTTCAGACCACCTGAAAAATACTCTGGTATGTCAAATTGATTTCTGGCTACATAAAACCTTTGCTTTGTGGCTGTTCTTAAATTCTTAAATACATTTCAATTCAACCAGGCTTTATTTTTGCTAATCCCATAGCCAAAGCTAACCAAACACTGAGCTGCTCATAAACTGATATCCATGACCTCTGCTTCTTTCCAGCCTGCTGCTTCTTTGTCCCAGCCTGGTATCTCCTCCCAGCCTGGTATCTCCTCCCAGCCTGGTATCTCCTCCCAGCCTGGTATCTCCTCCCAGCCTGGTATCTCCTCCATGGCTGCTGCCTTCTCCCAGCCTGGTATCTCCTCCATGGCTGATACCTCCATGCCATAACCCAGTGTCTCCTCAGGGGTGGACTCATCATCTCCTGATGAGTCTGGTATGTAAAAACATAATTATGTGTTAAGAAACCATTCTATCTGCACTGAGCTCCACTTCTTAGATTTTGTTGCTCATCTCATCTCTGATTTTTTCAGACTAGATGATTCTGGTGTTCCAGGCATGGACAGAGTTGACAGCTTGGCAGAGTATCTGGTGGAGCTGAGAACAGAGACTGACTGTAGCTTTCACAAACCAGCAGGTTAGAAACATTTATTGTCTTACTATTCTCCTTCTGGTTTCTGTGAGACAGGTTCACTTTTTAACTCTATTGTCTTCTCATGTATCTCCTCTAAATTTAGTGGCTAAGAGGACCTCCAGCCCTTCTCCTACTGTTCTACACCCCAGCCTGGCCGTATAGCCTCTGTAAGTACAGCAGTGTTTATTCATTGGTCTGTCTCTGTTGTAAGTCGTCTTTACTGTTGCACTTATTTATGCAGTAAACTAATTTTTGTTTGTTGTTGTCTTCCAAACAGGGCGAGCCTGTAGGAGTTCAACCAGTCACTGCTGGGGCATCAACTTCAACAAGTCTCTTGGAAAATCCATGCTTCTCCATCTCCTTCCAGCCTGCTGCCTCCTCCATGGCTTCTGCTTCCTTCCAGCCTGCTGCCACCTTCCGTCCTGGTATCTCCTCTATGGCTGACACCTCCTCCCATCTTGGTGTCTCCTCCATGGCTGACGCCTCCTCCCATCCTGGTGTCTTTTCCATGGCTGCTGCCACCATGCCACATCCCATCTCCTCAGAGGTGGATTCATCATCTCCTGATGAGTCTGGGGTATGTGAAAACATTTGCTGCCAGACACCAGAGCAGGCTTGACATGGGAAGGTTCAGGTCTCCCAAGAAGAAGCAGGAGTTCACTTCAGGGGTGCAGACTGTGAAGAAGCATGCATTCACCAGCACTGCCTCGCTTGCCCAATGGACAGTGTGGCAGCATGGTTGTGTTTCGTGTAGAGAGAGAGAGCTCATTATTCCAGGTGTTTTGTGTTAAGAACTGATTGGAATAATGAACTCTCTCTCCCTACTCTAACACAACCAGGCTGTGGCACAGTGTCCAGATGGGATCTCATCAGTAAGGATGAGATTATTATCATCACCATTATTATTTTTACTGTTATTATCATCATCATTATTAATATCATTATTATCAGCGTAGTTATGTGTAGGTATTATAGATACTGCATAATGTAATTTTCTTTTAGCTATTATTGTTGTTGTGGTTGCACATGTTGTTGTTGTCTCTCTCTCTTTCTCTCTCTCCACCTATCCTCCCTATCTCTCTCTCTCTCTCTCTCCACCTATCCTCCCTATGTCTCTCTCTCTCTCGCTCTCTCTCTCTCCACCTATCCTCCCTATCTCTATCTCTCTCTCTCTCTCTCGCTCTCTCTCTCTCCACCTATCTTCCCTATCTCTCTCTCTCTCTTGCTCTCTCTATCTCTCTATCTCTCTCTCTCTCTCTCTCTCTCTCTCTCTCTCTCTCTCTCTCTCTCTGTCTCCACCTATCCTCCCTATCTCTCTCTCTCTCTCTCTCTCTCTCACCCCAACCGGTCAAAGCAGAGGGCCGTCCACCATGAGTCTCGGATCTGCTCGATGGTTTCTGCCTGTAAAAGGCAGTTTTTCCTCGCCACTGTCGCCAAAGTGCTTGCTCATGGTGAAGTGTTGGGTCTCACAAAGAGTCGGTTTAGACCTGCTCTTATTGAAAAGTATAAATAATGTAAACGAATAAAGAAATAAATAGATAAATAAATAATTAAATAATTAAATAAATAAATAGATAAATAAATAAACAAGTAGATGTATATATAAATAAATAGATAAATAAATAATTAAATAAATAATCAAGTGGATGTATAGATAAATGAATAGATATATAAATAATTAAATAAATAAATGAACAAATAGATAAATAAGTAAATAAATAAACAAACAAATAGATAAATAAATGAATAGATAAATAATCAAATGAATAAATACATGGCTAGATAAATAGATGGATAATTAAATAAATAATAGATGGATAAATAAATAAATAAATTATATATATATATATATATATATATATATATATATATATATTATTTTTGTATTTGTTTATTATATATATATTATATTACATTTTTATATTAAATTATATAGTATACTATATATTATATATTAAATTATATAGTATATTATATATTAAATTATTATATTAAATTATATAGTATATTATATATTATATATTAAATTATTATATTAAATTATATAGTATATTATATATTAAATTATTATATTAAATTATATAGTATACTATATATTATATATTAAAATATATAGTATATTATATATTAAAATATATAGTATATTATATATTATATATTAAATTATATAGTATATTATATATTAAATTATATAGTATATTAAATATTAAATTATTATATCATATTATATTAAATTAGAATTATCTGTTAATCCACCCTGCCCTTTCTACATGTGGATGTCTTGATTCCACTCTGTATTGAATGTTTTTTAGAATGATTGATTGTTAGACTCTACATTTTCTCCTACTCAGCTCTAAATATAAATTGGAATCATATTCAAATTTACTATAGAAACAATTTTAAATAATTTGATACTTCTTGATGAAATAAATACTTTATACTGTATGTGTAAGATTTTGGCTGTTTTTCTCATTGATCCCTCATTGATTTCTCATTCTCATCATCCCATTGCAGATTTGAGTTTGAGTTTTTTGGTCCTTCTAGGCTGCCATCATTGGTCAGCAGTCACTATTATTATTACCTACTACTTTCCACAGAGCATAGAAAGTATGTGGTGAGTCGTTTTACATGTTTTATGTTAAATTTGTGAAGTAAAAATGGATTGTTTGAAAAGATCATCTTATCACTGTTCAGTTGATGATGTTAATTATATATAAAGTAATTTAGGAGTCAAAAATCAATTTAAAGAGAATCTCTTTCTTGTTTTGTTTTTTTTACTGTAGAACAAAACGGTCACCAAATTGGTTAAATTCAGTTTAGTTTAGTCCCTTAATTACAGAAACTTGTTTTTTCAGGCTGGTCCCTGTTGTCTGGCTAAAGTGGAATAATCTATATAAATGGTGAAGAACATTAAACAGTGTCTGATTCCTGAAACTAATATTATTTCTTCTGATTTTTTTTCACCCTTTTTCTGGTCAAAGGACACAAGCACTTTATTTTCACTGGAGCATAGAGGTCAGTCAAAGCAGTCTGCTAAAAAGTTACTAAATATCTGGTTTCTGAGGCTAAATGTCTCCATGTTGTTGGATTAGTAGTTTCCAGGTTTGCTAATTTAGCCTTGAATTAACGTTTACAGTCACAAGCAGTAAAACACAGCTAGCACAGGCTCATATTGTAGGTTAGTGAAAGTGATGCACTCTATTGATTCAGTGATGTTATGACATAAATATGGCTCTAATAAATTACCTTCAGAGGACAGAAATTGTCAGAGTTCACAGACAGAGTTGTGAGGATCCAAATGCAGACATGTGACAGAGACACTGGGAGCTTTTCAGAGATTTAGTAATCAACAAACTAGTAAACAGTCCAAGGTCAAAAAACCAGAAAGGCAGTCCACAACAGGCAACAGTATCAAAAGGGGTAAGACAGGGGCAACAATACTGTCATCTACGTACAGTATATGTGTTTGGAGTGTCTGTAAAACTATACCCTACAAATAATATAAATATAAACGCAACACTTTTGTTTTAGCTCCAATTTTTCATGTGTTGAAAGCAAAAATCTAAAATTTTCTATGCACACAAAAGGCCTGTTTCTCTCAAATTTTGTTCACAAACTTGTTTAAATCTGTGTTAGTGAGCACTTCTCCTTTGCCGAGATAATCCATCCACCTGACAGGTGTGGCATATCAAGATGCTGATTAGACAGCATGATTATTGCACAGGTGTGCCTTAGGTTGCTCACAATAAAAGGCCACTCTAAAATGTTTCATCACACAGCACAATGCCACAGATGTCGCAAGTTTTGAGGGAGCGTGCAATTTTTCTGATAAAAAATGTTCAGAATGTTAACGGAAACACTGAAGGACCTGAGCTTCCTAAGAGAGTAAAGTCAGTTCAGGCCCTTCTTGTAAGTGTGGTGCGTTTATGGTCCAGGTACATTCCCAGGTATTTGTAGGACTGAACCATGTCGATGTCCATCCACCCCGGATTGAGACAGGAATAAGAGGTGACTTCCACTTTCTGAAGTCAACCACCAGCTCCTTTGTTTTCTCAATGTTCAGTAACAGGTGGTTATTTTCACACCAGTCTACAAAAGCTCCAAAGACACTCCCCTACTCTCCCTCCTCTCCCCCTGTCAGACATCCCACTATAACCCTGTCATCAGAGTACTTCTGTAGATGGCGTGATGGCAACACTCTACCAATGCTTTAGGAACCATTTCATTTTTTACACATACTCAGACATGACAGATCCTCAAGATCCTCAGATCAACAAGATCAGATCCTGATGTTCTCAAAGTGTTTCTCCTCAAAAGAGCTACAGGTAGAGCTCAGAAGGATAAGCTGCAGACACTTAGTGTTATGAGTTTATGGATTCAAAACTCAGTTCCCACATTTAGAGGTTTTTTCCAGTGCAGTGTGAATAATAAATAGAACTTCCGACCACATTCTATAGAGCTGGAGGTATAGCTCAGTGAGATGAGCTACAGGCGTTAGATGGTTGGCAGTTTAGGATCAAATCCCAGCACTTAGGTGTCTTTTAAGTGTTTTTGCCTCAGTATTGACAATGATAAATATAACATTTGCGCAAAAAAAGTTTTAGCTCAGGGAGGTGGGATCCTGACCCGCAATCCTGGAAAGCAGGTTCGAATCCCGGCTGTCTCGTTCTTTCAAAATGTAGCTTCTGTTTGACACAGCTGAGCTTCAAGAGTCTGAGGTTGACGGTTAAAATCCTGATGTTCAGATGAGTCTCTGCGTTTTGTCCTCTGAAGTTTGAAATGTCAGAAGTAGAACAGGAACAATTGTTCTGTCCAGTCTAGAGGAAACCTGACCATAGCATAAAAATGTGACTCCTCTTTCCAAACTCCAAGGATGACCAGTGTTACAACAATCAAGTCCAAACAGGATTTATTTACATTTCTTTACAAAGATACAAGTTTCAAATGTTTACAGCAACTTCATTTAACAAAGTGAAGGACAGAAAATACATGAAACTTCACTTCCAAACATAAAAAAGAGAAAATCAAAAAGGGTTTCCTTCCTGTTACAGCAATACAGAATATTTACAATATATACAAAAGAAACTTCACTACAACAATCATCTAATCACCAATTAGCACAAAGTGATGAGGCAGACAGGAAGAGGAGGAGTCACTGATGGGATCCACAGCTGTGTTAATGAGGCGCCATCAGTCTCCTGTCCAATCAGCAGCCTCCAGGTGTAACTCTGAAACAACAGAACAAAGTGTCAGCATCAGGAGAACAAAAAAAACTAAATAGCAAATACAAGTAGACCAATTTTATCTGTCTTTTTGTCAGACTGAGAACATCTTGCATGATTTTGTTTGATATTTTTTTTAACTGTGAGCAACACTTCAAATGCAGAAAAGCTAATTATCTGAGCAGTGAGACGTTTTTCTCCACGAGGGTCTGAGATGTGTTCACAGCAACAGGGAAAAACCGACCAACAAATGTTACCTAAACTATGAGCCACTCTGCAAAAACGGGATCTCTGTTGCGTCACATGAACTCATTTGGGACACTTGGCAGCGTAATGGCGCACGCAGGAGGACAGGACGAGTCGGGGCAGCAGGAGCGACAACAGTAGGATTTTCTTTTACTTTTCATTCTGTGGAATCGGGAAACACGTTTTTTAAAGCCAAATCATTCACAAGTACAAAATCAAGCCCGTCAGAAGGCAGTCGATCCCGCACAACTCCTCTAACTGTGCGCCGTGTCACGCGTAAAACTCACTACACCAAGATATCAGACCCACAGAATGATTTTTCAGAGATAGAAAGGACCCACATAACGCCGAGATGAAGGGTTGATTTGCCCGTCTCTCACCCTGTCCGCTTAACTGACAGTCGGAGAAAGGAAAACGTGCGTAATGAACGGCAAAAAGTCACCTCACTCACAGAAATATCTAAGCCTAATTCTTAAGATTTATGTATTTTAATTACATGTAAATTTTCCATGAATTTCAATTACATAATTTCAACATAAATAAACTAATAAACTTTATGCGATTAATATTTGTCACTAAAACATGAATGAAATAAGTAAAAGTGAGATTTATGTAATAGTTCGAATAAACTTTATGTGTTTTAAATACATAATAAACAGCTTTATGTATTTTTATTCAATAAATGCAATTTGTTTCAATTCAATACAAATATGCTTATTAATCAGAATGAATACGTTTAATGTCTTTAAAATACTTAATAACTATGTTTATGCAATAAACTGAATTTATTCTAAATGCATTCTATTTATATACTTTTTTTAAATAAACCCAATTTAATTTTTTGTTTTAATTATATATTTTTTTTAAAATTATATATTTTTTCTGTTCACCATACATTTACAATCTGTTATTAAAATACATACAAGAACAGTCAGACCACCAATAAACTTGTTTCACAGTTTATTTGTTGTGAACTCCAGTGCAAAACTCATAATATGAAATGTCTTCAAATCCCAATAAAAACATGTATCGCAAAATATACATATAAAAATAGAGTGCCATCTTTTTTGGTTTTGGATCAGTCAATACTACAGTGGCGCACAAGGGCAAACGAGCTGCAACTTAAGAAACCACATGCAAATAGACAAAACACAAGAAAATTAAGAAGACATCAATTTGACAACACATGCACAGCATTTAGAAAATGTGCTGCAAAACCACAACACAACAGAAGTGTTTACAAAGGACACATAAAATGATGCATCCCTGGGTGCGCCTTTTCTAATACTGCATTTAAAGAATAGAACAGATTTAAAACACAAACATTTCATTTGTTGTTTTCATCTGACACGTTACGCTTACCTTAACTTCTGGATCGTGCGGTCATGTGACTTAGAATAAAACCTTAATTAACATTGTGGGAATACAACAACACAGTACCTAAAGCTAAACAAGGTGTATTATACTTACTTAAAAAACTCTTATTCACCACCACACATTTTGACTTCTAGTGTACTGTAAACTCTTTCAAGAACTGCAAGCAAGGTTGAATAACCATCACTCTGTTAACTGAAACACCTCACAGACAAAACAGTGTTGACCAAACAGGCCATCTAGGCCTGTAACAATAACTACTTTTGTTGGAAACTAAGTGAACAAGTACTTACAACAAGTCAACCACAGAGGGAAAACTCCATTACCGGAGCATCTTAATTTTCAGTGCTTGGACTTTTGGTGAAAGCTTGGTCGTGTCCAGTTCCGTGAGGACTTTCTGAAACACTTCGAAAAGGCACTTCAGGTCCTTTGGATAGCTTAAGTTCAGTGCATAAATGAGTCCAAAGAGCATCACACATCCATGGGTGACACTCTGAAGGTTCTGCAGAACTTCAGTGCCTTCAAGCACAACACCTACATCTGCAGGTTTGTCTTCAGGACTAGCGCCCTCCACCCGAATAACATGTATGCCCATCGTTGTCTCAGGAATCAGCGCCTCAGCCTCTCTGGGTTCACTGTCCTGGAGGACAAACAAAGAGAACAATGAGCTGCTGATCACATTGGGATATTCAGAATTTAAGGCACACTGTTTCACAAACTTACAAATATGTTGAACCATTCAAATGCAAAATAACGCCACAATTTCAAAACCACACAAAACAGTCAGGAAGACCCAATAACTGGCCTTTCATTTCTGTCAAACCAGTTTGCAATGACCTCAACTTACCATTGCTGCCTATAAAGTTTGCCACCAAGAGTACTTTAGTAAACCTGCAAGCCAACAAAAACTGCATACATTGTGATCCTTCAAAAAGTTAAATACTCCCCCACAGTCAGATGTTAGTGTTTACTTTGGTAAACTAGGCCTACGCTGTTATCCAGACAGCAAGGGTATATCCCCGAAAGCCAATCCCCCTCCATTGTACAAGCAATTCCCCTGATTGAACTCCTAAAATTAAATGTGAAGTTATGTCTGAAAAACAGTGTTTTTCATTAAAAAAAGCTCCTCCTAGTGAGTAAAATATGACTATACTATTAGACTAAAATTAAACATATACAAATAAATACAAGATAGACCTCCTCAAATTGCACCAAATTTGGACAAAATCAGAGGAACGGTTGAGAAATTAAGGCCCCTATATTTCTGAGATAAAACTCTCCCAAGTGTCAGAAATATGGAACCAACCTTTCCCTAAATCAACCCAGTTCTTCCTCGCACTAAGGTCTATGAGGGTATAAAATCTGAAAATGATACATGAAATAGTTTGAGTTATCGTGTGATACAATATAATTATGAAAAAGGAAGCCTGTTATTTAATCCAAATTTGGTGAATATGAATTGACTCGGAATATTATCTTGTATATATCAAATTTTACTCTAATAGTTCATATTTTACTCCTTACTCCCTATTTTTACTCCAAAATGTACACTTTGTATTACCAATTGCTTCATATTTTCCAGAGTCATTTACATGTGAGAAGCTTCTCGTTTGGTTTATAAGATCAATAATGCTCCACACTGATAGCTGCATAGTTCAGTCTTTTAGTACACACTTCATGCACATAGGCAAAGCTAGACTGGGGTGCCTTTGAGGAAAGTAACAAAACTATCAATGAAAATATATCCACAACACATATACAAAATTAAGACAGTAGGTTGCCAAACACTCACCACGTATTCCTTGACCAGTGTCTCCATGTCTTCATTAAGGTGGACACCTGAGCTCCTCAGGACACAGCCTCGTTTGGTGTGTAGGTCTTCATTCTGAAAAGAAAAAAATACATTAATCACAGCATTGAGCAGTTGTATCATATGTGCCTTAAAAGGGTTTTCCAACTTGAAAATGTACATGGACAATCTACATATATGCATGGATACCGGCTATTGCGGCCATAGAGGATATGCTTCAGCCTGAAATGTTTTTAGCAGCTCATACCTGGAAGATACTGTGATGCCACACACTTGAGATGCCACTGCCACATTTACATACAGCATCTGTGAACAAAGGAAAAGAGGAATTTATCAGTTGTGGAGAAGAACATACGGATAGAAAAACAAAACACAAGCAATCTCCTTTAAAAAAACCAAAAAACCAAATATGATTTACAGCACACTACCTGCAAAAACATATCAAACCCTAGGTCAAACAATGCAAATATGTTTTTAAGTATGCAGTAGACATGCTAATGTTGCTCATGTTAATGCTTGTACTGTTGATTCAAAATATGTTTCATCCTTAGTCATCTGATGTATTTAACTTTCTATGTATTATCATGCTCAGTGCCTTTTTAGCCTACATACTTACAAAATCCAAGAGGTTCCCCCTGCATAGACGATGTCCAAAATCAGCGTAATGTTATGCTTCAAAGAATTCTGAATCTGTAGAAAGACAAAAACAACATGCATTAAACACATTGTATTACCAAAATCACCCTCTACTCTTTTTTAAAAACGTTTTCAATGTTGTAACCCATCAGATTCTGTTACCTGCCATGTTGGGAAGCAGTAGGCCTACCTGGATCCTAAGCTTAATGATCAATAGCACAATGAAAAAACACTTCAATACAATAAAAATTAAATTTTAATATGTACAATCCAGTTACTTAAAAGCTAATTTAACTAAACCAAGGCCTACTAAGGTGGAAGTACATTTATTTTATATTTCATAATTCTGCTCAAACAATTTGAAATGTAGGATTTTACTTGTAAAAACTTACAAATACATTGTGATTAATTACTTACGGTAGCTCCGATTCTGAACAACCTCTTGTAACACAGCAGGTCAGAGAATCCGAGTCCGCCAAAGCCAAATACGGTGGAACAACCCGCCATCCACGGCTCCTTCGACGTTACTTCAAAATGAACCGCGCAGTTGTTGTCGTCAATGGCTGAAGTCCGACGCGTTTTCAAAATACTGACTCGTTTTAATAGCGTGACGTAAAAACAAAGAGCGCTTAGCTGATATAAATAGCACCATGCGGGTTAAATTGAAGACTGGGTGAATCCGGACTAAATTTAACACTCTCTGGTCTGATGCAGGCCAACAGGTAAAGGTTCAAAATTGTTGAGTCAGTCAGACCTGTGACGTCATTTCCCCTGTAAAACGTTCTAATTTCCTGAAAATGATATGCAAACCAATCTCATAAATTTTAACCAATTGAATCATGCTTGTTCTATAGCAAAACATATTTAAACCTTTTTCATATTTTCTAACTAATTAAATTGAATTGTTTTCATAATTAACAGATTCATGCTGATTCTATGTCATTTGAATGCATACATTTTCAAAATATGATTATTTACATAAAATCAAATAGATATAATTACTTAATA
The DNA here is from genome assembly GCA_037577475.1 of Chaunax sp. Z400. Classification (NCBI taxonomy): domain Eukaryota; kingdom Metazoa; phylum Chordata; class Actinopteri; order Lophiiformes; family Chaunacidae; genus Chaunax; species Chaunax sp. Z400. The sequence continues at coordinate 5,133,234 of CM075189.1, forward strand.
TTAAACTAGGCCATGATTCATTTTTTTGAGTCTCTCCCTGACACGTGAGTCAGATGGTTTAATTGGCGAGACAATAAATCATCGATTAATGCAACATTAGGAGATTTTATTTTTACACGGTTTCTTTCTAATGAAGGACAGACTACAGTGAAAACAAATAAAACACCTGACTCTTCAACCAAGAGCTTTATGCTGATATTTCTTTGTATTTAAAAGGTAGTTGAACGTCAACAGATCAGCATTGAACATATTTTTTATACACTTGTTTAGTTGATTAAAGAAAAACCAGAAAAAAACAATCATAATAAATACTTACCCAACAAAAAAAGGTCATCATCACACAGCAGCCTGGTCAGTTTGAAAGAGGAGAAGAGGAGCCACAGGTGCCTTTTTAAAGGCTTTGCCATCAGTCTCCTGTCCAATCAGCAGCCTCCACCTGCAACTCCTAAAGAGCACAGAACAAAGTGACAGCGCCTCCCCCATTCAGGGAGACAGAACAACACATAAAATTAGCAAATACAAATTATGACTCGGAGTCAGAATATTTGGTGATAAAATTACCACAAGTGACTTTTGGATGTATGAGTTTCAGTTTTTCTTGAGGACAGAATGCTTCAAAAATCAAAGATTTGATGTCATGTCTTTAAACTCTCCAAGCAGACCTCTGTCATGTTGAGCTATTTATTTAGCAAACTTTTGATGTTGATATTCAGAGCCTTTGAACCTTCATCTTGTTGTCAGATTTTCTCAAAGTCACTTGAAGATTGAAACCAAATCCATCCAAAAACCGGAGATATTTGATCCCAGACACTTTTTTCCCCCTTTTAGATGTCTGATTTTAAAACTTACAGATGTGCCACAAGATCAGACCAACAATAACACACTTTCCAAGCAACACAAGATAAGAGATGGACCAGATTGTCACACTGAAACAGCTGGAGTAAAAAACACACATGCACGCACACACAGCTGGAGTAAAAAATACACACACACAAGCACACACAGCTGGAGTAAAAAACACACACACACAAGCACACACAGCTGGAGTAAAAAATACACACACACAAGCACACACAGCTGGAGTAAAAAACACACACACACGCACACACACAGCTGGAGTAAAAAACACACACACACGCACGCACACATAGCTGGAGTAAAAAACACACACACACACACACACAGCTGGAGTAAAAAACACACACACGCACATACAGCTGGAGTAAAAAACACACACACGCACACGCACACACAGCTGGAATAAAAAACACATACACGCACACGCACACACAGCTGGAGTAAAAAACACACACACACATGCGCACACAGCTGGAGTAAAAAACACACACACGAACACACAGCTGGAGTAAAAAACACACACACGCACACACAGCTGGAGTAAAAAACACACACACGCACACACAGCTGGAGTAAAAAACACACACACGCGCACACACAGCTGGAGTAAAAGACACACACACACACACACACGCACACACAGCTGGAGTAAAAAACACACACACACGCACACGCACACACAGCTGGAGTAAAAAACACACACATGCACACGCACACACAGCTGGAGTAAAAAACACACACACGCACACACACACACAGCTGGAGTAAAAAATACACACACGCACACACACACAGCTGGAGTAAAAAACACACACACACACACAGCTGGAGTAAAAAACACACACACGCATACACACACAGCTGGAGTAAAAAACACACACGCACACACACACACAGCTGGAGTAAAAAACACACACACGCACACACACACACAGCTGGAGTAAAAAACACACACGCGCACACAGCTGGAGTAAAAACACACACACGCACACACAGCTGGAGTAAAAAACACACACGAAAACACAAACACACAAACACAAACACACAAACACACAAACACAGAAACACACAAACACAAACACACAAACACAAACACACAAAGACACAATGATCTGTATCTCATCATCTTTCATCTGTATTATAGGTATTTTGTCGTATTCGTCCGGTTTTGGAACAACTTAAATCTGTGGAGTTTTGCGACACCTCTACAGTTCCGATGGCTGACCGGAATGCCCCTGGCGTTACCGGAAATGAGCAGCGCGAAAAGGTTGGTGTAAATTCTATACAGGCTGTCAGTGATTTCTGTTCATGGCATCATTGTTTGATTGTGTTTTACTTTGTGTTCTATATGGATGCAGTACTACACATTCTCCGGGGTATTTGGCAGTGGTGCCAGTCAGGAGGACGTGTTTGAGGACGTGGCCAAACCGCTGGTTCAGGACCTCATTCATCGGAAGAATGGTGAGTTTTCTGAGCCATAAAATGTACATTTTATTCTCTCTAGTGTTGGAAGCATATTAGTTGATCAGGTGATGATAGGTTTTGATAACGTTAATCTAGAGGTTGATTGATTTTTACAGGCAGATATAATAAGGATAGTTTAGAGCAGGAAAAGCCCAGAGCTTCTGCTTCAGCCACAAGCCAAAGGTTTTTTGATTGATTGATTGAGATGTTTATTTCGAATACGTAAAGATAGTGGACATAATATTTACAGACAGTGAAAAGCATAAAGCAAGAAATGTAAAACACTTGACTTGTTTACATATTCGAAAAGGAGTGAGAAGAAGTCCAAACTATTTCAATCCCACCCCTTCTCCATAACTCATTGATTGTATTACTATACTATATTATTATATTATACTATATTATATTTTATTATACTATATTATATATACTATTAAACAATACATGTATGTAATATAATATCCAGTATATATAATATTTAATATCATATAAAATATAATGAATAATATACACTATGGTGATTATACCTTATTATTCTATACATATATTATACATACACACATAAATGCACCTACAACACATATTTACACCAACTCAAATATCTTACAACTTTACATTATCATTTATATAAAAAGAGGAAGATACACTAAGAAAGAATAAATATTAAGTAACCAAATAAATAAACACCCCTGTAAACACCTGGTGATTTTCAAACCCTGCATTCATCCCTGTACCTGGTGAAAATCATGTCTTTATACCTTATTTTAAAGTGGTTGATATTTGGACATTGCTTTAACTCCACACTAAAACTGTTCCATTGTTTCACTCCACAGATTGATACACAAAAACTTTTCCTGGTTGTACGAATACTGTAAATTTTGAAATTGAATTTTCCCCTTAAATTATAACCCCCCCTCTCGATCACTGAACAGTTTTTGAATGTTTCTTGGTAGTAGGTTGTTTTTAGCCTTGAACAATATTTGTGCTGTTTGATATTCCACAATATCTGTAAATTGTAATAATTTGGACTGTAGAATAATGCAGTGGTGTGTTCCAGATAACCAACATTGTGAATGACCCGTATTGCTCTTTTTTGGAGTATTGATAGTGAATGTAATGAACTTTTGTAGTTGTTGCCCCAAATCCCTGCACAGTAATTTAAATATGGTAAAACTAGTGAACAGTATAGAATGTGGACTGACTTCTGATCTAGAACCTGCTTTGCTTTGTTTATTACTGAAATGCTTCTTGACAGTTTAGTTTGTACATGTTTAATGTGTGATTTCCAGCTGATTCCATCACCTATAGTTACCCCAAGAAATGTATTTTCATTAACTCTTTCAAGTTCAGCCCCATTTATCTGTATATGTACATGTGTATTCATAATTTTAGTTAGTATAATATATATAGTTTTATAATCATAAGTATGTTTTATTTTAGCAGCATATAATACATTACTTAAGTGTCTCTGTGAAAAGTGGATATAAAGTGGTTGTGATTGTCTGTGTTTATAGGCCTGCTGTTTGCATGTGGTGCGACAGACAGTGGTAAGACCTACACCTTGATCGGATCACCCAGTGAACCCGGAATCCTCCCACGAGCACTCGACATGTTGTTCAACAGCATCGACTCACTTCTGACTCGAAAATCGGTAAAACCTTCATTAACATTTTGTCTATTTGATCTCTTACAAATACTGTGCACTTTTGGAGTTGGGGGGGGGGGGCATTTACTTCAAATGTTTTCAATCTTCATCAGGCGTTCAACCCAGACGGCACACCTGGGCTGTTGTTCAAGAAGGGGAAGGACCTTCTTTTGAAGAGGCAGAAGCCCAACAATCAACGGTCAGTACAGAAATGTTTGACTTTCTTAACTATTTATGGTGATAATAGTTCATTAAGATGAGGTGAATTTATAGTTCATTGCCTGCTGTTCATAATGTCGCCTTTCTTTTGGTTTCTTAGGAACAAGGCTGACCCGGAGCCAGAACAACAATACTGTTACAGTGTGTTCCTGAGGTACTTTGAGATCTACGGTGAATATATCTACGATCTCCTGCCTCCAAATGATAAAAAGTAAGAGACAGGATTCAGAGTCAGTGTGTGCATTCTGAATCACAATGCCTGTTTGAATCCAGGTTATCTGTGGTACTGGTACCCTCAGTGTGTTTGGATTTGTTGAAATCCAACATTTTTCATCAGAGCTTTGACTGCTTGTCTTACTAAAGCCACACATTGTCTTTTCATAAACTAGTTTCAGGAAAACTCTGAGTCTCCTTGAAGATCAGCGTAAGCACAAGGGCGCACAAACACAAGTCTTTTCTGCAGAGGATGCTATTCAGGTGTTTAAGATAGGTGAGTGGTCATAATAACTATGTTGTTCTGAATACAACAGTATTATATTTTGTCATTGTGTTCCCCTTTATGCAGACTGAATCTAGTTTTGCAAAGTTTGAAACATTTTAAAATGTATTTTTATTCTTAGTTTTTTTTTGATGATGCTCTTCTCTGTCTCCAGGACAAAAGGAAAGGACAGACGCCCATACGTGTGAACCAAAATTCAAACAGTCCCACGCTGTGGTCACTCTGAAGCTGGTCTCTGCACCTATAGACGCTGATGGGAATCTCCTTCCACAGGTGACGTTCACCTCTAGTGTTACATATTAAGAGACATTGTTCATTCTTTATGGTGAAATGTTTATTCAAAGAATGAAGGTTCTTGAATTTCACAAAGGATTCCTGTGGCTTTTGAGTGATACTAACAGTGTGATATTTTATTTTTGCAGCGCGATAATAAGGTGAATGTCAGCCAGCTCTGTATGGTTGACCTGGACGGTACTGAGGCCACCTTAACAGGTCAGTGGGTTACTTTCTCTCTTAAGTAAACCATTTCTGTGATCAACTGTCAGTTTGTTTAGAAGCCAATCATCTCTACTGATGTCTCATTTACAGAGTGTATGAACACGGACCAGGAGGAACTGTTGAAATATATTACAGCCATGCGTAAGAGCCAGAGGACCGGAAACAAGACGGTTGGTATTTTACAATCTGTTCATCATATTTAGCTGTTTTATTTGTGTGTATATTAATATTGTAAATATTCTTTTCATCATTGCTAATATTCCAGTAGGCACGATTTCACAGTCTTTATTTTCTTCCAGACTTTTCCATCAAGTGAAACAACCCTAATGAAGCTGTTCGGCAGCCACTTTGATGGAGAAGGAAATGTTGGGCTGATTGCATGTGTCAGCCCAAACATTGATCAACATGCTGTAACGAAGGTAGGCCATTTATTTTGCTGTAATTTAAAGTATTGTCTCTAATCTCATTGCTTTCCCTCTGACACATCTGAGCTATCATCATAACTAATCTCTGAAAACGATGAAAGGTTGACAAGATGGTTCAGGACACTGTCACAGGTTCTGTCCACCACATATATGGATTTACTTCAGATTACTGTTGACACTTTGACAGTCAGTTAAAAAGCTGACTTTCAAATCATCAGCATTTGATTTGGATCCCTTCTGTGGCTTTAAGGTCATGAGGAAGTGTATTTCTTATAGTTCTCCTGTGTATGTGTTGCAGTGGCTGATGACGTTCGCAGAGGATACCTACAAGGTGACAGTGGTATAGCCTGCTGAAGAACCGATGGCCAACCCTGGAGAGATAGGAAAGGAGTGGTGGTCAGCTCAGAACCTTTCTTCACCCGAGTGTCCAGAACATATGGTCGTAGGTCTGATGACACAACTATAAAGTCCCACGTGAGCGTTGAAGTCCCCCAGAAGAACTACGGAGTCCCCAGTAGGGGCACCCTGCAACACCTCATCCAAGGACTCCAAGAAGGCTGGGGGAAACCTCAACGTACAGGCACCGAGCCTTGCGCCCACTGTGTCTCGATGTTCTCTGACTCTCCCTAACTTCTAAGCCCGGCCCCCTTGTAGCGTTCCACAAAGATCAATGTAATCGAGCTCCCTGACTGGATTGGCTGCCCCAACACACGCTGTCTCTGACTGGATGGCCTAACTTGCTCCGACGACTTCTGATTGGCTGGCTTTCCGGGCCCCCGCCCCCCCAACTCAGCTTTGAATTTGAACCTGACTGAAGCCGTTTCTCCTCAGTCGTCTCATCTGTGCTTGCTTGAGAGAGAAGGACTTTTATTTCCACAACTTTTTCGCAGACATTTCTGTCGTCGAGTTATGTAAGTACTGTTCTGTGTCTCATTCAATGTGTCTGTCGGCTGTGTTGTACTTGCTACGAGGCAAATGAAAGTACGGAGTACGGAGCCAGTAATAGTAATGACACGGTTACCTAGCTAGCTACCTAGCGCATTACAGTATCAGTTTAACAAATCATATTTGAACCAATTTACCAAATAACATTTGAACTTTTAATATATGAAGCGGCCGATATGCCGGTGTGCAGTCATTCATTTGCAGGCACTGCTTGAAGAGCGGGATTTGGCGCTCATTTCCGTGTATTTTCCAGTCCAGTACAAATAACATTTGAACTTTTAATATCTGAAGCGGCCGATATGCCGGTGTGCAGTCATTCATTTGCAGACACTGCTTGAAGAGCGGGATTTTGCGCTCATTTCTGTGTATTTTCCAGTACAAATAACATTTGAACTTTTAATATATGAAGCGGCCGATATGCCGGTGTGCAGTCATTCATTTGCAGGCACTGCTTGAAGAGCGGGATTTGGCGCTCATTTCCGTGTATTTTCCAGTATTTGCGCTGATTTCTGTGTATTTTCCAGTACCAATTTAACAAATAACATTTGAACTTTTAATATCTGAAGCGGCCGATATGCCGTGTGCAGTCATTCATTTGCATGCACTGCTTGAAGAGCGGGATTTGCGCTCATATACACATCTGCTTTCATGTTTTACGCGCGTACGGACTTTTGAAATTAAATTTCCTTCAGGTCAACCTATTTCTAGCAATTTATAAACAGCCTGCTGGTATGCTCTTTGATATTCACTTTGTTTATAATTGTTATTGCTCTTTTCTGTAACACTTCTACATGACAAATACTAAACCTTTATGTGTTAACCCACACCTCTGTGCAGTATCCAAAATACAGTAGTATAAGTGAACAATACAAAATGTGTCCTTGCCTTTGCATAATATTCCAATGGAAATTACTTAGTCAGTCAGTTATGAACAATATATATATGTATATGTGTATATATATATACATATATATACACACACACATATATATATATATATATATATATACATATATATATATATACACACACACACACACATAATACTGTAAGTCATGGTCAGCTCTATCTCATTTCTCTGTGTGAATGTATTGATTTGCTGTCCATGACGGATCATTACATGGTGATGTAATCCTAGAATTTATTTGAAAAGAGGATAATGACAGAGCACAGAGACACAGTGAAATGCATTTGATAAGATAAATGCTGTGTATGTGTGAGTGTAATGCTTAAAGTGTGTAATTAACGCGCCTGTCGTCTGCTTATTTGTAGAATGGATTCCACTCCGGCCTTTCGGTACCTGCCTTCCTCCTCCCACCTGATCTTGCAGCCTTCTGCCGCGGCGACACACGTCGTCAAAGCCTCCCAGAAGGGTGGCCGAGACACTGTGAGGTCGTTCGAGGTGAAGCTGCCTGAGAGGGTGAGGGAGGAGGCAGTGGCCAAGGTCAAGGCTGCGGGAGGTGACCCAGGCTGCCCTGAACTGGTGCTCAGTGAAACAGAGCTCCAGTTTGGACAGTACAGGGGTCAGACATTGAAATGGCTATTGAGCAACGATGTTGGCTATGCAGTTAGCATCATCGTCTCTCATCAGGGGGAGATGGATGGGAGGGGGGGCACCTCCCAGTCTCGCCTCGAGGCCAACAAAAACGCCCTCACCTCCTATGCTGCCCTCTTTCCACCTGTCATGGTGGCAGTGAAGGAGCGGCGGATGCGGGAGGGAGCAGAGTCGGTGAGGGGCATGGATAAGTGTTGCGTAGGTTTTGGGGTGCACGCCAGCAGGACCTATGCTTCACTGTACGAAGCAACTGACCGGGAGAGCAGGACGTGAGTATTGAGAAGTCATCATTTTTCAATTGTAAAAATTCACAGGTCAACTATGGAGAAAACACTCATTCGGTTTGCCCTGCTTGTCCATAGGTACGTGCAGTGGGTGACGCGCCAGAAGCCACAGGCCGGGTCGCAGCTGAAGCAGCTGCAGGTGTACTTGGTCGGTCGCACCAACCAGGATGCAGCGGCCAGAGTTCCAGCGGCTACTCCGCCTGCCCGCCAGGACACAGCACGTCCGTCGACCAGTAAGACCCTCTCCCCTTGTTGTGTAGGCGTCTCACGAGTCCTGTTAAAAGTGCAAATGTCATACAGTCCTACATTCACTTCTTGTGCAGGCGCTGCATCCGGTGACCTGACGGACGACGTCCTCGTCGCCGCTGCTGTGGAGGTCGACTCTCAGCGTGAGTGCATTTTGGTTTTTTGTACGCCATGTCCTGTCAGTCGTTCAACTGGCTGGCTGGCTGACTGACTGACTGACTGACTGACTGGCTGAAATTTGCAGTTGCCAGGGATGCCGCAGCTCCTGTCGCCCGCCCAGGACCTTCAGGACCCCCTCCCCCCAAACAGCTCGCGCAGCCCACCTCCACCGGTGCACAGGTGAGATATAATTTTCTAGTAATAAGCAAAATGATATTAGTACTTAAAATAGTACTGACGGATGCGATGTGAACGTTGCAGCTGCTGCCCAAGAAGTGGAGGAAGGCGCTGCCGGTGGAGCAGCAGGACTGGCTGGGCCGAGCTCTCTTCACCAGAGGTGCGGGAGGACATCCCGTCCTCGTCAGTGACCTCCATCTCTGGTGGTCCCCCCCAGGAGACCGGCCCCTGTACGCGCAGCCCCCTGCCTCGTGCCATCCCTTTTTTCACACACGCTTCTTCCTGTGGGCGCCCTACAGGATGTGGGCGTGCAGGTTTGTGTGCAAGGGATGTGGCCACAAACTCACAGGGGCTGGTCTGTACAAGACGGTGCGGAGGGTCCTGGACATGACAGGCTGGTACTTCATGGGCACGGAGTACCTGGAATGCCTGTCATGTAAGCGCAAGGTTGCTGCCTGGTCCCAGGATATCATGGACCAGCTGGACCTGGGGCACCAGATGCAGTTTCCTGCCATCCTGACCTACAAGTAAGCAGAAATAAGAAGGCTTGTGTATTTATTTATTCATTCAATTATTTACTGCAGCATAGCACACGATTGACCTCTTCACCACACACTCAGGTTGTCCTGCGACAAGGCGGTGGTGGGGCATTTGAGGGAGCGCACTTTGGGCAACAGTGCGGCTTGCCTCAGAAAAACCTTGAGGGAGCAGCACAGCTCAGAGTGGGCGGGGCGCGTCATCCGCTACCTCTCTGTGTTGGAGTTGCTCGGCGTCACGGAACAGCAGGACCTGCAGCAGCTGCCAAAGATGCCACCGGTGCCCTCTGCGTCCTGGCTGCTCTCCGTGTACGTGCGGGACGCCCTCGCCCGCCTGCCGGAGACCAAGGCCAGGCTTACCTCGGTGTTTGGCAGCATTTTGAAGCTGGACTCCACCAAGAAGGTGAGCTGTGATTAGGAAGATGCACGCATTTCTATGGATTGTGGTCTCAGTGTGTCCGACAATGTTTACTATTTGAAAGTATAATCGGTGTGTGACGTGACAATGTTCTTCACTGTGTCTCATGCAGATGACCAAGAAACTGGCCGGTAAGGCCGCTGGGACAGCAGGATGGGTGACCAACGTGGGCAACGAGTACGGGCAGGTGCTCATCTCCGTCCTCACCGCCTGCGAGGGGGATGGACTGGTAGCCATGGCGCAGGGGCTCATGCGGCGCTACAGGGAGGCCAGGGTGGCACCCCCTCAGGTGCTCTACGTGGACCGGGACTGCTGCACTCCCAACCACCAGCCCAAGGTACCGTGGCGTCTCTCACACACAGACACACTGCTGACTGCAGCTGCCATTTAAAACGACTGACCGATTGATGATTCGTTGTTAGGTCGGGCTGATGTTTGGTGAGTGGGACCAGCTGATGGTCCGCCTGGATGTGTGGCACCTCTTGCGACGCTTCGCGAGGGGCGTCACCACCGACGCCCACCTGCTGTACGGCCCCTTCATGTCCCGCCTGTCCACTGCCATCTTTGAGTGGGACGGGGAGGATGTGGAGCGGCTGAAGAGGGCAAAGCAGTCCCAGATGGGGACGGGTGCCATCGTCCACCTGACCATTCCTGAGATGGCCCCTCACTGCCGGCGGCGGATCAGGGCGCAGCCAGAAGCCGACCGTCTGATCCAGGAGGTGCTGGATCACTTCTGGAATGCTGTGGACACCATGGGGGTCCCGCTGATTGACCGCGCCAGGATGGGGGAGATCTGGAGGACCCAGCGTCGCCACCTCCACTGCATCCAGGACCCAGAGGGAGTGCAGCTCTACACGAAGATGGGGGAGGTGACCAGGGGAGGGGTCAAGCTACATGTATTCATACTATACATACTGTACATACTATACATACTATTCATACTGTACATACTATACATACTATTCATACTGTACATACAATACATACTATTCATACTGTACATACTATACATACTGTTCATACTATACATACTGTTCATACTGTACATACTATACATACTATTCATACTATTCATACTGTACATACTATACATACTATTCATACTGTACATACTGTACATACTATTCATACTATACATACTATTCATACTGTAAATACTATTCATACTGTACATACTATTCATACTGTACATACTATTCATACTATTCATAATGTACATACTATACATACTATTCATACTGTACATACTATACATACTGTACATACTATTCCTACTATACATACTATACATACTATGCATACTATTCATACTGTACATACTATACATACTATTCATACTATACATACTATTCCTACTATACATACTATTCATACTGTACATACTATACATACTATTCATACTATGCATACTATTCATACTACACATACCTGTCATACTGTACATACTACACATACTATTCATACTGTACATACTGTACATACTATTCATACTATACATACTGTACATACTATTCATACTATACATACTGTACATACTATTTATACTATACATACTACACATACTATTTATACTATACATACTATTTATACTATACATACTATTCATACTGTACATACTATTCATACTATTCATAAGGTACATACTGTACATACTATTCATACTGTACATACTATACATACTACTCATACTGTACATACTATTCGTACTATACATACTATACATACTATTCATACTGTACATACTGTACATACTATTCATACTATTCATACTGTACATACTAAACATACTATTCATACTGTACATACTATTCATACTATACATACTGTACATACTATTCATACTATACATACTGTACATACTATTTATACTATACATACTACACATACTATTTATACTATACATACTATTTATACTATACATACTATTCATACTGTACATACTATTCATACTATTCATAAGGTACATACTGTACATACTATTCATACTGTACATACTATACATACTACTCATACTGTACATACTATTCGTACTATACATACTATACATACTATTCATACTGTACATACTGTACATACTATTCATACTATTCATACTGTACATACTAAACATACTATTCATACTGTACATACTATTCATACCGTACATACTATACATACTATTTATGCTATACATACTGTACATACTGTACATACTATTCATACTGTACATACTATACATACTATTCATACTGTACATACTGTACATACTATACATACTATTCATACTATACATATTATTCATACTGTACATACTGTACATACTATTCATACTGTACATACTGTACATACTATACATACTATTCATACTGTACATACTATACATACTATTCATACTATACATACTATACATACTATTCATACTGTACATACTGTACATACTATACATACTGTACATACTATACATACTATTTATACTATACATACTATTCATACTGTACATACTATACATACTATACATACTATTCATACTATACATACATATACATACTATTTTTTACTAAACATACTATTTATACTATACATACTATTCATACTGTTCATACTATTCATACTATACATACTGTACATACTATTCATACTGTACATACTGTACATACTATTCATACTGTACATACTATACATACTATTCATACTGTACATACTATACATACTATTCATACTATTCATACTATACATATTATTCATACTGTACATACTGTACATACTATTCATACTGTACATACTGTACATACTATGCATACTATTCATACTGTACATACTATACATACTATTCATACTATACATACTATACATACTATTCATACTGTACATACTGTACACACTATACATACTGTACATACTATACATACTATTTATACTATACATACTATTCATACTGTACATACTATACATACTATACATACTATTCATACTATACATACATATACATACTATTTTTTACTAAACATACTATTTATACTATACATACTATTCATTCTATACATACTATTCATTCTATACATACTACTCATACTATACATACTATTATTTCTACACATACTACTACTATACATACTATTCATACTATACATATAAATTCTATACCTACTATGTATACCATGCATACCATACATACTATTCATACTATACATGCCATACATACTATTTATACTATACATACTATTCATACTATACATACTGTTCATTCTACACATACTAATACTATTCATACTATACATACTATTCATACTGTTCATACTGTACATACTATACATACTATTCATACTGTACATACTATACATACTATTCATACTATACATACTATTCATACTATTCATACTGTACATACTATACATACTATTCATACTGTACATACTATTTATACTATACATACTATACATACTATACATACTATTCATACTATTCATACTGTACATACTATACATACTATTCATACTATTCATACTGTACATACTATACATACTATTCATACTGTACATACTATACATACTATTCATACTGTAGATACTATACATATTATTCATACTGTACATACTATACATAGTATTCATACTGTACATACTATTCCTACTATACATACTATGCATACTATTCATACTGTACATACTATACATACTATTCATACTATACATACTATTCCTACTATACATACTATTCATACTGTACATACTATACATACTATTCATACTATGCATACTATTCATACTACACATACTAGTCATACTGTACATACTACACATACTATTCATACTGTACATACTATACATACTATTCATACTATACATACTGTACATACTATTCATACTATACATACTGTACATACTATTTATACTATACATACTGTACATACTATTTATACTATACATACTACACATACTATTTATACTATACATACTATTTATACTATACATACTATTCATACTGTACATACTATTCATACTATTCATAATGTACATACTGTACATACTATTCATACTATTCATACTGTACATACTATACATACTACTCATACTATACGTACTATACATACTATACATACTATTCATACTATTCATACTGTACATACTGTACATACTATTCATACTATTCATACTGTACATACTATACATACTATTCATACTGTACATACTATACATACTATTCATACTGTACATACTATTCATACTGTACATACTATACATACTATTCATGCTATACATACTGTACATACTATTAATACTATTCATACTGTTCATACTATTCATACTATACATACTGTACATACTGTACATACTATTCATACTGTACATACTGTACATACTATTCATACTGTACATACTATTCATACTATTCATACTGTACATACTATTCATACTGTACATACTATACATACTGTACATACTATTCATACTGTACATACTATACATAGTATTCATACTGTACATACTATTCCTACTATACATACTATACATACTATACATACTATTTATACTATACATACTATTCATACTGTACATACTATACATACTATTCATACTATACATACTAAACATACTGTTTATACTATACATACTATTCATACTGTAGATACTATACATATTATTCATACTGTACATACTATACATATTATTCATACTGTACATACTATTCATACTGTACATACTGTTCATACTATACATACTATACATACTGTACATACTATACATACTATTTATACTATACATACTATTCATACTGTACATACTATACATACTATACATACTATTCATACTATACATACATATACATACTATTTTTTACTAAACATACTATTTATACTATACATACTATTCATTCTATACATACTATTCATTCTATACATACTACTCATACTATACATACTATACATACTATTATTTCTACACATACTACTACTATACATACTATTCATACTATACATATAAATTCTACACATACTATGTATACCATGCATACCATACATACTATTCATACTATACATGCCATACATACTATTTATACTATACATACTATTCATACTATACATACTGTTCATTCTACACATACTACTACTATTCATACTATACATACTATTCATACTATTCATACTGTACATACTATACATACTATTCATACTGTACATACTATACATACTATTCATACTATACATACTATTCATACTATTCATACTGTACATACTATACATACTATTCATACTGTACATACTATACATACTATTCATACTGTACATACTATTTATACTATACATACTATACATACTATACATACTATTCATACTATTCATACTGTACATACTATACATACTATTCATACTATTCATACTGTACATACTATACATACTATTCATACTGTACATACTATACATACTATTCATACTGTAGATACTATACATATTATTCATACTGTACATACTATACATAGTATTCATACTGTACATACTATACATACTATTCATACTATACATACTATTCCTACTATACATACTATTCATACTGTACATACTATACATACTATTCATACTATGCATACTATTCATACTACACATACTAGTCATACTGTACATACTACACATATTATTCATACTGTACATACTATACATACTATTCATACTATACATACTGTACATACTATTCATACTATACATACTGTACATACTATTTATACTATACATACTGTACATACTATTTATACTATACATACTACACATACTATTTATACTATACATACTATTTATACTATACATACTATTTATACTATACATACTATTCATACTGTACATACTATTCATACTATTCATAATGTACATACTGTACATACTATTCATACTGTACATACTATACATACTACTCATACTATACATACTATTCGTACTATACATACTATACATACTATTCATACTATTCATACTGTACATACTGTACATACTATTCATACTGTACATACTATACATACTATTCATACTGTACATACTATACATACTATTCATACTGTACATACTATTCATACTGTACATACTATACATACTATTCATGCTATACATACTGTACATACTATTAATACTATTCATACTGTTCATACTATACATACTATACATACTGTACATACTGTACATACTATTCATACTGTACATACTGTACATACTATTCATACTGTACATACTATTCATACTATTCATAATGTACATACTATTCATACTGTACATACTATTCATACTATTCATACTGTACATACTATACATACTATTCATACTATTCATACTGTACATACTATACATACTATTCATACTGTACATACTATACATACTATTCATACTGTAGAAACTATACATATTATTCATACTGTACATACTATACATAGTATTCATACTGTACATACTATTCCTACTATACATACTATACATACTATGCATACTATTCATACTGTACATACTATACATACTATTCATACTATACATACTATTCCTACTATACATACTATTCATACTGTACATACTATACATACTATTCATTCTATGCATACTATTCATACTACACATACTAGTCATACTGTACATACTACACATACTATTCATACTGTACATACTATACATACTATTCATACTATACATACTGTACATACTATTCATACTATACATACTGTACATACTATTCATACTATACATACTGTACATACTATTTATACTATACATACTGTACATACTATTTATACTATACATACTGTACATACTATTTATACTATACATACTACACATACTATTTATACTATACATACTATTTATACTATACATACTATTCATACTGTACATACTATTCATACTATTCATAATGTACATACTGTACATACTATTCATACTACTCATACTGTACATACTATACATACTACTCATACTATACGTACTATACATACTATACATACTATTCATACTATTCATACTGTACATACTGTACATACTATTCATACTATTCATACTGTACATACTATACATACTATTCATACTGTACATACTATACATACTATTCATACTGTACATACTATTCATACTGTACATACTATACATACTATTCATGCTATACATACTGTACATACTATTAATACTATTCATACTGTTCATACTATTCATACTATACATACTGTACATACTGTACATACTATTCATACTGTACATACTGTACATACTATTCATACTGTACATACTATTCATACTATTCATAATGTACATACTATTCATACTGTACATACTATACATACTGTACATACTATTCATACTGTACATACTATACATAGTATTCATACTGTACATACTATTCCTACTATACATACTATACATACTATACATACTATTTATACTATACATACTATTCATACTGTACATACTATACATACTATTCATACTATACATACTAAACATACTGTTTATACTATACATACTATTCATACTGTAGATACTATACATATTATTCATACTGTACATACTATACATATTATTCATACTGTACATACTATTCATACTGTACATACTGTTCATACTATACATACTATACATACTGTACATACTATTTATACTATACATACTATTCATACTGTACATACTATACATACTATACATACTATTCATACTATACATACATATACATACTATTTTTTACTAAACATACTATTCATTCTATACATACTATTCATTCTATACATACTACTCATACTATACATACTATACATACTATTATTTCTACACATACTACTACTATACATATTATTCATACTATACATACTATACATACTATTCATACTATTCATACTGTACATACTGTACATACTATTCATACTGTACATACTATACATACTATTCATACTGTACATACTATACATACTATTCATACTGTACATACTATTCATACTGTACATACTATACATACTATTCATGCTATACATACTGTACATACTATTAATACTATTCATACTGTTCATACTATTCATACTATACATACTATACATACTATGCATACTATTCATACTGTACATACTATACATACTGTACATACTGTACATACTATTCATACTGTACATACTGTACATACTATTCATACTGTACATACTATTCATACTATTCATACTATACATACTATTCAAACTGTACATACTATACATACTATTCATACTAAACATACTGTATATACTACACATACTATTCATACTGTAGATACTATACATATTATTCATACTGTACATACTATACATAGTATTCATACTGTACATACTATACATACTATACATACTGTACATACTATACATACTATACATACTGTACCTACTATACATACTATTTATACTATACATACTATTTATACTATACATACTATTTATACTATACATACTATTCATACTATACATACTATTCATACTGTACATACTATACATACTGTACATACTATACATACTATTCATACTATTCATACTATACATATAAATTCTATGCATACCATGCATACCATACATACTATTCATACTATACATGCCATACATACTATTTATACTATACATACTATTCATACTGTACATACTATACATACTATTCATACTATACATACTATTCATTCTATACATACTATTCATACTATACATACTATTCATTCTACACATACTACTACTATTCATACTATTCATACTATTCATTCTACACATACTACTACTATTCATACTATTCATACTGTACATACTATATATACTATTCATACTGTACATACTCTTCATACTATACATACTATTCATACTATACATACTATTCATACTATTCATACTGTACATACTATACATACTATTCATACTATTCATACTGTACATACTATACATACTATTCATACTATACATACTATTCATACTATTCATACTATACATACTGTACATACTATACATACTGTTCATACTGTACATACTATACATACTATTCATACTATACATACTATTCATACTATACATACTATTCATACTATACATACTATTCATACTATTCATACTATTCATACTGTACATACTATACATACTATTCATACTGTACATACTATACATACTATTCATACTGTACATACTATTTATACTATACATACTATACATACTATACATACTATACATACTATTCATACTATTCATTCTACACATACTACTACTATTCATACTATTCATACTGTACATACTATACATACTATTCATACTGTACATACTATACATACTATTCATACTGTACATACTCTTCATACTATACATACTATTCATACTATACATACTATTCATACTATTCATACTGTACATACTATACATACTATACATACTATTCATACTGTACATACTATACATACTATTCATACTGTACATACTCTTCATACTATACATACTATTCATACTATACATACTATTCATACTATTCATACTGTACATACTATTCATACTATTCATACTGTACATACTATTCATACTATTCATACTGTACATACTATACATACTATTCATACTATACATACTATTCATACTATACATACTATACATATTATTCATACTGTACATACTATACATATTATTCATACTATACATACTATTCATACTGTACATACTATACATACTATTCATACTATACATACATATACATACTATTTTTTACTATACATACTATACATACTATTATTTCTACACATACTACTACTATACATACTATTCATACTATAGATATAAATTCTACACATACTATGTATACCATGCATACCATACATACTATTCATACTATACATGCCATACATACTATTTATACTATACATACTATTCATACTATACATACTGTTCATTCTACACATACTACTACTATTCATACTATACATACTATTCATACTATTCATACTGTACATACTATACATACTATTCATACTGTACATACTATACATACTATTCATACTATACATACTATACATACTATACATACTATTCATACTATTCATACTGTACATACTATACATACTATTCATACTATTCATACCGTACATACTATACATACTATTCATAATGTACATACTGTACATACTATACATACTATTCATACTATACATACTATCCCTACTATACATACTATTCAAACTGTACATACTATACATACTATTCATACTATACATACTGTACATACTATTCATACTATACATACTGTCCATACTATTTATACTATACCTACTATACCTACTATTTATACTATACATACTATTTATACTATATATACTATTCATACTGTACATACTATTCATACTATTCATAATGTACATACTATTCATACTGTACATACTATACATACTGTACATACTATTCATACTGTACATACTATACATAGTATTCATACTGTACATACTATTCCTACTATACATACTATACATACTATGCATACTATTCATACTGTACATACTATACATACTATTCATACTATACATACTATTCCTACTATACATACTATTCATACTGTACATACTATACATACTATTCATACTATGCATACTATTCATACTACACATACTAGTCATACTGTACATACTACACATACTATTCATACTGTACATACTATACATACTATTCATACTATACATACTGTACATACTATTCATACCATGCATACCATACATACTATTCATACTGTACATACTATACATACTATTCATACTATGCATACTATTCATACTACACATACTAGTCATACTGTACATACTACACATACTATTCATACTGTACATACTATACATACTATTCATACTATACATACTGTACATACTATTCATACCATGCATACCATACATACTATTCATACTATACATACTATACATACTATTCATTCTACACATACTACTACTATACATACTATACATACTATACATACTATTCATACTATACATACTATTCATACTATACATATGAATTCTATACATACTATGCATACTTTACATAATGTACATACAATACATACCATACATGCTGTACATACTATTCATACTGTACATACTATACATACTATTCATACTATACATACTGTTCATTCTATACATACTATTCATACTATTCATACTATACATACTATACATACTACACATACTACTACTATACATACTATTCATACTATACATACTATTTTTACTATACATACTATACATACTATTCATACTGTACATACTATACATACTATTCATACTGTACATACTATACATACTATTCATACTGTAGATACTATACATATTATTCATACTGTACATACTATACATAGTATTCATACTGTACATACTATACATACTATTCATACTATACATACTATTCCTACTATACATACTATTCATACTGTACATACTATACATACTATTCATACTATGCATACTATTCATACTACACATACTAGTCATACTGTACATACTACACATATTATTCATACTGTACATACTATACATACTATTCATACTATACATACTGTACATACTATTCATACTATACATACTGTACATACTATTTATACTATACATACTGTACATACTATTTATACTATACATACTACACATACTATTTATACTATACATACTATTTATACTATACATACTATTTATACTATACATACTATTCATACTGTACATACTATTCATACTATTCATAATGTACATACTGTACATACTATACATAGTATTCATACTGTACATACTATTCCTACTATACATACTATACATACTATGCATTCTATTCATACTGTACATACTATACATACTATTCATACTATACATACTATTCCTACTATACATACTATTCATACTGTACATACTATACATACTATTCATACTATGCATACTATTCATACTACACATACTAGTCATACTGTACATACTACACACACTATTCATACTATACATACTATTCATACTATACATACTGTACATACTATTCATACTATACATACTGTACATACTATTCATACTATACATACTGTACATACTATTTATACTATACATACTGTACATACTATTTATACTATACATACTACACATACTATTTATACTATACATACTATTTATACTATACATACTATTCATACTGTACATACTATTCATACTATTCATAATGTACATACTGTACATACTATTCATACTGTACATACTATACATACTACTCATACTATACATACTATTCGTACTATACATACTATACATACTATTCATACTATTCATACTGTACATACTGTACATACTATTCATACTATTCATACTGTACATACTATACATACTATTCATACTGTACATACTATACATACTATTCATACTGTACATACTATTCATACTGTACATACTATACATACTATTCATGCTATACATACTGTACATACTATTAATACTATTCATACTGTTCATACTATTCATACTATACATACTATACATACTATGCAAACTATTCATACTGTACATACTATACATACTGTACATACTGTACATACTATTCATACTGTACATACTGTACATACTATTCATACTGTACATACTATTCATACTATTCATACTATACATACTATTCAAACTGTACATACTATACATACTATTCATACTAAACATACTGTATATACTACACATACTATTCATACTGTAGATACTATACATATTATTCATACTGTACATACTATACATAGTATTCATACTGTACATACTATACATACTATACATACTGTACATACTATACATACTATACATACTGTACCTACTATACATACTATTTATACTATACATACTATTTATACTATACATACTATTTATACTATACATACTATTCATACTATACATACTATTCATACTGTACATACTATACATACTATTCATACTATACATACTATACATACTATTCATACTATACATATAAATTCTATGCATACCATGCATACCTTACATACTATTCATACTATACATGCCATACATACTATTTATACTATACATACTATTCATACTGTACATACTATACATACTATTCATACTATACATACTATTCATTCTATACATACTATTCATACTATACATACTATTCATTCTACACATACTACTACTATTCATACTATTCATACTATTCATTCTACACATACTACTACTATTCATACTATTCATACTGTACATACTATATATACTATTCATACTGTACATACTCTTCATACTATACATACTATTCATACTATACATACTATTCATACTATTCATACTGTACATACTATACATACTATTCATACTATTCATACTGTACATACTATACATACTATTCATACTATACATACTATTCATACTATTCATACTATACATACTGTACATACTATACATACTGTTCATACTGTACATACTATACATACTATTCATACTATACATACTATTCATACTATACATACTATTCATACTATACATACTATTCATACTATTCATACTATTCATACTGTACATACTATACATACTATTCATACTGTACATACTATACATACTATTCATACTGTACATACTATTTATACTATACATACTATACATACTATACATACTATACATACTATTCATACTATTCATTCTACACATACTACTACTATTCATACTATTCATACTGTACATACTATACATACTATTCATACTGTACATACTATACATACTATTCATACTGTACATACTCTTCATACTATACATACTATTCATACTATACATACTATTCATACTATTCATACTGTACATACTATACATACTATACATACTATTCATACTGTACATACTATACATACTATTCATACTGTACATACTCTTCATACTATACATACTATTCATACTATACATACTATTCATACTATTCATACTGTACATACTATTCATACTATTCATACTGTACATACTATTCATACTATTCATACTGTACATACTATTCATACTATTCATACTGTACATACTATACATACTATTCATACTATACATACTATTCATACTATACATACTATACATATTATTCATACTGTACATACTATACATATTATTCATACTATACATACTATTCATACTGTACATACTATACATACTATTCATACTATACATACATATACATACTATTTTTTACTATACATACTATACATACTATTATTTCTACACATACTACTACTATACATACTATTCATACTATAGATATAAATTCTACACATACTATGTATACCATGCATACCATACATACTATTCATACTATACATGCCATACATACTATTTATACTATACATACTATTCATACTATACATACTGTTCATTCTACACATACTACTACTATTCATACTATACATACTATTCATACTATTCATACTGTACATACTATACATACTATTCATACTGTACATACTATACATACTATTCATACTATACATACTATACATACTATACATACTATTCATACTATTCATACTGTACATACTATACATACTATTCATACTATTCATACCGTACATACTATACATACTATTCATACTGTACATACTGTACATACTATACATACTATTCATACTATACATACTATTCCTACTATACATACTATTCATACTGTACATACTATACATACTATTCATACTATGCATACTGTTCATACTACACATACTAGTCATACTGTACATACTATACATACTATTCAAACTGTACATACTATACATACTATTCATACTATACATACTGTACATACTATTCATACTATACATACTGTCCATACTATTTATACTATACCTACTATACCTACTATTTATACTATACATACTATTTATACTATATATACTATTCATACTGTACATACTATTCATACTATTCATAATGTACATACTATTCATACTGTACATACTATACATACTGTACATACTATTCATACTGTACATACTATACATAGTATTCATACTGTACATACTATTCCTACTATACATACTATACATACTATGCATACTATTCATACTGTACATACTATACATACTATTCATACTATACATACTATTCCTACTATACATACTATTCATACTGTACATACTATACATACTATTCATACTATGCATACTATTCATACTACACATACTAGTCATACTGTACATACTACACATACTATTCATACTGTACATACTATACATACTATTCATACTATACATACTGTACATACTATTCATACCATGCATACCATACATACTATTCATACTATACATACTATACATACTATTCATTCTACACATACTACTACTATACATACTATACATACTATACATACTATTCATACTATACATACTATTCATACTATACATATGAATTCTATACATACTATGCATACTTTACATAATGTACATACAATACATACCATACATGCTGTACATACTATTCATACTGTACATACTATACATACTATTCATACTATACATACTGTTCATTCTATACATACTATTCATACTATTCATACTATACATACTATACATACTACACATACTACTACTATACATACTATTCATACTATACATACTATTTTTACTATACATACTATACATACTATTCATACTGTACATACTATTCATACTATACATACTATACATACTATTCATACTGTACATATTATTCCTACTATACATACTATACGTACTATGCATACTATTCATACTGTACATACTATACATACTATTCATACTATACATACTATTCCTACTATACATACTATTCATACTGTACATACTATACATACTATTCATACTATGCATACTATTCATACTACACATACTAGTCATACTGTACATACTATACATACTATTCAAACTGTACATACTATACATACTATTCATACTATACATACTATTCATACTATACATACTATTCCTACTATACATACTATACATACTGTGCATACTATTCATACTATACATACTGTACATACTATTAATACTATACATACTATACATACTATTTATAGTATACATACTATTTATACTATACATACTATTCATACTGTACATACTATTCATACTATTCATAATGTACATACTATTCATACTGTACATACTATACATACTGTACATACTATTCATACTGTACATACTATACATAGTATTCATACTGTACATACTATTCCTACTGTACATACTGTTCATACTATACATACTATACATACTGTACATACTATACATACTATTTATACTATACATACTATTCATACTGTACATACTATACATACTATACATACTATTCATACTATACATACATATACATACTATTTTTTACTAAACATACTATTTATACTATACATACTATTCATTCTATACATACTATTCATTCTATACATACTACTCATACTATACATACTATACATACTATTATTTCTACACATACTACTACTATACATACTATTCATACTATACATATAAATTCTATACATACTATGTATACCATGCATACCATACATACTATTCATACTATACATGCCATACATACTATTTATACTATACATACTATTCATACTATACATACTGTTCATTCTACACATACTACTACTATTCATACTATACATACTATTCATACTATTCATACTGTACATACTATACATACTATTCATACTATACATACTATTCATACTATTCATACTGTACATACTATACATACTATTCATACTGTACATACTATACATACTATTCATACTGTACATACTATTTATACTATACATACTATACATACTATACATACTATTCATACTATTCATACTGTACATACTATACATACTATTCATACTATTCATACTGTACATACTATACATACTATTCATACTGTACATACTATACATACTATTCATACTGTAGATACTATACATATTATTCATACTGTACATACTATACATAGTATTCATACTGTACATACTATTCCTACTATACATACTATACATACTATGCATACTATTCATACTGTACATACTATACATACTATTCATACTATACATACTATTCCTACTATACATACTATTCATACTGTACATACTATACATACTATTCATACTATGCATACTATTCATACTACACATACTAGTCATACTGTACATACTACACATACTATTCATACTGTACATACTATACATACTATTCATACTATACATACTGTACATACTATTCATACTATACATACTGTACATACTATTTATACTATACATACTGTACATACTATTTATACTATACATACTACACATACTATTTATACTATACATACTATTTATATTATACATACTATTCATACTGTACATACTATTCATACTATTCATAATGTACATACTGTACATACTATTCATACTGTACATACTATACATACTACTCATACTATACATACTATTCGTACTATACATACTATACATACTATTCATACTATTCATACTGTACATACTGTACATACTATTCATACTATTCATACTGTACATACTATACATACTATTCATACTGTACATACTATACATACTATTCATACTGTACATACTGTTCATACTGTACATACTATACATACTATTCATGCTATACATACTGTACATACTATTAATACTATTCATACTGTTCATACTATTCATACTATACATACTATACATACTGTACATACTGTACATACTATTCATACTGTACATACTGTACATACTATTCATACTGTACATACTATTCATACTATTCATAATGTACATACTATTCATACTGTACATACTATACATACTGTACATACTATTCATACTGTACATACTATACATAGTAT
Organism: Chaunax sp. Z400; assembly: GCA_037577475.1. Classification (NCBI taxonomy): domain Eukaryota; kingdom Metazoa; phylum Chordata; class Actinopteri; order Lophiiformes; family Chaunacidae; genus Chaunax; species Chaunax sp. Z400. The sequence goes on from CM075189.1 coordinate 5,160,969, forward strand.
TCATACTGTACATACTATTCCTACTATACATACTATACATACTATGCATACTATTCATACTGTACATACTATACATACTATTCATACTATACATACTATTCCTACTATACATACTATTCATACTGTACATACTATACATACTATACATACTATTCATACTATGCATACTATTCATACTACACATACTAGTCATACTGTACATACTACACACACTATTCATACTATACATACTATTCATACTATACATACTGTACATACTATTCATACTATACATACTGTACATACTATTCATACTATACATACTGTACATACTATTTATACTATACATACTGTACATACTATTTATACTATACATACTACACATACTATTTATACTATACATACTATTTATACTATACATACTATTCATACTGTACATACTATTCATACTATTCATAATGTACATACTGTACATACTATTCATACTGTACATACTATACATACTACTCATACTATACATACTATTCGTACTATACATACTATACATACTATTCATACTATTCATACTGTACATGCTGTACATACTATTCATACTATTCATACTCTTCATACTATTCATACTATACATACTATACATACTATGCATACTATTCATACTGTACATACTATACATACTGTACATACTGTACATACTATTCATACTGTACATACTGTACATACTATTCATACTGTACATACTATTCATACTATTCATACTATACATACTATTCATACTGTACATACTATACATACTATTCATACTAAACATACTGTATATACTACACATACTATTCATACTGTAGATACTATACATATTATTCATACTGTACATACTATACATACTATACATACTGTACCTACTATACATACTATTTATACTATACATACTATTTATACTATACATACTATTTATACTATACATACTATTCATACTGTACATACTATTCATACTGTACATACTATTCATACTATTCATAATGTACATACTGTACATACTATTCATACTGTACATACTATACATACTACTCATACTATACATACTATTCGTACTATACATACTATACATACTATTCATACTATTCATACTATACATACTGTACATACTATTTATACTATACATACTGTACATACTATTTATACTATACATACTACACATACTATTTATACTATACATACTATTTATACTATACATACTATTCATACTGTACATACTATTCATACTATTCATAATGTACATACTGTACATACTATTCATACTATTCATACTGTACATACTATACATACTATTCATACTGTACATACTATACATACTATTCATACTGTACATACTATTCATACTGTACATACTATACATACTATTCATGCTATACATACTGTACATACTATTAATACTATTCATACTGTTCATACTATTCATACTATACATACTATACATACTGTACATACTGTACATACTATTCATACTGTAAATACTGTACATACTATTCATACTGTACATACTATTCATACTATTCATAATGTACATACTATTCATACTGTACATACTATACATACTGTACATACTATTCATACTGTACATACTATACATAGTATTCATACTGTACATACTATTCCTACTATACATACTATACATACTATACATACTATGCATACTATTCATACTGTACATACTGTACATACTATACATACTATTCATACTATACATACTATTCCTACTATACATACTATTCATACTGTACATACTATACATACTATTCATACTATGCATACTATTCATACTACACATACTAGTCATACTGTACATACTACACACACTATTCATACTATACATACTATTCATACTGTACATACTAATCATACTGTACATACTATTCATACTATAAAATACTATTCATACTGTACATACTATTCATACTATACATACTATTCATACTATACATACTATTCATTCTATACATACTACTACTATTCATACTATACATACTATTTTTACTATACATACTATACATATAAATTCTATACATACTATGCATACCATGCATACCATACATACTATTCATACTATACATACTATACATACTATTCATTCTACACATACTACTACTATACATACTATACATACTATACATACTATTCATACTATACATACTATTCATACTATACATATGAATTCTATACATACTATGCACACCATGCATACCATACATACTATTCATACTATACATGCCATACATACTATTCATACTATACATACTTTACATAATGTACATACAATACATACCATACATGCTGTACATACTATACATACTATTCATACTATACATACTGTTCATTCTATACATACTATTCATACTATTCATACTATACACACTATACATACTACACATACTACTACTATACATACTATTCATACTATACATACTATTTTTACTATACATACTATACATACTATTCATACTGTACATACTATTCATACTATACATACTATACATACTTTTCATACTGTACATATTATTCCTACTATACATACTATACGTACTATGCATACTATTCATACTGTACATACTATACATACTATTCATACTATACATACTATTCCTACTATACATACTATTCATACTGTACATACTATACATACTATTCATACTATGCATACTATTCATACTACACATACTATTCATACTGTACATACTATACATACTAGTCATACTGTACATACTATACATACTATTCATACTATACATACTATTCATACTATACATACTATTCATACTATACATACTATTCCTACTATACATACTATACATACTGTGCATACTATTCATACTATACATACTGTACATACTATTTATACTATACATACTATACATACTATTTATACTATACATACTATTTATACTATACATACTATTCATACTGTACATACTATTCATACTATTCATAATGTACATACTATTCATACTGTACATACTATACATACTGTACATACTATACATAGTATTCATACTGTACATACTATTCCTACTGTACATACTGTTCATACTATACATACTATACATACTGTACATACTATACATACTATTTATACTATACATACTATTCATACTGTACATACTATACATACTATACATACTATTCATACTATACATACATATACATACTATTTATACTATACATACTATTCATTCTATACATACTATTCATTCTATACATACTACTCATACTATACATACTATACATACTATTATTTCTACACATACTACTACTATACATACTATTCATACTATACATATAAATTCTATACATACTATGTATACCATGCATACCATACATACTATTCATACTATACATGCCATACATACTATTTATACTATACATACTATTCATACTATACATACTGTTCATTCTACACATACTACTACTATTCATACTATACATACTATTCATACTATTCATACTGTACATACTATACATACTATTCATACTGTACATACTATACATACTATTCATACTATACATACTATTCATACTATTCATACTGTACATACTATACATACTATTCATACTGTACATACTATACATACTATTCATACTGTACATACTATTTATACTATACATACTATACATACTATACATACTATTCATACTATACATACTATCCATACTATTCATACTGTACATACTATTCATACTGTACATACTATACATACTATTCATACTGTACATACTATACATACTATTCATACTGTAGATACTATACATATTATTCATACTGTACATACTATACATAGTATTCATACTGTACATACTATTCCTACTATACATACTATACATACTATGCATACTATTCATACTGTACATACTATACATACTATTCATACTGTACATACTATTCCTACTATACATACTATTCATACTGTACATACTATACATACTATTCATACTATGCATACTATTCATACTACACATACTAGTCATACTGTACATACTACACATACTATTCATACTGTACATACTATACATACTATTCATACTATACATACTGTACATACTATTCATACTATACATACTGTACATACTATTTATACTATACATACTGTACATACTATTTATACTATACATACTACACATACTATTTATACTATACATACTATTTATACTATACATACTATTCATACTGTACATACTATTCATACTATTCATAATGTACATACTGTACATACTATTCATACTGTACATACTGTACATACTACTCATACTATACATACTATTCGTACTATACATACTATACATACTATTCATACTATTCATACTGTACATACTGTACATACTATTCATACTGTACATACTGTACATACTATTCATACTATTCATACTGTACATACTATACATACTATTCATACTGTACATACTATACATACTATTCATACTGTACATACTATTCATACTGTACATACTATACATACTATTCATGCTATACATACTGTACATACTATTAATACTATTCATACTGTTCATACTATTCATACTATACATACTATACATACTGTACATACTGTACATACTATTCATACTGTACATACTGTACATACTATTCATACTGTACATACTATTCATACTATTCATTATGTACATACTATTCATACTGTACATACTATACATACTGTACATACTATTCATACTGTACATACTATACATAGTATTCATACTGTACATACTATTCCTACTATACATACTATACATACTATGCATACTATTCATATTGTACATACTATACATACTATTCATACTATACATACTATTCCTACTATACATACTATTCATACTGTACATACTATACATACTATTCATACTATGCATACTATTCATACTACACATACTAGTCATACTGTACATACTACACACACTATTCATACTATACATACTATTCATACTATATATACTGTACATACTATTCATACTATACATACTGTACATACTATTTATACTATACATACTGTACATACTATTTATACTATACATACTACACATACTATTTATACTATACATACTATTTATACTATACATACTATTCATACTGTACATACTATTCATACTATTCATAATGTACATACTGTACATACTATTCATACTGTACATACTATACGTACTACTCATACTATACATACTATTCGTACTATACATACTATACATACTATTCATACTATTCATACTGTACATGCTGTACATACTATTCATACTATTCATACTGTACATACTATACATACTATTCATACTGTACATACTATACATACTATTCATACTGTACATACTATTCATACTGTACATACTATACATACTATTCATGCTATACATACTGTACATACTATTAATACTATTCATACTGTTCATACTATTTATACTATACATACTATACATACTATGCATACTATTCATACTGTACATACTATACATACTGTACATACTGTACATACTATTCATACTGTACATACTGTACGTACTATTCATACTGTACATACTATTCATACTATACATACTATTCATACTGTACATACTATACATACTATTCATACTAAACATACTGTATATACTACACATACTATTCATACTGTAGATACTATACATATTATTCATACTGTACATACTATACATAGTATCCATACTGTACATACTATACATACTATACATACTGTACATACTATACATACTATACATACTGTACCTACTATACATACTATTTATACTATACATACTATTTATACTATACATACTATTTATACTATACATACTATTTATACTATACATACTATTCATACTATACATACTATTCATACTGTACATACTATTCATACTGTACATACTATTCATACTATTCTTAATGTACATACTGTACATACTATTCATACTGTACATACTGTACATACTATTCATACTAAACATACTGTATATACTACACATACTATTCATACTGTAGATACTATACATATTATTCATACTGTACATACTATACATAGTATCCATACTGTACATACTATACATACTATACATACTGTACCTACTATACATACTATACATACTGTACCTACTATACATACTATTTATACTGTACATACTATTTATACTGTACATACTATTTATACTATACATACTATTTATACTATACATACTATTCATACTGTACATACTATTCATACTGTACATACTATTCATACTATTCATAATGTACATACTGTACATACTATTCATACTGTACATACTATACATACTACTCATACTATACATACTATTCATACTATACATACTGTACATACTATTTATACTATACATACTGTACATACTATTTATACTATACATACTACACATACTATTTATACTATACATACTATTTATACTATACATACTATTCATACTGTACATACTATTCATAGTATTCATAATGTACATACTGTACATACTATTCATACTGTACATACTATACATACTATTCATACTATTCATACTGTACATACTGTACATACTATTCATACTATTGATACTGTACATACTATACATAATATTCATACTGTACATACTATACATAGTATTCATACTGTACATACTATTCCTACTATACATACTATACATACTATGCATACTATTCATACTGTACATACTATACATACTATTCATACTATACATACTATTCCTACTATACATACTATTCATACTGTACATACTATACATACTATTCATACTGTACATACTATTCATACTACACATACTAGTCATACTGTACATACTACACACACTATTCATACTATACATACTATTCATACTATACATACTGTACATACTATTCATACTATACATACTGTACATACTATTCATACTATACATACTGTACATACTATTCATACTATACATACTGTACATACTATCATACTATACATACTGTACATACTATCATACTATACATACTGTACATACTATTTATACTATACATACTACACATACTATTTATACTATACATACTATTCATACTGTACATACTATTCATACTATTCATAATGTACATACTGTACATACTATTCATACTGTACATACTATACATACTACTCATACTATACATACTATTCGTACTATACATACTATACATACTATTCATACTATTCATACTGTACATACTGTACATACTATTCATACTATTCATACTGTACATACTATACATACTATTCATACTGTACATACTATACATACTATTCATACTGTACATACTATTCATACTGTACATACTGTACATACTATTCATGCTGTACATACTGTACATACTATTAATACTATTCATACTGTTCATACTATTCATACTATACATACTATACATACTATGCATACTATTCATACTGTACATACTATACATACTGTACATACTGTACATACTATTCATACTGTACATACTGTACATACTATTCATACTGTACATACTATTCATACTATTCATACTATACATACTATCCATACTGTACATACTATACATACTATTCATACTAAACATACTGTATATACTACACATACTATTCATACTGTAGATACTATACATAGTATCCATACTGTACATACTATACATACTATACATACTGTACATACTATACATACTATACATACTGTACCTACTATACATACTATTTATACTATACATACTATTTATACTATACATACTATTTATACTATACATACTATTCATACTATACATACTATTCATACTGTACATACTATACATACTGTACATACTATACATACTATACATACTATTCATACTATACATATAAATTCTATGCATACCATGCATACCATACATACTATTCATACTATACATGCCATACATACTATTTATACTATACATACTATTCATACTGTACATACTATACATACTATTCATACTATACATACTATTCATTCTATACATACTATTCATACTATACATACTATTCATTCTACACATACTACTACTATTCATACTATTCATACTGTACATACTATATATACTATTCATACTGTACATACTCTTCATACTATACATACTATTCATACTATACATACTATTCATACTATTCATACTATTCATACTATACATACTATTCATACTGCACATACTATTCATACTGCACATACTATACATACTATTCATACTGTACATACTATTCAAACTGTACATACTATACATACTATTCATACTGTACATACTATACATACTATTCATACTATACATACTATTCATACTATACATACTATTCATACTATACATACTATTCATACTGTACATACTATACATACTATTCATACTGTACATACTATTTATACTATACATACTATACATACTATACATACTATACATACTATTCATACTATTCATTCTACACATACTACTACTATTCATACTATTCATACTGTACATACTATACATACTATTCATACTGTACATACTATACATACTATTCATACTGTACATACTCTTCATACTATACATACTATTCATACTATACATACTATTCATACTATTCATACTGTACATACTATACATACTATACATACTATTCATACTGTACATACTATACATACTATTCATACTGTACATACTCTTCATACTATACATACTATTCATACTATACATACTATTCATACTATTCATACTGTACATACTATTCATACTATTCATACTGTACATACTATTCATACTATTCATACTGTACATACTATTCATACTATTCATACTGTACATACTATACATACTATTCATACTATACATACTATTCATACTATACATACTATACATATTATTCATACTGTACATACTATACATATTATTCATACTATACATACTATTCATACTGTACATACTATACATACTATTCATACTATACATACATATACATACTATTTTTTACTATACATACTATACATACTATTATTTCTACACATACTACTACTATACATACTATTCATACTATAGATATAAATTCTACACATACTATGTATACCATGCATACCATACATACTATTCATACTATACATGCCATACATACTATTTATACTATACATACTATTCATACTATACATACTGTTCATTCTACACATACTACTACTATTCATACTATACATACTATTCATACTATTCATACTGTACATACTATACATACTATTCATACTGTACATACTATACATACTATTCATACTATACATACTATACATACTATACATACTATTCATACTATTCATACTGTACATACTATACATACTATTCATACTATTCATACCGTACATACTATACATACTATTCATACTGTACATACTGTACATACTATACATACTATTCATACTATACATACTATTCCTACTATACATACTATTCATACTGTACATACTATACATACTATTCATACTATGCATACTGTTCATACTACACATACTAGTCATACTGTACATACTATACATACTATTCAAACTGTACATACTATACATACTATTCATACTATACATACTGTACATACTATTCATACTATACATACTGTCCATACTATTTATACTATACCTACTATACCTACTATTTATACTATACATACTATTTATACTATATATACTATTCATACTGTACATACTATTCATACTATTCATAATGTACATACTATTCATACTGTACATACTATACATACTGTACATACTATTCATACTGTACATACTATACATAGTATTCATACTGTACATACTATTCCTACTATACATACTATACATACTATGCATACTATTCATACTGTACATACTATACATACTATTCATACTATACATACTATTCCTACTATACATACTATTCATACTGTACATACTATACATACTATTCATACTATGCATACTATTCATACTACACATACTAGTCATACTGTACATACTACACATACTATTCATACTGTACATACTATACATACTATTCATACTATACATACTGTACATACTATTCATACCATGCATACCATACATACTATTCATACTATACATACTATACATACTATTCATTCTACACATACTACTACTATACATACTATACATACTATACATACTATTCATACTATACATACTATTCATACTATACATATGAATTCTATACATACTATGCATACTTTACATAATGTACATACAATACATACCATACATGCTGTACATACTATTCATACTGTACATACTATACATACTATTCATACTATACATACTGTTCATTCTATACATACTATTCATACTATTCATACTATACATACTATACATACTACACATACTACTACTATACATACTATTCATACTATACATACTATTTTTACTATACATACTATACATACTATTCATACTGTACATACTATTCATACTATACATACTATACATACTATTCATACTGTACATATTATTCCTACTATACATACTATACGTACTATGCATACTATTCATACTGTACATACTATACATACTATTCATACTATACATACTATTCCTACTATACATACTATTCATACTGTACATACTATACATACTATTCATACTATGCATACTATTCATACTACACATACTAGTCATACTGTACATACTATACATACTATTCAAACTGTACATACTATACATACTATTCATACTATACATACTATTCATACTATACATACTATTCCTACTATACATACTATACATACTGTGCATACTATTCATACTATACATACTGTACATACTATTTATACTATACATACTATACATACTATTTATAGTATACATACTATTTATACTATACATACTATTCATACTGTACATACTATTCATACTATTCATAATGTACATACTATTCATACTGTACATACTATACATACTGTACATACTATTCATACTGTACATACTATACATAGTATTCATACTGTACATACTATTCCTACTGTACATACTGTTCATACTATACATACTATACATACTGTACATACTATACATACTATTTATACTATACATACTATTCATACTGTACATACTATACATACTATACATACTATTCATACTATACATACATATACATACTATTTTTTACTAAACATACTATTTATACTATACATACTATTATTTCTACACATACTACTACTATACATACTATTCATACTATACATATAAATTCTATACATACTATGTATACCATGCATACCATACATACTATTCATACTATACATGCCATACATACTATTTATACTATACATACTATTCATACTATACATACTGTTCATTCTACACATACTACTACTATTCATACTATACATACTATTCATACTATTCATACTGTACATACTATACATACTATTCATACTATACATACTATTCATACTATTCATACTGTACATACTATACATACTATTCATACTGTACATACTATACATACTATTCATACTGTACATACTATTTATACTATACATACTATACATACTATACATACTATTCATACTATTCATACTGTACATACTATACATACTATTCATACTATTCATACTGTACATACTATACATACTATTCATACTGTACATACTATACATACTATTCATACTGTAGATACTATACATATTATTCATACTGTACATACTATACATAGTATTCATACTGTACATACTATTCCTACTATACATACTATACATACTATGCATACTATTCATACTGTACATACTATACATACTATTCATACTATACATACTATTCCTACTATACATACTATTCATACTGTACATACTATACATACTATTCATACTATGCATACTATTCATACTACACATAGTAGTCATACTGTACATACTACACATACTATTCATACTGTACATACTATACATACTATTCATACTATACATACTGTACATACTATTCATACTATACATACTGTACATACTATTTATACTATACATACTGTACATACTATTTATACTATACATACTACACATACTATTTATACTATACATACTATTTATATTATACATACTATTCATACTGTACATACTATTCATACTATTCATAATGTACATACTGTACATACTATTCATACTGTACATACTATACATACTACTCATACTATACATTCTATTCGTACTATACATACTATACATACTATTCATACTATTCATACTGTACATACTGTACATACTATTCATACTATTCATACTGTACATACTATACATACTATTCATACTGTACATACTATACATACTATTCATACTGTACATACTATTCATACTGTACATACTATACATACTATTCATGCTATACATACTGTACATACTATTAATACTATTCATACTGTTCATACTATTCATACTATACATACTATACATACTGTACATACTGTACATACTATTCATACTGTACATACTGTACATACTATTCATACTGTACATACTATTCATACTATTCATAATGTACATACTATTCATACTGTACATACTATACATACTGTACATACTATTCATACTGTACATACTATACATAGTATTCATACTGTACATACTATTCCTACTATACATACTATACATACTATGCATACTATTCATACTGTACATACTATACATACTATTCATACTGTACATACTATTCCTACTATACATACTATACATACTATGCATACTATTCATACTGTACATACTATACATACTATTCATACTATACATACTATTCCTACTATACATACTATTCATACTGTACATACTATACATACTATTCATACTATGCATACTATTCATACTACACATACTAGTCATACTGTACATACTACACATACTATTCATACTGTACATACTATACATACTATTCATACTATACATACTGTACATACTATTCATACCATGCATACCATACATACTATTCATACTATACATACTATACATACTATTCATTCTACACATACTACTACTATACATACTATACATACTATACATACTATTCATACTATACATACTATTCATACTATACATATGAATTCTATACATACTATGCATACTTTACATAATGTACATACAATACATACCATACATGCTGTACATACTATTCATACTGTACATACTATACATACTATTCATACTATACATACTGTTCATTCTATACATACTATTCATACTATTCATACTATACATACTATACATACTACACATACTACTACTATACATACTATTCATACTATACATACTATTTTTACTATACATACTATACATACTATTCATACTGTACATACTATTCATACTATACATACTATACATACTATTCATACTGTACATATTATTCCTACTATACATACTATACGTACTATGCATACTATTCATACTGTACATACTATACATACTATTCATACTATACATACTATTCCTACTATACATACTATTCATACTGTACATACTATACATACTATTCATACTATGCATACTATTCATACTACACATACTAGTCATACTGTACATACTATACATACTATTCAAACTGTACATACTATACATACTATTCATACTATACATACTATTCATACTATACATACTATTCCTACTATACATACTATACATACTGTGCATACTATTCATACTATACATACTGTACATACTATTTATACTATACATACTATACATACTATTTATAGTATACATACTATTTATACTATACATACTATTCATACTGTACATACTATTCATACTATTCATAATGTACATACTATTCATACTGTACATACTATACATACTGTACATACTATTCATACTGTACATACTATACATAGTATTCATACTGTACATACTATTCCTACTGTACATACTGTTCATACTATACATACTATACATACTGTACATACTATACATACTATTTATACTATACATACTATTCATACTGTACATACTATACATACTATACATACTATTCATACTATACATACATATACATACTATTTTTTACTAAACATACTATTTATACTATACATACTATTATTTCTACACATACTACTACTATACATACTATTCATACTATACATATAAATTCTATACATACTATGTATACCATGCATACCATACATACTATTCATACTATACATGCCATACATACTATTTATACTATACATACTATTCATACTATACATACTGTTCATTCTACACATACTACTACTATTCATACTATACATACTATTCATACTATTCATACTGTACATACTATACATACTATTCATACTATACATACTATTCATACTATTCATACTGTACATACTATACATACTATTCATACTGTACATACTATACATACTATTCATACTGTACATACTATTTATACTATACATACTATACATACTATACATACTATTCATACTATTCATACTGTACATACTATACATACTATTCATACTATTCATACTGTACATACTATACATACTATTCATACTGTACATACTATACATACTATTCATACTGTAGATACTATACATATTATTCATACTGTACATACTATACATAGTATTCATACTGTACATACTATTCCTACTATACATACTATACATACTATGCATACTATTCATACTGTACATACTATACATACTATTCATACTATACATACTATTCCTACTATACATACTATTCATACTGTACATACTATACATACTATTCATACTATGCATACTATTCATACTACACATAGTAGTCATACTGTACATACTACACATACTATTCATACTGTACATACTATACATACTATTCATACTATACATACTGTACATACTATTCATACTATACATACTGTACATACTATTTATACTATACATACTGTACATACTATTTATACTATACATACTACACATACTATTTATACTATACATACTATTTATATTATACATACTATTCATACTGTACATACTATTCATACTATTCATAATGTACATACTGTACATACTATTCATACTGTACATACTATACATACTACTCATACTATACATTCTATTCGTACTATACATACTATACATACTATTCATACTATTCATACTGTACATACTGTACATACTATTCATACTATTCATACTGTACATACTATACATACTATTCATACTGTACATACTATACATACTATTCATACTGTACATACTATTCATACTGTACATACTATACATACTATTCATGCTATACATACTGTACATACTATTAATACTATTCATACTGTTCATACTATTCATACTATACATACTATACATACTGTACATACTGTACATACTATTCATACTGTACATACTGTACATACTATTCATACTGTACATACTATTCATACTATTCATAATGTACATACTATTCATACTGTACATACTATACATACTGTACATACTATTCATACTGTACATACTATACATAGTATTCATACTGTACATACTATTCCTACTATACATACTATACATACTATGCATACTATTCATACTGTACATACTATACATACTATTCATACTATACATACTATTCCTACTATACATACTATTCATACTGTACATACTATACATACTATACATACTATTCATACTATGCATACTATTCATACTACACATACTAGTCATACTGTACATACTACACACACTATTCATACTATACATACTATTCATACTATACATACTGTACATACTATTCATACTATACATACTGTACATACTATTCATACTATACATACTGTACATACTATTTATACTATACATACTGTACATACTATTTATACTATACATACTACACATACTATTTATACTATACATACTATTTATACTATACATACTATTCATACTGTACATACTATTCATACTATTCATAATGTACATACTGTACATACTATTCATACTGTACATACTGTACATACTACTCATACTATACATACTATTCGTACTATACATACTATACATACTATTCATACTATTCATACTGTACATGCTGTACATACTATTCATACTATTCATACTCTTCATACTATTCATACTATACATACTATACATACTATGCATGCTATTCATACTGTACATACTATACATACTGTACATACTGTACATACTATTCATACTGTACATACTGTACATACTATTCATACTGTACATACTATTCATACTATTCATACTATACATACTATTCATACTGTACATACTATACATACTATTCATACTAAACATACTGTATATACTACACATACTATTCATACTGTAGATACTATACATATTATTCATACTGTACATACTATACATACTATACATACTGTACCTACTATACATACTATTTATACTATACATACTATTTATACTATACATACTATTTATACTATACATACTATTCATACTGTACATACTATTCATACTGTACATACTATTCATACTATTCATAATGTACATACTGTACATACTATTCATACTGTACATACTATACATACTACTCATACTATACATACTATTCGTACTATACATACTATACATACTATTCATACTATTCATACTATACATACTGTACATACTATTTATACTATACATACTGTACATACTATTTATACTATACATACTACACATACTATTTATACTATACATACTATTTATACTATACATACTATTCATACTGTACATACTATTCATACTATTCATAATGTACATACTGTACATACTATTCATACTATTCATACTGTACATACTATACATACTATTCATACTGTACATACTATACATACTATTCATACTGTACATACTATTCATACTGTACATACTATACATACTATTCATGCTATACATACTGTACATACTATTAATACTATTCATACTGTTCATACTATTCATACTATACATACTATACATACTGTACATACTGTACATACTATTCATACTGTAAATACTGTACATACTATTCATACTGTACATACTATTCATACTATTCATAATGTACATACTATTCATACTGTACATACTATACATACTGTACATACTATTCATACTGTACATACTATACATAGTATTCATACTGTACATACTATTCCTACTATACATACTATACATACTATACATACTATGCATACTATTCATACTGTACATACTGTACATACTATACATACTATTCATACTATACATACTATTCCTACTATACATACTATTCATACTGTACATACTATACATACTATTCATACTATGCATACTATTCATACTACACATACTAGTCATACTGTACATACTACACACACTATTCATACTATACATACTATTCATACTGTACATACTAATCATACTGTACATACTATTCATACTATAAAATACTATTCATACTGTACATACTATTCATACTATACATACTATTCATACTATACATACTATTCATTCTATACATACTACTACTATTCATACTATACATACTATTTTTACTATACATACTATACATATAAATTCTATACATACTATGCATACCATGCATACCATACATACTATTCATACTATACATACTATACATACTATTCATTCTACACATACTACTACTATACATACTATACATACTATACATACTATTCATACTATACATACTATTCATACTATACATATGAATTCTATACATACTATGCACACCATGCATACCATACATACTATTCATACTATACATGCCATACATACTATTCATACTATACATACTTTACATAATGTACATACAATACATACCATACATGCTGTACATACTATACATACTATTCATACTATACATACTGTTCATTCTATACATACTATTCATACTATTCATACTATACACACTATACATACTACACATACTACTACTATACATACTATTCATACTATACATACTATTTTTACTATACATACTATACATACTATTCATACTGTACATACTATTCATACTATACATACTATACATACTATTCATACTGTACATATTATTCCTACTATACATACTATACGTACTATGCATACTATTCATACTGTACATACTATACATACTATTCATACTATACATACTATTCCTACTATACATACTATTCATACTGTACATACTATACATACTAGTCATACTGTACATACTATACATACTATTCATACTATACATACTATTCATACTATACATACTATTCATACTATACATACTATTCCTACTATACATA
Organism: Chaunax sp. Z400; assembly: GCA_037577475.1. NCBI lineage: Eukaryota > Metazoa > Chordata > Actinopteri > Lophiiformes > Chaunacidae > Chaunax > Chaunax sp. Z400. The sequence continues at coordinate 5,179,131 of CM075189.1, forward strand.
CTATACATACTGTGCATACTATTCATACTATACATACTGTACATACTATTTATACTATACATACTATACATACTATTTATACTATACATACTATTTATACTATACATACTATTCATACTGTACATACTATTCATACTATTCATAATGTACATACTATTCATACTGTACATACTATACATACTGTACATACTATACATAGTATTCATACTGTACATACTATTCCTACTGTACATACTGTTCATACTATACATACTATACATACTGTACATACTATACATACTATTTATACTATACATACTATTCATACTGTACATACTATACATACTATACATACTATTCATACTATACATACATATACATACTATTTATACTATACATACTATTCATTCTATACATACTATTCATTCTATACATACTACTCATACTATACATACTATACATACTATTATTTCTACACATACTACTACTATAATACTATTCATACTATACATATAAATTCTATACATACTATGTATACCATGCATACCATACATACTATTCATACTATACATGCCATACATACTATTTATACTATACATACTATTCATACTATACATACTGTTCATTCTACACATACTACTACTATTCATACTATACATACTATTCATACTATTCATACTGTACATACTATACATACTATTCATACTGTACATACTATACATACTATTCATACTATACATACTATACATACTATACATACTATTCATACTATTCATACTGTACATACTATACATACTATTCATACTATTCATACCGTACATACTATACATACTATTCATACTGTACATACTGTACATACTATACATACTATTCATACTATACATACTATTCCTACTATACATACTATTCATACTGTACATACTATACATACTATTCATACTATGCATACTGTTCATACTACACATACTAGTCATACTGTACATACTATACATACTATTCAAACTGTACATACTATACATACTATTCATACTATACATACTGTACATACTATTCATACTATACATACTGTCCATACTATTTATACTATACCTACTATACCTACTATTTATACTATACATACTATTTATACTATATATACTATTCATACTGTACATACTATTCATACTATTCATAATGTACATACTATTCATACTGTACATACTATACATACTGTACATACTATACATACTGTACATACTATTCATACTGTACATACTATACATAGTATTCATACTGTACATACTATTCCTACTATACATACTATACATACTATGCATACTATTCATACTGTACATACTATACATACTATTCATACTATACATACTATTCCTACTATACATACTATTCATACTGTACATACTATACATACTATTCATACTATGCATACTATTCATACTACACATACTAGTCATACTGTACATACTACACATACTATTCATACTGTACATACTATACATACTATTCATACTATACATACTGTACATACTATTCATACCATGCATACCATACATACTATTCATACTATACATACTATACATACTATTCATTCTACACATACTACTACTATACATACTATACATACTATACATACTATTCATACTATACATACTATTCATACTATACATATGAATTCTATACATACTATGCATACTTTACATAATGTACATACAATACATACCATACATGCTGTACATACTATTCATACTGTACATACTATTCCTACTATACATACTATACATACTGTGCATACTATTCATACTATACATACTGTACATACTATTTATACTATACATACTATACATACTATTTATAGTATACATACTATTTATACTATACATACTATTCATACTGTACATACTATTCATACTATTCATAATGTACATACTATTCATACTGTACATACTATACATACTGTACATACTATTCATACTGTACATACTATACATAGTATTCATACTGTACATACTATTCCTACTGTACATACTGTTCATACTATACATACTATACATACTGTACATACTATACATACTATTTATACTATACATACTATTCATACTGTACATACTATACATACTATACATACTATTCATACTATACATACATATACATACTATTTTTTACTAAACATACTATTTATACTATACATACTATTCATTCTATACATACTATTCATTCTATACATACTACTCATACTATACATACTATACATACTATTATTTCTACACATACTACTACTATACATACTATTCATACTATACATATAAATTCTATACATACTATGTATACCATGCATACCATACATACTATTCATACTATACATGCCATACATACTATTTATACTATACATACTATTCATACTATACATACTGTTCATTCTACACATACTACTACTATTCATACTATACATACTATTCATACTATTCATACTGTACATACTATACATACTATTCATACTATACATACTATTCATACTATTCATACTGTACATACTATACATACTATTCATACTGTACATACTATACATACTATTCATACTGTACATACTATTTATACTATACATACTATACATACTATACATACTATTCATACTATTCATACTGTACATACTATACATACTATTCATACTATTCATACTGTACATACTATACATACTATTCATACTGTACATACTATACATACTATTCATACTGTACATACTATACATACTATTCATACTGTAGATACTATACATATTATTCATACTGTACATACTATACATAGTATTCATACTGTACATACTATTCCTACTATACATACTATACATACTATGCATACTATTCATACTGTACATACTATACATACTATTCATACTATACATACTATTCCTACTATACATACTATTCATACTGTACATACTATACATACTATTCATACTATGCATACTATTCATACTACACATACTAGTCATACTGTACATACTACACATACTATTCATACTGTACATACTATACATACTATTCATACTATACATACTGTACATACTATTCATACTATACATACTGTACATACTATTTATACTATACATACTGTACATACTATTTATACTATACATACTACACATACTATTTATACTATACATACTATTTATATTATACATACTATTCATACTGTACATACTATTCATACTATTCATAATGTACATACTGTACATACTATTCATACTGTACATACTATACATACTACTCATACTATACATACTATTCGTACTATACATACTATACATACTATTCATACTATTCATACTGTACATACTGTACATACTATTCATACTATTCATACTGTACATACTATACATACTATTCATACTGTACATACTATACATACTATTCATACTGTACATACTATTCATACTGTACATACTATACATACTATTCATGCTATACATACTGTACATACTATTAATACTATTCATACTGTTCATACTATTCATACTATACATACTATACATACTGTACATACTGTACATACTATTCATACTGTACATACTGTACATACTATTCATACTATTCATAATGTACATACTATTCATACTGTACATACTATACATACTGTACATACTATTCATACTGTACATACTATACATAGTATTCATACTGTACATACTATTCCTACTATACATACTATACATACTATGCATACTATTCATACTGTACATACTATACATACTATTCATACTATACATACTATTCCTACTATACATACTATTCATACTGTACATACTATACATACTATACATACTATTCATACTATGCATACTATTCATACTACACATACTAGTCATACTGTACATACTACACACACTATTCATACTATACATACTATTCATACTATACATACTGTACATACTATTCATACTATACATACTGTACATACTATTCATACTATACATACTGTACATACTATTTATACTATACATACTGTACATACTATTTATACTATACATACTACACATACTATTTATACTATACATACTATTTATACTATACATACTATTCATACTATACATACTATTCATACTATTCATAATGTACATACTGTACATACTATTCATACTGTACATACTATACATACTACTCATACTATACATACTATTCGTACTATACATACTATACATACTATTCATACTATTCATACTGTACATGCTGTACATACTATTCATACTATTCATACTCTTCATACTATTCATACTATACATACTATACATACTATGCATACTCTTCATACTATTCATACTATACATACTATACATACTATGCATACTATTCATACTGTACATACTATACATACTGTACATACTGTACATACTATTCATACTGTACATACTATACATACTATTCATACTAAACATACTGTATATACTACACATACTATTCATACTGTAGATACTATACATATTATTCATACTGTACATACTATACATACTATACATACTGTACCTACTATACATACTATTTATACTATACATACTATTTATACTATACATACTATTTATACTATACATACTATTCATACTGTACATACTATTCATACTGTACATACTATTCATACTATTCATAATGTACATACTGTACATACTATTCATACTGTACATACTATACATACTACTCATACTATACATACTATTCGTACTATACATACTATACATACTATTCATACTATTCATACTATACATACTGTACATACTATTCATACTGCACATACTATACATACTATTCATACTGTACATACTATTCAAACTGTACATACTATACATACTATTCATACTGTACATACTATACATACTATTCATACTATACATACTATTCATACTATACATACTATTCATACTATACATACTATTCATACTGTACATACTATACATACTATTCATACTGTACATACTATTTATACTATACATACTATACATACTATACATACTATACATACTATTCATACTATTCATTCTACACATACTACTACTATTCATACTATTCATACTGTACATACTATACATACTATTCATACTGTACATACTATACATACTATTCATACTGTACATACTCTTCATACTATACATACTATTCATACTATACATACTATTCATACTATTCATACTGTACATACTATACATACTATACATACTATTCATACTGTACATACTATACATACTATTCATACTGTACATACTCTTCATACTATACATACTATTCATACTATACATACTATTCATACTATTCATACTGTACATACTATTCATACTATTCATACTGTACATACTATTCATACTATTCATACTGTACATACTATTCATACTATTCATACTGTACATACTATACATACTATTCATACTATACATACTATTCATACTATACATACTATACATATTATTCATACTGTACATACTATACATATTATTCATACTATACATACTATTCATACTGTACATACTATACATACTATTCATACTATACATACATATACATACTATTTTTTACTATACATACTATACATACTATTATTTCTACACATACTACTACTATACATACTATTCATACTATAGATATAAATTCTACACATACTATGTATACCATGCATACCATACATACTATTCATACTATACATGCCATACATACTATTTATACTATACATACTATTCATACTATACATACTGTTCATTCTACACATACTACTACTATTCATACTATACATACTATTCATACTATTCATACTGTACATACTATACATACTATTCATACTGTACATACTATACATACTATTCATACTATACATACTATACATACTATACATACTATTCATACTATTCATACTGTACATACTATACATACTATTCATACTATTCATACCGTACATACTATACATACTATTCATACTGTACATACTGTACATACTATACATACTATTCATACTATACATACTATTCCTACTATACATACTATTCATACTGTACATACTATACATACTATTCATACTATGCATACTGTTCATACTACACATACTAGTCATACTGTACATACTATACATACTATTCAAACTGTACATACTATACATACTATTCATACTATACATACTGTACATACTATTCATACTATACATACTGTCCATACTATTTATACTATACCTACTATACCTACTATTTATACTATACATACTATTTATACTATATATACTATTCATACTGTACATACTATTCATACTATTCATAATGTACATACTATTCATACTGTACATACTATACATACTGTACATACTATTCATACTGTACATACTATACATAGTATTCATACTGTACATACTATTCCTACTATACATACTATACATACTATGCATACTATTCATACTGTACATACTATACATACTATTCATACTATACATACTATTCCTACTATACATACTATTCATACTGTACATACTATACATACTATTCATACTATGCATACTATTCATACTACACATACTAGTCATACTGTACATACTACACATACTATTCATACTGTACATACTATACATACTATTCATACTATACATACTGTACATACTATTCATACCATGCATACCATACATACTATTCATACTATACATACTATACATACTATTCATTCTACACATACTACTACTATACATACTATACATACTATACATACTATTCATACTATACATACTATTCATACTATACATATGAATTCTATACATACTATGCATACTTTACATAATGTACATACAATACATACCATACATGCTGTACATACTATTCATACTGTACATACTATACATACTATTCATACTATACATACTGTTCATTCTATACATACTATTCATACTATTCATACTATACATACTATACATACTACACATACTACTACTATACATACTATTCATACTATACATACTATTTTTACTATACATACTATACATACTATTCATACTGTACATACTATTCATACTATACATACTATACATACTATTCATACTGTACATATTATTCCTACTATACATACTATACGTACTATGCATACTATTCATACTGTACATACTATACATACTATTCATACTATACATACTATTCCTACTATACATACTATTCATACTGTACATACTATACATACTATTCATACTATGCATACTATTCATACTACACATACTAGTCATACTGTACATACTATACATACTATTCAAACTGTACATACTATACATACTATTCATACTATACATACTATTCATACTATACATACTATTCCTACTATACATACTATACATACTGTGCATACTATTCATACTATACATACTGTACATACTATTTATACTATACATACTATACATACTATTTATAGTATACATACTATTTATACTATACATACTATTCATACTGTACATACTATTCATACTATTCATAATGTACATACTATTCATACTGTACATACTATACATACTGTACATACTATTCATACTGTACATACTATACATAGTATTCATACTGTACATACTATTCCTACTGTACATACTGTTCATACTATACATACTATACATACTGTACATACTATACATACTATTTATACTATACATACTATTCATACTGTACATACTATACATACTATACATACTATTCATACTATACATACATATACATACTATTTTTTACTAAACATACTATTTATACTATACATACTATTATTTCTACACATACTACTACTATACATACTATTCATACTATACATATAAATTCTATACATACTATGTATACCATGCATACCATACATACTATTCATACTATACATGCCATACATACTATTTATACTATACATACTATTCATACTATACATACTGTTCATTCTACACATACTACTACTATTCATACTATACATACTATTCATACTATTCATACTGTACATACTATACATACTATTCATACTATACATACTATTCATACTATTCATACTGTACATACTATACATACTATTCATACTGTACATACTATACATACTATTCATACTGTACATACTATTTATACTATACATACTATACATACTATACATACTATTCATACTATTCATACTGTACATACTATACATACTATTCATACTATTCATACTGTACATACTATACATACTATTCATACTGTACATACTATACATACTATTCATACTGTAGATACTATACATATTATTCATACTGTACATACTATACATAGTATTCATACTGTACATACTATTCCTACTATACATACTATACATACTATGCATACTATTCATACTGTACATACTATACATACTATTCATACTATACATACTATTCCTACTATACATACTATTCATACTGTACATACTATACATACTATTCATACTATGCATACTATTCATACTACACATAGTAGTCATACTGTACATACTACACATACTATTCATACTGTACATACTATACATACTATTCATACTATACATACTGTACATACTATTCATACTATACATACTGTACATACTATTTATACTATACATACTGTACATACTATTTATACTATACATACTACACATACTATTTATACTATACATACTATTTATATTATACATACTATTCATACTGTACATACTATTCATACTATTCATAATGTACATACTGTACATACTATTCATACTGTACATACTATACATACTACTCATACTATACATTCTATTCGTACTATACATACTATACATACTATTCATACTATTCATACTGTACATACTGTACATACTATTCATACTATTCATACTGTACATACTATACATACTATTCATACTGTACATACTATACATACTATTCATACTGTACATACTATTCATACTGTACATACTATACATACTATTCATGCTATACATACTGTACATACTATTAATACTATTCATACTGTTCATACTATTCATACTATACATACTATACATACTGTACATACTGTACATACTATTCATACTGTACATACTGTACATACTATTCATACTGTACATACTATTCATACTATTCATAATGTACATACTATTCATACTGTACATACTATACATACTGTACATACTATTCATACTGTACATACTATACATAGTATTCATACTGTACATACTATTCCTACTATACATACTATACATACTATGCATACTATTCATACTGTACATACTATACATACTATTCATACTGTACATACTATTCCTACTATACATACTATACATACTATGCATACTATTCATACTGTACATACTATACATACTATTCATACTATACATACTATTCCTACTATACATACTATTCATACTGTACATACTATACATACTATTCATACTATGCATACTATTCATACTACACATACTAGTCATACTGTACATACTACACATACTATTCATACTGTACATACTATACATACTATTCATACTATACATACTGTACATACTATTCATACCATGCATACCATACATACTATTCATACTATACATACTATACATACTATTCATTCTACACATACTACTACTATACATACTATACATACTATACATACTATTCATACTATACATACTATTCATACTATACATATGAATTCTATACATACTATGCATACTTTACATAATGTACATACAATACATACCATACATGCTGTACATACTATTCATACTGTACATACTATACATACTATTCATACTATACATACTGTTCATTCTATACATACTATTCATACTATTCATACTATACATACTATACATACTACACATACTACTACTATACATACTATTCATACTATACATACTATTTTTACTATACATACTATACATACTATTCATACTGTACATACTATTCATACTATACATACTATACATACTATTCATACTGTACATATTATTCCTACTATACATACTATACGTACTATGCATACTATTCATACTGTACATACTATACATACTATTCATACTATACATACTATTCCTACTATACATACTATTCATACTGTACATACTATACATACTATTCATACTATGCATACTATTCATACTACACATACTAGTCATACTGTACATACTATACATACTATTCAAACTGTACATACTATACATACTATTCATACTATACATACTATTCATACTATACATACTATTCCTACTATACATACTATACATACTGTGCATACTATTCATACTATACATACTGTACATACTGTACATACTATTCATACTGTACATACTATACATAGTATTCATACTGTACATACTATTCCTACTGTACATACTGTTCATACTATACATACTATACATACTGTACATACTATACATACTATTTATACTATACATACTATTCATACTGTACATACTATACATACTATACATACTATTCATACTATACATACATATACATACTATTTTTTACTAAACATACTATTTATACTATACATACTATTATTTCTACACATACTACTACTATACATACTATTCATACTATACATATAAATTCTATACATACTATGTATACCATGCATACCATACATACTATTCATACTATACATGCCATACATACTATTTATACTATACATACTATTCATACTATACATACTGTTCATTCTACACATACTACTACTATTCATACTATACATACTATTCATACTATCCATACTGTACATACTATACATACTATTCATACTATACATACTATTCATACTATTCATACTGTACATACTATACATACTATTCATACTGTACATACTATACATACTATTCATACTGTACATACTATTTATACTATACATACTATACATACTATACATACTATTCATACTATTCATACTGTACATACTATACATACTATTCATACTATTCATACTGTACATACTATACATACTATTCATACTGTACATACTATACATACTATTCATACTGTAGATACTATACATATTATTCATACTGTACATACTATACATAGTATTCATACTGTACATACTATTCCTACTATACATACTATACATACTATGCATACTATTCATACTGTACATACTATACATACTATTCATACTATACATACTATTCCTACTATACATACTATTCATACTGTACATACTATACATACTATTCATACTATGCATACTATTCATACTACACATAGTAGTCATACTGTACATACTACACATACTATTCATACTGTACATACTATACATACTATTCATACTATACATACTGTACATACTATTCATACTATACATACTGTACATACTATTTATACTATACATACTGTACATACTATTTATACTATACATACTACACATACTATTTATACTATACATACTATTTATATTATACATACTATTCATACTGTACATACTATTCATACTATTCATAATGTACATACTGTACATACTATTCATACTGTACATACTATACATACTACTCATACTATACATTCTATTCGTACTATACATACTATACATACTATTCATACTATTCATACTGTACATACTGTACATACTATTCATACTATTCATACTGTACATACTATACATACTATTCATACTGTACATACTATACATACTATTCATACTGTACATACTATTCATACTGTACATACTATACATACTATTCATGCTATACATACTGTACATACTATTAATACTATTCATACTGTTCATACTATTCATACTATACATACTATACATACTGTACATACTATTCATACTGTACATACTGTACATACTATTCATACTGTACATACTATTCATACTATTCATAATGTACATACTATTCATACTGTACATACTATACATACTGTACATACTATTCATACTGTACATACTATACATAGTATTCATACTGTACATACTATTCCTACTATACATACTATACATACTATGCATACTATTCATACTGTACATACTATACATACTATTCATACTATACATACTATTCCTACTATACATACTATTCATACTGTACATACTATACATACTATACATACTATTCATACTATGCATACTATTCATACTACACATACTAGTCATACTGTACATACTACACACACTATTCATACTATACATACTATTCATACTATACATACTGTACATACTATTCATACTATACATACTGTACATACTATTCATACTATACATACTGTACATACTATTTATACTATACATACTGTACATACTATTTATACTATACATACTACACATACTATTTATACTATACATACTATTTATACTATACATACTATTCATACTGTACATACTATTCATACTATTCATAATGTACATACTGTACATACTATTCATACTGTACATACTATACATACTACTCATACTATACATACTATTCGTACTATACATACTATACATACTATTCATACTATTCATACTGTACATGCTGTACATACTATTCATACTATTCATACTCTTCATACTATTCATACTATACATACTATACATACTATGCATACTATTCATACTGTACATACTATACATACTGTACATACTGTACATACTATTCATACTGTACATACTGTACATACTATTCATACTGTACATACTATTCATACTATTCATACTATACATACTATTCATACTGTACATACTATACATACTATTCATACTAAACATACTGTATATACTACACATACTATTCATACTGTAGATACTATACATATTATTCATACTGTACATACTATACATACTATACATACTGTACCTACTATACATACTATTTATACTATACATACTATTTATACTATACATACTATTTATACTATACATACTATTCATACTGTACATACTATTCATACTGTACATACTATTCATACTATTCATAATGTACATACTGTACATACTATTCATACTGTACATACTATACATACTACTCATACTATACATACTATTCGTACTATACATACTATACATACTATTCATACTATTCATACTATACATACTGTACATACTATTTATACTATACATACTGTACATACTATTTATACTATACATACTACACATACTATTTATACTATACATACTATTTATACTATACATACTATTCATACTGTACATACTATTCATACTATTCATAATGTACATACTGTACATACTATTCATACTATTCATACTGTACATACTATACATACTATTCATACTGTACATACTATACATACTATTCATACTGTACATACTATTCATACTGTACATACTATACATACTATTCATGCTATACATACTGTACATACTATTAATACTATTCATACTGTTCATACTATTCATACTATACATACTATACATACTGTACATACTGTACATACTATTCATACTGTAAATACTGTACATACTATTCATACTGTACATACTATTCATACTATTCATAATGTACATACTATTCATACTGTACATACTATACATACTGTACATACTATTCATACTGTACATACTATACATAGTATTCATACTGTACATACTATTCCTACTATACATACTATACATACTATACATACTATGCATACTATTCATACTGTACATACTGTACATACTATACATACTATTCATACTATACATACTATTCCTACTATACATACTATTCATACTGTACATACTATACATACTATTCATACTATGCATACTATTCATACTACACATACTAGTCATACTGTACATACTACACACACTATTCATACTATACATACTATTCATACTGTACATACTAATCATACTGTACATACTATTCATACTATAAAATACTATTCATACTGTACATACTATTCATACTATACATACTATTCATACTATACATACTATTCATTCTATACATACTACTACTATTCATACTATACATACTATTTTTACTATACATACTATACATATAAATTCTATACATACTATGCATACCATGCATACCATACATACTATTCATACTATACATACTATACATACTATTCATTCTACACATACTACTACTATACATACTATACATACTATACATACTATTCATACTATACATACTATTCATACTATACATATGAATTCTATACATACTATGCACACCATGCATACCATACATACTATTCATACTATACATGCCATACATACTATTCATACTATACATACTTTACATAATGTACATACAATACATACCATACATGCTGTACATACTATACATACTATTCATACTATACATACTGTTCATTCTATACATACTATTCATACTATTCATACTATACACACTATACATACTACACATACTACTACTATACATACTATTCATACTATACATACTATTTTTACTATACATACTATACATACTATTCATACTGTACATACTATTCATACTATACATACTATACATACTATTCATACTGTACATATTATTCCTACTATACATACTATACGTACTATGCATACTATTCATACTGTACATACTATACATACTATTCATACTATACATACTATTCCTACTATACATACTATTCATACTGTACATACTATACATACTATTCATACTATGCATACTATTCATACTACACATACTATTCATACTGTACATACTATACATACTAGTCATACTGTACATACTATACATACTATTCATACTATACATACTATTCATACTATACATACTATTCATACTATACATACTATTCCTACTATACATACTATACATACTGTGCATACTATTCATACTATACATACTGTACATACTATTTATACTATACATACTATACATACTATTTATACTATACATACTATTTATACTATACATACTATTCATACTGTACATACTATTCATACTATTCATAATGTACATACTATTCATACTGTACATACTATACATACTGTACATACTATACATAGTATTCATACTGTACATACTATTCCTACTGTACATACTGTTCATACTATACATACTATACATACTGTACATACTATACATACTATTTATACTATACATACTATTCATACTGTACATACTATACATACTATACATACTATTCATACTATACATACATATACATACTATTTATACTATACATACTATTCATTCTATACATACTATTCATTCTATACATACTACTCATACTATACATACTATACATACTATTATTTCTACACATACTACTACTATACATACTATTCATACTATACATATAAATTCTATACATACTATGTATACCATGCATACCATACATACTATTCATACTATACATGCCATACATACTATTTATACTATACATACTATTCATACTATACATACTGTTCATTCTACACATACTACTACTATTCATACTATACATACTATTCATACTATTCATACTGTACATACTATACATACTATTCATACTGTACATACTATACATACTATTCATACTATACATACTATTCATACTATTCATACTGTACATACTATACATACTATTCATACTGTACATACTATACATACTATTCATACTGTACATACTATTTATACTATACATACTATACATACTATACATACTATTCATACTATACATACTATCCATACTATTCATACTGTACATACTATTCATACTGTACATACTATACATACTATTCATACTGTACATACTATACATACTATTCATACTGTAGATACTATACATATTATTCATACTGTACATACTATACATAGTATTCATACTGTACATACTATTCCTACTATACATACTATACATACTATGCATACTATTCATACTGTACATACTATACATACTATTCATACTGTACATACTATTCCTACTATACATACTATTCATACTGTACATACTATACATACTATTCATACTATGCATACTATTCATACTACACATACTAGTCATACTGTACATACTACACATACTATTCATACTGTACATACTATACATACTATTCATACTATACATACTGTACATACTATTCATACTATACATACTGTACATACTATTTATACTATACATACTGTACATACTATTTATACTATACATACTACACATACTATTTATACTATACATACTATTTATACTATACATACTATTCATACTGTACATACTATTCATACTATTCATAATGTACATACTGTACATACTATTCATACTGTACATACTGTACATACTACTCATACTATACATACTATTCGTACTATACATACTATACATACTATTCATACTATTCATACTGTACATACTGTACATACTATTCATACTGTACATACTGTACATACTATTCATACTATTCATACTGTACATACTATACATACTATTCATACTGTACATACTATACATACTATTCATACTGTACATACTATTCATACTGTACATACTATACATACTATTCATGCTATACATACTGTACATACTATTAATACTATTCATACTGTTCATACTATTCATACTATACATACTATACATACTGTACATACTGTACATACTATTCATACTGTACATACTGTACATACTATTCATACTGTACATACTATTCATACTATTCATTATGTACATACTATTCATACTGTACATACTATACATACTGTACATACTATTCATACTGTACATACTATACATAGTATTCATACTGTACATACTATTCCTACTATACATACTATACATACTATGCATACTATTCATATTGTACATACTATACATACTATTCATACTATACATACTATTCCTACTATACATACTATTCATACTGTACATACTATACATACTATTCATACTATGCATACTATTCATACTACACATACTAGTCATACTGTACATACTACACACACTATTCATACTATACATACTATTCATACTATATATACTGTACATACTATTCATACTATACATACTGTACATACTATTTATACTATACATACTGTACATACTATTTATACTATACATACTACACATACTATTTATACTATACATACTATTTATACTATACATACTATTCATACTGTACATACTATTCATACTATTCATAATGTACATACTGTACATACTATTCATACTGTACATACTATACGTACTACTCATACTATACATACTATTCGTACTATACATACTATACATACTATTCATACTATTCATACTGTACATGCTGTACATACTATTCATACTATTCATACTGTACATACTATACATACTATTCATACTGTACATACTATACATACTATTCATACTGTACATACTATTCATACTGTACATACTATACATACTATTCATGCTATACATACTGTACATACTATTAATACTATTCATACTGTTCATACTATTTATACTATACATACTATACATACTATGCATACTATTCATACTGTACATACTATACATACTGTACATACTGTACATACTATTCATACTGTACATACTGTACGTACTATTCATACTGTACATACTATTCATACTATACATACTATTCATACTGTACATACTATACATACTATTCATACTAAACATACTGTATATACTACACATACTATTCATACTGTAGATACTATACATATTATTCATACTGTACATACTATACATAGTATCCATACTGTACATACTATACATACTATACATACTGTACATACTATACATACTATACATACTGTACCTACTATACATACTATTTATACTATACATACTATTTATACTATACATACTATTTATACTATACATACTATTTATACTATACATACTATTCATACTATACATACTATTCATACTGTACATACTATTCATACTGTACATACTATTCATACTATTCTTAATGTACATACTGTACATACTATTCATACTGTACATACTGTACATACTATTCATACTAAACATACTGTATATACTACACATACTATTCATACTGTAGATACTATACATATTATTCATACTGTACATACTATACATAGTATCCATACTGTACATACTATACATACTATACATACTGTACCTACTATACATACTATACATACTGTACCTACTATACATACTATTTATACTGTACATACTATTTATACTGTACATACTATTTATACTATACATACTATTTATACTATACATACTATTCATACTGTACATACTATTCATACTGTACATACTATTCATACTATTCATAATGTACATACTGTACATACTATTCATACTTTACATACTATACATACTACTCATACTATACATACTATTCATACTATACATACTGTACATACTATTTATACTATACATACTGTACATACTATTTATACTATACATACTACACATACTATTTATACTATACATACTATTTATACTATACATACTATTCATACTGTACATACTATTCATAGTATTCATAATGTACATACTGTACATACTATTCATACTGTACATACTATACATACTATTCATACTATTCATACTGTACATACTGTACATACTATTCATACTATTGATACTGTACATACTATACATAATATTCATACTGTACATACTATACATAGTATTCATACTGTACATACTATTCCTACTATACATACTATACATACTATGCATACTATTCATACTGTACATACTATACATACTATTCATACTATACATACTATTCCTACTATACATACTATTCATACTGTACATACTATACATACTATTCATACTGTACATACTATTCATACTACACATACTAGTCATACTGTACATACTACACACACTATTCATACTATACATACTATTCATACTATACATACTGTACATACTATTCATACTATACATACTGTACATACTATTCATACTATACATACTGTACATACTATTCATACTATACATACTGTACATACTATCATACTATACATACTGTACATACTATTTATACTATACATACTACACATACTATTTATACTATACATACTATTTATACTATACATACTATTCATACTGTACATACTATTCATACTATTCATAATGTACATACTGTACATACTATTCATACTGTACATACTATACATACTACTCATACTATACATACTATTCGTACTATACATACTATACATACTATTCATACTATTCATACTGTACATACTGTACATACTATTCATACTATTCATACTGTACATACTATACATACTATTCATACTGTACATACTATACATACTATTCATACTGTACATACTATTCATACTGTACATACTGTACATACTATTCATGCTGTACATACTGTACATACTATTAATACTATTCATACTGTTCATACTATTCATACTATACATACTATACATACTATGCATACTATTCATACTGTACATACTATACATACTGTACATACTGTACATACTATTCATACTGTACATACTGTACATACTATTCATACTGTACATACTATTCATACTATTCATACTATACATACTATCCATACTGTACATACTATACATACTATTCATACTAAACATACTGTATATACTACACATACTATTCATACTGTAGATACTATACATATTATTCATACTGTACATACTATACATAGTATCCATACTGTACATACTATACATACTATACATACTGTACATACTATACATACTATACATACTGTACCTACTATACATACTATTTATACTATACATACTATTTATACTATACATACTATTTATACTATACATACTATTCATACTATACATACTATTCATACTGTACATACTATACATACTGTACATACTATACATACTATACATACTATTCATACTATACATATAAATTCTATGCATACCATGCATACCATACATACTATTCATACTATACATGCCATACATACTATTTATACTATACATACTATTCATACTGTACATACTATACATACTATTCATACTATACATACTATTCATTCTATACATACTATTCATACTATACATACTATTCATTCTACACATACTACTACTATTCATACTATTCATACTGTACATACTATATATACTATTCATACTGTACATACTCTTCATACTATACATACTATTCATACTATACATACTATTCATACTATTCATACTGTACATACTATACATACTATTCATACTGTACATACTATACATACTATACATACTATTCATACTATACATACTATTCATACTATACATACTATTCATACTGTACATACTATTCATACTGTACATACTATACATACTGTACATACTATTCATACTGTACATACTATACATACTATTCATACTGTACATACTATACATACTATTCATACTATACATACTATTCATACTGCACATACTATTCATACTGCACATACTATACATACTATTCATACTGTACATACTATTCAAACTGTACATACTATACATACTATTCATACTGTACATACTATACATACTATTCATACTATACATACTATTCATACTATACATACTATTCATACTATTCATACTATTCATACTGTACATACTATACATACTATTCAT
Source organism: Chaunax sp. Z400 (assembly GCA_037577475.1). NCBI lineage: Eukaryota > Metazoa > Chordata > Actinopteri > Lophiiformes > Chaunacidae > Chaunax > Chaunax sp. Z400. The sequence goes on from CM075189.1 coordinate 5,199,539, forward strand.
ACTGTACATACTATACATACTATTCATACTGTACATACTATTTATACTATACATACTATACATACTATACATACTATACATACTATTCATACTATTCATTCTACACATACTACTACTATTCATACTATTCATACTGTACATACTATACATACTATTCATACTGTACATACTATACATACTATTCATACTGTACATGCTCTTCATACTATACATACTATTCATACTATACATACTATTCATACTATTCATACTGTACATACTATACATACTATACATACTATTCATACTGTACATACTATACATACTATTCATACTGTACATACTCTTCATACTATACATACTATTCATACTATACATACTATTCATACTATTCATACTGTACATACTATTCATACTATTCATACTGTACATACTATTCATACTATTCATACTGTACATACTATTCATACTATTCATACTGTACATACTATACATACTATTCATACTATACATACTATTCATACTATACATACTATACATATTATTCATACTGTACATACTATACATATTATTCATACTATACATACTATTCATACTGTACATACTATACATACTATTCATACTATACATACATATACATACTATTTTTTACTATACATACTATACATACTATTATTTCTACACATACTAGTACTATACATACTATTCATACTATAGATATAAATTCTACACATACTATGTATACCATGCATACCATACATACTATTCATACTATACATGCCATACATACTATTTATACTATACATACTATTCATACTATACATACTGTTCATTCTACACATACTACTACTATTCATACTATACATACTATTCATACTATTCATACTGTACATACTATACATACTATTCATACTGTACATACTATACATACTATTCATACTATACATACTATACATACTATACATACTATTCATACTATTCATACTGTACATACTATACATACTATTCATACTATTCATACCGTACATACTATACATACTATTCATACTGTACATACTGTACATACTATACATACTATTCATACTATACATACTATTCCTACTATACATACTATTCATACTGTACATACTATACATACTATTCATACTATGCATACTGTTCATACTACACATACTAGTCATACTGTACATACTATACATACTATTCAAACTGTACATACTATACATACTATTCATACTATACATACTGTACATACTATTCATACTATACATACTGTCCATACTATTTATACTATACCTACTATACCTACTATTTATACTATACATACTATTTATACTATATATACTATTCATACTGTACATACTATTCATACTATTCATAATGTACATACTATTCATACTGTACATACTATACATACTGTACATACTATACATACTGTACATACTATTCATACTGTACATACTATACATAGTATTCATACTGTACATACTATTCCTACTATACATACTATACATACTATGCATACTATTCATACTGTACATACTATACATACTATTCATACTATACATACTATTCCTACTATACATACTATTCATACTGTACATACTATACATACTATTCATACTATGCATACTATTCATACTACACATACTAGTCATACTGTACATACTACACATACTATTCATACTGTACATACTATACATACTATTCATACTATACATACTGTACATACTATTCATACCATGCATACCATACATACTATTCATACTATACATACTATACATACTATTCATTCTACACATACTACTACTATACATACTATACATACTATACATACTATTCATACTATACATACTATTCATACTATACATATGAATTCTATACATACTATGCATACTTTACATAATGTACATACAATACATACCATACATGCTGTACATACTATTCATACTGTACATACTATACATACTATTCATACTATACATACTGTTCATTCTATACATACTATTCATACTATTCATACTATACATACTATACATACTACACATACTACTACTATACATACTATTCATACTATACATACTATTTTTACTATACATACTATACATACTATTCATACTGTACATACTATTCATACTATACATACTATACATACTATTCATACTGTACATATTATTCCTACTATACATACTATACGTACTATGCATACTATTCATACTGTACATACTATACATACTATTCATACTATACATACTATTCCTACTATACATACTATTCATACTGTACATACTATACATACTATTCATACTATGCATACTATTCATACTACACATACTAGTCATACTGTACATACTATACATACTATTCAAACTGTACATACTATACATACTATTCATACTATACATACTATTCATACTATACATACTATTCCTACTATACATACTATACATACTGTGCATACTATTCATACTATACATACTGTACATACTATTTATACTATACATACTATACATACTATTTATAGTATACATACTATTTATACTATACATACTATTCATACTGTACATACTATTCATACTATTCATAATGTACATACTATTCATACTGTACATACTATACATACTGTACATACTATTCATACTGTACATACTATACATAGTATTCATACTGTACATACTATTCCTACTGTACATACTGTTCATACTATACATACTATACATACTGTACATACTATACATACTATTTATACTATACATACTATTCATACTGTACATACTATACATACTATACATACTATTCATACTATACATACATATACATACTATTTTTTACTAAACATACTATTTATACTATACATACTATTCATTCTATACATACTATTCATTCTATACATACTACTCATACTATACATACTATACATACTATTATTTCTACACATACTACTACTATACATACTATTCATACTATACATATAAATTCTATACATACTATGTATACCATGCATACCATACATACTATTCATACTATACATGCCATACATACTATTTATACTATACATACTATTCATACTATACATACTGTTCATTCTACACATACTACTACTATTCATACTATACATACTATTCATACTATTCATACTGTACATACTATACATACTATTCATACTATACATACTATTCATACTATTCATACTGTACATACTATACATACTATTCATACTGTACATACTATACATACTATTCATACTGTACATACTATTTATACTATACATACTATACATACTATACATACTATTCATACTATTCATACTGTACATACTATACATACTATTCATACTATTCATACTGTACATACTATACATACTATTCATACTGTACATACTATACATACTATTCATACTGTACATACTATACATACTATTCATACTGTAGATACTATACATATTATTCATACTGTACATACTATACATAGTATTCATACTGTACATACTATTCCTACTATACATACTATACATACTATGCATACTATTCATACTGTACATACTATACATACTATTCATACTATACATACTATTCCTACTATACATACTATTCATACTGTACATACTATACATACTATTCATACTATGCATACTATTCATACTACACATACTAGTCATACTGTACATACTACACATACTATTCATACTGTACATACTATACATACTATTCATACTATACATACTGTACATACTATTCATACTATACATACTGTACATACTATTTATACTATACATACTGTACATACTATTTATACTATACATACTACACATACTATTTATACTATACATACTATTTATATTATACATACTATTCATACTGTACATACTATTCATACTATTCATAATGTACATACTGTACATACTATTCATACTGTACATACTATACATACTACTCATACTATACATACTATTCGTACTATACATACTATACATACTATTCATACTATTCATACTGTACATACTGTACATACTATTCATACTATTCATACTGTACATACTATACATACTATTCATACTGTACATACTATACATACTATTCATACTGTACATACTATTCATACTGTACATACTATACATACTATTCATGCTATACATACTGTACATACTATTAATACTATTCATACTGTTCATACTATTCATACTATACATACTATACATACTGTACATACTGTACATACTATTCATACTGTACATACTGTACATACTATTCATACTGTACATACTATTCATACTATTCATAATGTACATACTATTCATACTGTACATACTATACATACTGTACATACTATTCATACTGTACATACTATACATAGTATTCATACTGTACATACTATTCCTACTATACATACTATACATACTATGCATACTATTCATACTGTACATACTATACATACTATTCATACTATACATACTATTCCTACTATACATACTATTCATACTGTACATACTATACATACTATACATACTATTCATACTATGCATACTATTCATACTACACATACTAGTCATACTGTACATACTACACACACTATTCATACTATACATACTATTCATACTATACATACTGTACATACTATTCATACTATACATACTGTACATACTATTCATACTATACATACTGTACATACTATTTATACTATACATACTGTACATACTATTTATACTATACATACTACACATACTATTTATACTATACATACTATTTATACTATACATACTATTCATACTGTACATACTATTCATACTATTCATAATGTACATACTGTACATACTATTCATACTGTACATACTATACATACTACTCATACTATACATACTATTCGTACTATACATACTATACATACTATTCATACTATTCATACTGTACATGCTGTACATACTATTCATACTATTCATACTCTTCATACTATTCATACTATACATACTATACATACTATGCATACTCTTCATACTATTCATACTATACATACTATACATACTATGCATACTATTCATACTGTACATACTATACATACTGTACATACTGTACATACTATTCATACTGTACATACTGTACATACTATTCATACTGTACATACTATTCATACTATTCATACTATACATACTATTCATACTGTACATACTATACATACTATTTATACTATACATACTATTCATACTGTACATACTATACATACTATACATACTATTCATACTATACATACATATACATACTATTTTTTACTAAACATACTATTTATACTATACATACTATTCATTCTATACATACTATTCATTCTATACATACTACTCATACTATACATACTATACATACTATTATTTCTACACATACTACTACTATACATACTATTCATACTATACATATAAATTCTATACATACTATGTATACCATGCATACCATACATACTATTCATACTATACATGCCATACATACTATTTATACTATACATACTATTCATACTATACATACTGTTCATTCTACACATACTACTACTATTCATACTATACATACTATTCATACTATTCATACTGTACATACTATACATACTATTCATACTATACATACTATTCATACTATTCATACTGTACATACTATACATACTATTCATACTGTACATACTATACATACTATTCATACTGTACATACTATTTATACTATACATACTATACATACTATACATACTATTCATACTATTCATACTGTACATACTATACATACTATTCATACTATTCATACTGTACATACTATACATACTATTCATACTGTACATACTATACATACTATTCATACTGTACATACTATACATACTATTCATACTGTAGATACTATACATATTATTCATACTGTACATACTATACATAGTATTCATACTGTACATACTATTCCTACTATACATACTATACATACTATGCATACTATTCATACTGTACATACTATACATACTATTCATACTATACATACTATTCCTACTATACATACTATTCATACTGTACATACTATACATACTATTCATACTATGCATACTATTCATACTACACATACTAGTCATACTGTACATACTACACATACTATTCATACTGTACATACTATACATACTATTCATACTATACATACTGTACATACTATTCATACTATACATACTGTACATACTATTTATACTATACATACTGTACATACTATTTATACTATACATACTACACATACTATTTATACTATACATACTATTTATATTATACATACTATTCATACTGTACATACTATTCATACTATTCATAATGTACATACTGTACATACTATTCATACTGTACATACTATACATACTACTCATACTATACATACTATTCGTACTATACATACTATACATACTATTCATACTATTCATACTGTACATACTGTACATACTATTCATACTATTCATACTGTACATACTATACATACTATTCATACTGTACATACTATACATACTATTCATACTGTACATACTATTCATACTGTACATACTATACATACTATTCATGCTATACATACTGTACATACTATTAATACTATTCATACTGTTCATACTATTCATACTATACATACTATACATACTGTACATACTGTACATACTATTCATACTGTACATACTGTACATACTATTCATACTGTACATACTATTCATACTATTCATAATGTACATACTATTCATACTGTACATACTATACATACTGTACATACTATTCATACTGTACATACTATACATAGTATTCATACTGTACATACTATTCCTACTATACATACTATACATACTATGCATACTATTCATACTGTACATACTATACATACTATTCATACTATACATACTATTCCTACTATACATACTATTCATACTGTACATACTATACATACTATACATACTATTCATACTATGCATACTATTCATACTACACATACTAGTCATACTGTACATACTACACACACTATTCATACTATACATACTATTCATACTATACATACTGTACATACTATTCATACTATACATACTGTACATACTATTCATACTATACATACTGTACATACTATTTATACTATACATACTGTACATACTATTTATACTATACATACTACACATACTATTTATACTATACATACTATTTATACTATACATACTATTCATACTGTACATACTATTCATACTATTCATAATGTACATACTGTACATACTATTCATACTGTACATACTATACATACTACTCATACTATACATACTATTCGTACTATACATACTATACATACTATTCATACTATTCATACTGTACATGCTGTACATACTATTCATACTATTCATACTCTTCATACTATTCATACTATACATACTATACATACTATGCATACTCTTCATACTATTCATACTATACATACTATACATACTATGCATACTATTCATACTGTACATACTATACATACTGTACATACTGTACATACTATTCATACTGTACATACTGTACATACTATTCATACTGTACATACTATTCATACTATTCATACTATACATACTATTCATACTGTACATACTATACATACTATTCATACTAAACATACTGTATATACTACACATACTATTCATACTGTAGATACTATACATATTATTCATACTGTACATACTATACATACTATACATACTGTACCTACTATACATACTATTTATACTATACATACTATTTATACTATACATACTATTTATACTATACATACTATTCATACTGTACATACTATTCATACTGTACATACTATTCATACTATTCATAATGTACATACTGTACATACTATTCATACTGTACATACTATACATACTACTCATACTATACATACTATTCGTACTATACATACTATACATACTATTCATACTATTCATACTATACATACTGTACATACTATTTATACTATACATACTGTACATACTATTTATACTATACATACTACACATACTATTTATACTATACATACTATTTATACTATACATACTATTCATACTGTACATACTATTCATACTATTCATAATGTACATACTGTACATACTATTCATACTATTCATACTGTACATACTATACATACTATTCATACTGTACATACTATACATACTATTCATACTGTACATACTATTCATACTGTACATACTATACATACTATTCATGCTATACATACTGTACATACTATTAATACTATTCATACTGTTCATACTATTCATACTATACATACTATACATACTGTACATACTGTACATACTATTCATACTGTACATACTGTACATACTATTCATACTGTACATACTATTCATACTATTCATAATGTACATACTATTCATACTGTACATACTATACATACTGTACATACTATTCATACTGTACATACTATACATAGTATTCATACTGTACATACTATTCCTACTATACATACTATACATACTATGCATACTATTCATACTGTACATACTGTACATACTATACATACTATTCATACTATACATACTATTCCTACTATACATACTATTCATACTGTACATACTATACATACTATTCATACTATGCATACTATTCATACTACACATACTAGTCATACTGTACATACTACACACACTATTCATACTATACATACTATTCATACTGTACATACTAATCATACTGTACATACTATTCATACTATAAAATACTATTCATACTGTACATACTATTCATACTATACATACTATTCATACTATACATACTATTCATTCTATACATACTACTACTATTCATACTATACATACTATTTTTACTATACATACTATACATATAAATTCTATACATACTATGCATACCATGCATACCATACATACTATTCATACTATACATACTATACATACTATTCATTCTACACATACTACTACTATACATACTATACATACTATACATACTATTCATACTATACATACTATTCATACTATACATATGAATTCTATACATACTATGCATACCATGCATACCATACATACTATTCATACTATACATGCCATACATACTATTCATACTATACATACTTTACATAATGTACATACAATACATACCATACATGCTGTACATACTATACATACTATTCATACTATACATACTGTTCATTCTATACATACTATTCATACTATTCATACTATACACACTATACATACTACACATACTACTACTATACATACTATTCATACTATACATACTATTTTTACTATACATACTATACATACTATTCATACTGTACATACTATTCATACTATACATACTATACATACTATTCATACTGTACATATTATTCCTACTATACATACTATACGTACTATGCATACTATTCATACTGTACATACTATACATACTATTCATACTATACATACTATTCCTACTATACATACTATTCATACTGTACATACTATACATACTATTCATACTATGCATACTATTCATACTACACATACTATTCATACTGTACATACTATACATACTAGTCATACTGTACATACTATACATACTATTTATACTATACATACTATTTATACTATACATACTATTCATACTGTACATACTATTCATACTATTCATAATGTACATACTATTCATACTGTACATACTATACATACTGTACATACTATACATAGTATTCATACTGTACATACTATTCCTACTGTACATACTGTTCATACTATACATACTATACATACTGTACATACTATACATACTATTTATACTATACATACTATTCATACTGTACATACTATACATACTATACATACTATTCATACTATACATACATATACATACTATTTATACTATACATACTATTCATTCTATACATACTACTCATACTATACATACTATACATACTATTATTTCTACACATACTACTACTATACATACTATTCATACTATACATATAAATTCTATACATACTATGTATACCATGCATACCATACATACTATTCATACTATACATGCCATACATACTATTTATACTATACATACTATTCATACTATACATACTGTTCATTCTACACATACTACTACTATTCATACTATACATACTATTCATACTATTCATACTGTACATACTATACATACTATTCATACTGTACATACTATACATACTATTCATACTATACATACTATTCATACTATTCATACTGTACATACTATACATACTATTCATACTGTACATACTATACATACTATTCATACTGTACATACTATTTATACTATACATACTATACATACTATTCATACTATACATACTATTCATACTATTCATACTGTACATACTATTCATACTGTACATACTATACATACTATTCATACTGTACATACTATACATACTATTCATACTGTAGATACTATACATATTATTCATACTGTACATACTATACATAGTATTCATACTGTACATACTATTCCTACTATACATACTATACATACTATGCATACTATTCATACTGTACATACTATACATACTATTCATACTGTACATACTATTCCTACTATACATACTATTCATACTGTACATACTATACATACTATTCATACTATGCATACTATTCATACTACACATACTAGTCATACTGTACATACTACACATACTATTCATACTGTACATACTATACATACTATTCATACTATACATACTGTACATACTATTCATACTATACATACTGTACATACTATTTATACTATACATACTGTACATACTATTTATACTATACATACTACACATACTATTTATACTATACATACTATTTATACTATACATACTATTCATACTGTACATACTATTCATACTATTCATAATGTACATACTGTACATACTATTCATACTGTACATACTGTACATACTACTCATACTATACATACTATTCGTACTATACATACTATACATACTATTCATACTATTCATACTGTACATACTGTACATACTATTCATACTGTACATACTGTACATACTATTCATACTATTCATACTGTACATACTATACATACTATTCATACTGTACATACTATACATACTATTCATACTGTACATACTATTCATACTGTACATACTATACATACTATTCATGCTATACATACTGTACATACTATTAATACTATTCATACTGTTCATACTATTCATACTATACATACTATACATACTGTACATACTGTACATACTATTCATACTGTACATACTGTACATACTATTCATACTGTACATACTATTCATACTATTCATTATGTACATACTATTCATACTGTACATACTATACATACTATACATATTATTCATACTGTACATACTATACATAGTATTCATACTGTACATACTATTCCTACTATACATACTATACATACTATGCATACTATTCATACTGTACATACTATACATACTATTCATACTGTACATACTATTCCTACTATACATACTATTCATACTGTACATACTATACATACTATTCATACTATGCATACTATTCATACTACACATACTAGTCATACTGTACATACTACACATACTATTCATACTGTACATACTATACATACTATTCATACTATACATACTGTACATACTATTCATACTATACATACTGTACATACTATTTATACTATACATACTGTACATACTATTTATACTATACATACTACACATACTATTTATACTATACATACTATTTATACTATACATACTATTCATACTGTACATACTATTCATACTATTCATAATGCACATACTGTACATACTATTCATACTGTACATACTGTACATACTACTCATACTATACATACTATTCGTACTATACATACTATACATACTATTCATACTATTCATACTGTACATACTGTACATACTATTCATACTGTACATACTGTACATACTATTCATACTATTCATACTGTACATACTATACATACTATTCATACTGTACATACTATACATACTATTCATACTGTACATACTATTCATACTGTACATACTATACATACTATTCATGCTATACATACTGTACATACTATTAATACTATTCATACTGTTCATACTATTCATACTATACATACTATACATACTGTACATACTGTACATACTATTCATACTGTACATACTGTACATACTATTCATACTGTACATACTATTCATACTATTCATTATGTACATACTATTCATACTGTACATACTATACATACTATACATATTATTCATACTGTACATACTATACATAGTATTCATACTGTACATACTATTCCTACTATACATACTATACATACTATGCATACTATTCATACTGTACATACTATACATACTATGCATACTGTACATACTATTCCTACTATACATACTATTCATACTGTACATACTATACATACTATTCATACTATGCATACTATTCATACTACACATACTAGTCATACTGTACATACTACACATACTATTCATACTGTACATACTATACATACTATTCATACTATACATACTGTACATACTATTCATACTATACATACTGTACATACTATTTATACTATACATACTGTACATACTATTTATACTATACATACTACACATACTATTTATACTATACATACTATTTATACTATACATACTATTCATACTGTACATACTATTCATACTATTCATAATGCACATACTGTACATACTATTCATACTGTACATACTGTACATACTACTCATACTATACATACTATTCGTACTATACATACTATACATACTATTCATACTATTCATACTGTACATACTGTACATACTATTCATACTGTACATACTGTACATACTATTCATACTATTCATACTCTACATACTATACATACTATTCATACTGTACATACTATACATACTATTCATACTGTACATACTATTCATACTGTACATACTATACATACTATTCATGCTATACATACTGTACATACTATTAATACTATTCATACTGTTCATACTATTCATACTATACATACTATACATACTGTACATACTGTACATACTATTCATACTGTACATACTGTACATACTATTCATACTGTACATACTATTCATACTATTCATTATGTACATACTATTCATACTGTACATACTATACATACTATACATATTATTCATACTGTACATACTATACATAGTATTCATACTGTACATACTATTCCTACTATACATACTATACATACTATGCATACTATTCATACTGTACATACTATACATACTATGCATACTGTACATACTATTCCTACTATACATACTATTCATACTGTACATACTATACATACTATTCATACTATGCATACTATTCATACTACACATACTAGTCATACTGTACATACTACACATACTATTCATACTGTACATACTATACATACTATTCATACTATACATACTGTACATACTATTCATACTATACATACTGTACATACTATTTATACTATACATACTGTACATACTATTTATACTATACATACTACACATACTATTTATACTATACATACTATTTATACTATACATACTATTCATACTGTACATACTATTCATACTATTCATAATGTACATACTGTACATACTATTCATACTGTACATACTGTACATACTACTCATACTATACATACTATTCGTACTATACATACTATACATACTATTCATACTATTCATACTGTACATACTGTACATACTATTCATACTGTACATACTGTACATACTATTCATACTATTCATACTGTACATACTATACATACTATTCATACTGTACATACTATACATACTATTCATACTGTACATACTATTCATACTGTACATACTATACATACTATTCATGCTATACATACTGTACATACTATTAATACTATTCATACTGTTCATACTATTCATACTATACATACTATACATACTGTACATACTGTACATACTATTCATACTGTACATACTGTACATACTATTCATACTGTACATACTATTCATACTATTCATTATGTACATACTATTCATACTGTACATACTATACATACTGTACATACTATTCATACTGTACATACTATACATAGTATTCATACTGTACATACTATTCCTACTATACATACTATACATACTATGCATACTATTCATATTGTACATACTATACATACTATTCATACTATACATACTATTCCTACTATACATACTATTCATACTGTACATACTATACATACTATTCATACTATGCATACTATTCATACTACACATACTAGTCATACTGTACATACTACACACACTATTCATACTATACATACTATTCATACTATATATACTGTACATACTATTCATACTATACATACTGTACATACTATTTATACTATACATACTGTACATACTATTTATACTATACATACTACACATACTATTTATACTATACATACTATTTATACTATACATACTATTCATACTGTACATACTATTCATACTATTCATAATGTACATACTGTACATACTATTCATACTGTACATACTATACGTACTACTCATACTATACATACTATTCGTACTATACATACTATACATACTATTCATACTATTCATACTGTACATGCTGTACATACTATTCATACTATTCATACTGTACATACTATACATACTATTCATACTGTACATACTATACATACTATTCATACTGTACATACTATTCATACTGTACATACTATACATACTATTCATGCTATACATACTGTACATACTATTAATACTATTCATACTGTTCATACTATTTATACTATACATACTATACATACTATGCATACTATTCATACTATACATACTGTACATACTATTTATACTATACATACTACACATACTATTTATACTATACATACTATTTATACTATACATACTATTCATACTGTACATACTATTCATACTATTCATAATGTACATACTGTACATACTATTCATACTGTACATACTATACATACTACTCATACTATACATACTATTCGTACTATACATACTATACATACTATTCATACTATTCATACTGTACATACTGTACATACTATTCATACTATTCATACTGTACATACTATACATACTATTCATACTGTACATACTATACATACTATTCATACTGTACATACTATTCATACTGTACATACTGTACATACTATTCATGCTGTACATACTGTACATACTATTAATACTATTCATACTGTTCATACTATTCATACTATACATACTATACATACTATGCATACTATTCATACTGTACATACTATACATACTGTACATACTGTACATACTATTCATACTGTACATACTGTACATACTATTCATACTGTACATACTATTCATACTATTCATACTATACATACTATCCATACTGTACATACTATACATACTATTCATACTAAACATACTGTATATACTACACATACTATTCATACTGTAGATACTATACATATTATTCATACTGTACATACTATACATAGTATCCATACTGTACATACTATACATACTATACATACTGTACATACTATACATACTATACATACTGTACCTACTATACATACTATTTATACTATACATACTATTTATACTATACATACTATTTATACTATACATACTATTCATACTATACATACTATTCATACTGTACATACTATACATACTGTACATACTATACATACTATACATACTATTCATACTATACATATAAATTATATGCATACCATGCATACCATACATACTATTCATACTATACATGCCATACATACTATTTATACTATACATACTATTCATACTGTACATACTATACATACTATTCATACTATACATACTATTCATTCTATACATACTATTCATACTATACATACTATTCATTCTACACATACTACTACTATTCATACTATTCATACTGTACATACTATATATACTATTCATACTGTACATACTCTTCATACTATACATACTATTCATACTATACATACTATTCATACTATTCATACTGTACATACTATACATACTATTCATACTGTACATACTATACATACTATACATACTATTCATACTATACATACTATTCATACTATACATACTATTCATACTGTACATACTATTCATACTGTACATACTATACATACTGTACATACTATTCATACTGTACATACTATACATACTATTCATACTATACATACTATTCATACTGCACATACTATTCATACTGCACATACTATACATACTATTCATACTGTACATACTATTCAAACTGTACATACTATACATACTATTCATACTGTACATACTATACATACTATTCATACTATACATACTATTCATACTATTCATACTATTCATACTGTACATACTATACATACTATTCATACTGTACATACTATACATACTATTCATACTGTACATACTATTTATACTATACATACTATACATACTATACATACTATTCATACTATTCATTCTACACATACTACTACTATTCATACTATTCATACTGTACATACTATACATACTATTCATACTGTACATACTATACATACTATTCATACTGTACATACTCTTCATACTATACATACTATTCATACTATACATACTATTCATACTATTCATACTGTACATACTATACATACTATACATACTATCCATACTGTACATACTATACATACTATTCATACTGTACATACTCTTCATACTATACATACTATTCATACTATACATACTATTCATACTATTCATACTGTACATACTATTCATACTATTCATACTGTACATACTATACATACTATTCATACTGTACATACTATTCATACTATACATACTATACATACTATTCATACTATACATACTAAACATACTGTTTATACTATACATACTATTCATACTGTAGATACTGTACATACTATTCATACTGTACATACTATACATACTACTCATACTATACATACTATTCGTACTATACATACTATACATACTATTCATACTATTCATACTGTACATGCTGTACATACTATTCATACTATTCATACTCTTCATACTATTCATACTATACATACTATACATACTATGCATACTCTTCATACTATTCATACTATACATACTATACATACTATGCATACTATTCATACTGTACATACTATACATACTGTACATACTGTACATACTATTCATACTGTACATACTGTACATACTATTCATACTGTACATACTATTCATACTATTCATACTATACATACTATTCATACTGTACATACTATACATACTATTCATACTAAACATACTGTATATACTACACATACTATTCATACTGTAGATACTATACATATTATTCATACTGTACATACTATACATATTATTCATACTGTACATACTATACATACTATACATACTGTACCTACTATACATACTATTTATACTATACATACTATTTATACTATACATACTATTTATACTATACATACTATTCATACTGTACATACTATTCATACTGTACATACTATTCATACTATTCATAATGTACATACTGTACATACTATTCATACTGTACATACTATACATACTACTCATACTATACATACTATTCGTACTATACATACTATACATCCTATTCATACTATTCATACTATACATACTGTACATACTATTTATACTATACATACTGTACATACTATTTATACTATACATACTACACATACTATTTATACTATACATACTATTTATACTATACATACTATTCATACTGTACATACTATTCATACTATTCATAATGTACATACTGTACATACTATTCATACTATTCATACTGTACATACTATACATACTATTCATACTGTACATACTATACATACTATTCATACTGTACATACTATTCATACTGTACATACTATACATACTATTCATGCTATACATACTGTACATACTATTAATACTATTCATACTGTTCATACTATTCATACTATACATACTATACATACTGTACATACTGTACATACTATTCATACTGTACATACTGTACATACTATTCATACTGTACATACTATTCATACTATTCATAATGTACATACTATTCATACTGTACATACTATACATACTGTACATACTATTCATACTGTACATACTATACATAGTATTCATACTGTACATACTATTCCTACTATACATACTATACATACTATGCATACTATTCATACTGTACATACTGTACATACTATACATACTATTCATACTATACATACTATTCCTACTATACATACTATTCATACTGTACATACTATACATACTATTCATACTATGCATACTATTCATACTACACATACTAGTCATACTGTACATACTACACACACTATTCATACTATACATACTATTCATACTGTACATACTAATCATACTGTACATACTATTCATACTATAAAATACTATTCATACTGTACATACTATTCATACTATACATACTATTCATACTATACATACTATTCATTCTATACATACTACTACTATTCATACTATACATACTATTTTTACTATACATACTATACATATAAATTCTATACATACTATGCATACCATGCATACCATACATACTATTCATACTATACATACTATACATACTATTCATTCTACACATACTACTACTATACATACTATACATACTATACATACTATTCATACTATACATACTATTCATACTATACATATGAATTCTATACATACTATGCATACCATGCATACCATACATACTATTCATACTATACATGCCATACATACTATTCATACTATACATACTTTACATAATGTACATACAATACATACCATACATGCTGTACATACTATACATACTATTCATACTATACATACTGTTCATTCTATACATACTATTCATACTATTCATACTATACACACTATACATACTACACATACTACTACTATACATACTATTCATACTATACATACTATTTTTACTATACATACTATACATACTATTCATACTGTACATACTATTCATACTATACATACTATACATACTATTCATACTGTACATATTATTCCTACTATACATACTATACGTACTATGCATACTATTCATACTGTACATACTATACATACTATTCATACTATACATACTATTCCTACTATACATACTATTCATACTGTACATACTATACATACTATTCATACTATGCATACTATTCATACTACACATACTATTCATACTGTACATACTATACATACTAGTCATACTGTACATACTATACATACTATTCATACTGTACATACTATTCATACTATACATACTATTCATACTATACATACTATTCCTACTATACATACTATACATACTGTGCATACTATTCATACTATACATACTGTACATACTATTTATACTATACATACTATACATACTATTTATACTATACATACTATTTATACTATACATACTATTCATACTGTACATACTATTCATACTATTCATAATGTACATACTATTCATACTGTACATACTATACATACTGTACATACTATACATAGTATTCATACTGTACATACTATTCCTACTGTACATACTGTTCATACTATACATACTATACATACTGTACATACTATACATACTATTTATACTATACATACTATTCATACTGTACATACTATACATACTATACATACTATTCATACTATACATACATATACATACTATTTATACTATACATACTATTCATTCTATACATACTATTCATTCTATACATACTACTCATTCTATACATACTATACATACTATTATTTCTACACATACTACTACTATACATACTATTCATACTATACATATAAATTCTATACATACTATGTATACCATGCATACCATACATACTATTCATACTATACATGCCATACATACTATTTATACTATACATACTATTCATACTATACATACTATTCATACTGTACATACTATACATACTATTCATACTGTACATACTATTCATACTGTACATACTGTACATACTATTCATGCTGTACATACTGTACATACTATTAATACTATTCATACTGTTCATACTATTCATACTATACATACTATACATACTATGCATACTATTCATACTGTACATACTATACATACTGTACATACTGTACATACTATTCATACTGTACATACTGTACATACTATTCATACTGTACATACTATTCATACTATTCATACTATACATACTATCCATACTGTACATACTATACATACTATTCATACTAAACATACTGTATATACTACACATACTATTCATACTGTAGATACTATACATATTATTCATACTGTACATACTATACATAGTATCCATACTGTACATACTATACATACTATACATACTGTACATACTATACATACTATACATACTGTACCTACTATACATACTATTTATACTATACATACTATTTATACTATACATACTATTTATACTATACATACTATTCATACTATACATACTATTCATACTGTACATACTATACATACTGTACATACTACACATACTATACATACTATTCATACTATACATATAAATTCTATGCATACCATGCATACCATACATACTATTCATACTATACATGCCATACATACTATTTATACTATACATACTATTCATACTGTACATACTATACATACTATTCATACTATACATACTATTCATTCTATACATACTATTCATACTATACATACTATTCATTCTACACATACTACTACTATTCATACTATTCATACTGTACATACTATATATACTATTCATACTGTACATACTCTTCATACTATACATACTATTCATACTATACATACTATTCATACTATTCATACTGTACATACTATACATACTATTCATACTCTACATACTATACATACTATACATACTATTCATACTATACATACTATTCATACTATACATACTATTCATACTGTACATACTATTCATACTGTACATACTATACATACTGTACATACTATTCATACTGTACATACTATACATACTATTCATACTGTACATACTATTCATACTGTACATACTATACATACTATTCATACTGTACATACTATTCATACTGCACATACTATTCATACTGCACATACTATACATACTATTCATACTGTACATACTATTCAAACTGTACATACTATACATACTATTCATACTATACATACTATTCATACTATTCATACTATTCATACTGTACATACTATACATACTATTCATACTGTACATACTATACATACTATTCATACTGTACATACTATTTATACTATACATACTATACATACTATACATACTATACATACTATTCATACTATTCATTCTACACATACTACTACTATTCATACTATTCATACTGTACATACTATACATACTATTCATACTGTACATACTATACATACTATTCATACTGTACATACTCTTCATACTATACATACTATTCATACTATACATACTATTCATACTATTCATACTGTACATACTATACATACTATACATACTATTCATACTGTACATACTATACATACTATTCATACTGTACATACTCTTCATACTATACATACTATTCATACTATACATACTATTCATACTATTCATACTGTACATACTATTCATACTATTCATACTGTACATACTATACATACTATTCATACTGTACATACTATTCATACTATACATACTATACATACTATTCATACTATACATACTAAACATACTGTTTATACTATACATACTATTCATACTGTAGATACTGTACATACTATTCATACTGTACATACTATACATACTACTCATACTATACATACTATTCGTACTATACATACTATACATACTATTCATACTATTCATACTGTACATGCTGTACATACTATTCATACTATTCATACTCTTCATACTATTCATACTATACATACTATACATACTATGCATACTCTTCATACTATTCATACTATACATACTATACATACTATGCATACTATTCATACTGTACATACTATACATACTGTACATACTGTACATACTATTCATACTGTACATACTGTACATACTATTCATACTGTACATACTATTCATACTATTCATACTATACATACTATTCATACTGTACATACTATACATACTATTCATACTAAACATACTGTATATACTACACATACTATTCATACTGTAGATACTATACATATTATTCATACTGTACATACTATACATACTATACATACTGTACCTACTATACATACTATTTATACTATACATACTATTTATACTATACATACTATTTATACTATACATACTATTCATACTGTACATACTATTCATACTGTACATACTATTCATACTATTCATAATGTACATACTGTACATACTATTCATACTGTACATACTATACATACTACTCATACTATACATACTATTCGTACTATACATACTATACATACTATTCATACTATTCATACTATACATACTGTACATACTATTTATACTATACATACTGTACATACTATTTATACTATACATACTACACATACTATTTATACTATACATACTACTCATACTATACATACTATTCGTACTATACATACTATACATACTATTCATACTATTCATACTGTACATGCTGTACATACTATTCATACTATTCATACTCTTCATACTATTCATACTATACATACTATACATACTATGCATACTCTTCATACTATTCATACTATACATACTATACATACTATGCATACTATTCATACTGTACATACTATACATACTGTACATACTGTACATACTATTCATACTGTACATACTGTACATACTATTCATACTGTACATACTATTCATACTATTCATACTATACATACTATTCATACTGTACATACTATACATACTATTCATACTAAACATACTGTATATACTACACATACTATTCATACTGTAGATACTATACATATTATTCATACTGTACATACTATACATACTATACATACTGTACCTACTATACATACTATTTATACTATACATACTATTTATACTATACATACTATTTATACTATACATACTATTCATACTGTACATACTATTCATACTGTACATACTATTCATACTATTCATAATGTACATACTGTACATACTATTCATACTGTACATACTATACATACTACTCATACTATACATACTATTCGTACTATACATACTATACATACTATTCATACTATTCATACTATACATACTGTACATACTATTTATACTATACATACTGTACATACTATTTATACTATACATACTACACATACTATTTATACTATACATACTATTTATACTATACATACTATTCATACTGTACATACTATTCATACTATTCATAATGTACATACTGTACATACTATTCATACTATTCATACTGTACATACTATACATACTATTCATACTGTACATACTATACATACTATTCATACTGTACATACTATTCATACTGTACATACTATACATACTATTCATGCTATACATACTGTACATACTATTAATACTATTCATACTGTTCATACTATTCATACTATACATACTATACATACTGTACATACTGTACATACTATTCATACTGTACATACTGTACATACTATTCATACTGTACATACTATTCATACTATTCATAATGTACATACTATTCATACTGTACATACTATACATACTGTACATACTATTCATACTGTACATACTATACATAGTATTCATACTGTACATACTATTCCTACTATACATACTATACATACTATGCATACTATTCATACTGTACATACTGTACATACTATACATACTATTCATACTATACATACTATTCCTACTATACATACTATTCATACTGTACATACTATACATACTATTCATACTATGCATACTATTCATACTACACATACTAGTCATACTGTACATACTACACACACTATTCATACTATACATACTATTCATACTGTACATACTAATCATACTGTACATACTATTCATACTATAAAATACTATTCATACTGTACATACTATTCATACTATACATACTATTCATACTATACATACTATTCATTCTATACATACTACTACTATTCATACTATACATACTATTTTTACTATACATACTATACATATAAATTCTATACATACTATGCATACCATGCATACCATACATACTATTCATACTATACATACTATACATACTATTCATTCTACACATACTACTACTATACATACTATACATACTATACATACTATTCATACTATACATACTATTCATACTATACATATGAATTCTATACATACTATGCATACCATGCATACCATACATACTATTCATACTATACATGCCATACATACTATTCATACTATACATACTTTACATAATGTACATACAATACATACCATACATGCTGTACATACTATACATACTATTCATACTATACATACTGTTCATTCTATACATACTATTCATACTATTCATACTATACACACTATACATACTACACATACTACTACTATACATACTATTCATACTATACATACTATTTTTACTATACATACTATACATACTATTCATACTGTACATACTATTCATACTATACATACTATACATACTATTCATACTGTACATATTATTCCTACTATACATACTATACGTACTATGCATACTATTCATACTGTACATACTATACATACTATTCATACTATACATACTATTCCTACTATACATACTATTCATACTGTACATACTATACATACTATTCATACTATGCATACTATTCATACTACACATACTATTCATACTGTACATACTATACATACTATTCATACTATACATACTATTCATACTATACATACTATTCATACTATACATACTATTCCTACTATACATACTATACATACTGTGCATACTATTCATACTATACATACTGTACATACTATTTATACTATACATACTATACATACTATTTATACTATACATACTATTTATACTATACATACTATTCATACTGTACATACTATTCATACTATTCATAATGTACATACTATTCATACTGTACATACTATACATACTGTACATACTATACATAGTATTCATACTGTACATACTATTCCTACTGTACATACTGTTCATACTATACATACTATACATACTGTACATACTATACATACTATTTATACTATACATACTATTCATACTGTACATACTATACATACTATACATACTATTCATACTATACATACATATACATACTATTTATACTATACATACTATTCATTCTATACATACTATTCATTCTATACATACTACTCATACTATACATACTATACATACTATTATTTCTACACATACTACTACTATACATACTATTCATACTATACATATAAATTCTATACATACTATGTATACCATGCATACCATACATACTATTCATACTATACATGCCATACATACTATTTATACTATACATACTATTCATACTATACATACTGTTCATTCTACACATACTACTACTATTCATACTATACATACTATTCATACTATTCATACTGTACATACTATACATACTATTCATACTGTACATACTATACATACTATTCATACTATACATACTATTCATACTATTCATACTGTACATACTATACATACTATTCATACTGTACATACTATACATACTATTCATACTGTAGATACTATACATATTATTCATACTGTACATACTATACATAGTATTCATACTGTACATACTATTCCTACTATACATACTATACATACTATGCATACTATTCATACTGTACATACTATACATACTATTCATACTGTACATACTATTCCTACTATACATACTATTCATACTGTACATACTATACATACTATTCATACTATGCATACTATTCATACTACACATACTAGTCATACTGTACATACTACACATACTATTCATACTGTACATACTATACATACTATTCATACTATACATACTGTACATACTATTCATACTATACATACTGTACATACTATTTATACTATACATACTGTACATACTATTTATACTATACATACTACACATACTATTTATACTATACATACTATTTATACTATACATACTATTCATACTGTACATACTATTCATACTATTCATAA
Source organism: Chaunax sp. Z400 (assembly GCA_037577475.1). Classification (NCBI taxonomy): domain Eukaryota; kingdom Metazoa; phylum Chordata; class Actinopteri; order Lophiiformes; family Chaunacidae; genus Chaunax; species Chaunax sp. Z400. The sequence goes on from CM075189.1 coordinate 5,225,698, forward strand.
TGTACATACTGTACATACTATTCATACTGTACATACTGTACATACTACTCATACTATACATACTATTCGTACTATACATACTATACATACTATTCATACTATTCATACTGTACATAGTGTACATACTATTCATACTGTACATACTGTACATACTATTCATACTATTCATACTGTACATACTATACATACTATTCATACTGTACATACTATACATACTATTCATACTGTACATACTATTCATACTGTACATACTATACATACTATTCATGCTATACATACTGTACATACTATTAATACTATTCATACTGTTCATACTATTCATACTATACATACTATACATACTGTACATACTGTACATACTATTCATACTGTACATACTGTACATACTATTCATACTGTACATACTATTCATACTATTCATTATGTACATACTATTCATACTGTACATACTATACATACTATACATATTATTCATACTGTACATACTATACATAGTATTCATACTGTACATACTATTCCTACTATACATACTATACATACTATGCATACTATTCATACTGTACATACTATACATACTATTCATACTGTACATACTATTCCTACTATACATACTATTCATACTGTACATACTATACATACTATTCATACTATGCATACTATTCATACTACACATACTAGTCATACTGTACATACTACACATACTATTCATACTGTACATACTATACATACTATTCATACTATACATACTGTACATACTATTCATACTATACATACTGTACATACTATTTATACTATACATACTGTACATACTATTTATACTATACATACTATACATACTATTTATACTATACATACTATTCATACTGTACATACTATTTATACTATACATACTATTCATACTGTACATACTATTCATACTATTCATAATGTACATACTGTACATACTATTCATACTGTACATACTGTACATACTACTCATACTATACATACTATTCGTACTATACATACTATACATACTATTCATACTATTCATACTGTACATACTGTACATACTATTCATACTGTACATACTGTACATACTATTCATACTATTCATACTGTACATACTATACATACTATTCATACTGTACATACTATACATACTATTCATACTGTACATACTATTCATACTGTACATACTATACATACTATTCATGCTATACATACTGTACATACTATTAATACTATTCATACTGTTCATACTATTCATACTATACATACTATACATACTATACATACTGTACATACTGTACATACTATTCATACTGTACATACTGTACATACTACTCATACTATACATACTATTCATACTATACATACTATACATACTGTACATACTGTACATACTATTCATACTGTACATACTGTACATACTATTCATACTGTACATACTATTCATACTATTCATTATGTACATACTATTCATACTGTACATACTATACATACTGTACATACTATTCATACTGTACATACTATACATAGTATTCATACTGTACATACTATTCCTACTATACATACTATACATACTATGCATACTATTCATATTGTACATACTATACATACTATTCATACTATACATACTATTCCTACTATACATACTATTCATACTGTACATACTATACATACTATTCATACTATGCATACTATTCATACTACACATACTAGTCATACTGTACATACTACACACACTATTCATACTATACATACTATTCATACTATATATACTGTACATACTATTCATACTATACATACTGTACATACTATTTATACTATACATACTGTACATACTATTTATACTATACATACTACACATACTATTTATAATATACATACTATTTATACTATACATACTATTCATACTGTACATACTATTCATACTATTCATAATGTACATACTGTACATACTATTCATACTGTACATACTATACGTACTACTCATACTATACATACTATTCGTACTATACATACTATACATACTATTCATACTATTCATACTGTACATGCTGTACATACTATTCATACTATTCATACTGTACATACTATACATACTATTCATACTGTACATACTATACATACTATTCATACTGTACATACTATTCATACTGTACATACTATACATACTATTCATGCTATACATACTGTACATACTATTAATACTATTCATACTGTTCATACTATTTATACTATACATACTATACATACTATGCATACTATTCATACTATACATACTGTACATACTATTTATACTATACATACTACACATACTATTTATACTATACATACTATTTATACTATACATACTATTCATACTGTACATACTATTCATACTATTCATAATGTACATACTGTACATACTATTCATACTGTACATACTGTACATACTACTCATACTGTACATACTATACATACTACTCATACTATACATACTATTCGTACTATACATACTATACATACTATTCATACTATTCATACTGTACATACTGTACATACTATTCATACTATTCATACTGTACATACTATACATACTATTCATACTGTACATACTATACATACTATTCATACTGTACATACTATTCATACTGTACATACTGTACATACTATTCATGCTGTACATACTGTACATACTATTAATACTATTCATACTGTTCATACTATTCATACTATACATACTGTACATACTATTCATACTGTACATACTATACATAGTATTCATACTGTACATACTATTCCTACTATACATACTATACATACTATGCATACTATTCATATTGTACATACTATACATACTATTCATACTATACATACTATTCCTACTATACATACTATTCATACTGTACATACTATACATACTATTCATACTATGCATACTATTCATACTACACATACTAGTCATACTGTACATACTACACACACTATTCATACTATACATACTATTCATACTATATATACTGTACATACTATTCATACTATACATACTGTACATACTATTTATACTATACATACTGTACATACTATTTATACTATACATACTACACATACTATTTATAATATACATACTATTTATACTATACATACTATTCATACTGTACATACTATTCATACTATTCATAATGTACATACTGTACATACTATTCATACTGTACATACTATACGTACTACTCATACTATACATACTATTCGTACTATACATACTATACATACTATTCATACTATTCATACTGTACATGCTGTACATACTATTCATACTATTCATACTGTACATACTATACATACTATTCATACTGTACATACTATACATACTATTCATACTGTACATACTATTCATACTGTACATACTATACATACTATTCATGCTATACATACTGTACATACTATTAATACTATTCATACTGTTCATACTATTTATACTATACATACTATACATACTATGCATACTATTCATACTATACATACTGTACATACTATTTATACTATACATACTACACATACTATTTATACTATACATACTATTTATACTATACATACTATTCATACTGTACATACTATTCATACTATTCATAATGTACATACTGTACATACTATTCATACTGTACATACTGTACATACTACTCATACTGTACATACTATACATACTACTCATACTATACATACTATTCGTACTATACATACTATACATACTATTCATACTATTCATACTGTACATACTGTACATACTATTCATACTATTCATACTGTACATACTATACATACTATTCATACTGTACATACTATACATACTATTCATACTGTACATACTATTCATACTGTACATACTGTACATACTATTCATGCTGTACATACTGTACATACTATTAATACTATTCATACTGTTCATACTATTCATACTATACATACTATACATACTATGCATACTATTCATACTGTGCATACTATACATACTGTACATACTGTACATACTATTCATACTGTACATACTGTACATACTATTCATACTGTACATACTATTCATACTATTCATACTATACATACTATCCATACTGTACATACTATACATACTATTCATACTAAACATACTGTATATACTACACATACTATTCATACTGTAGATACTATACATATTATTCATACTGTACATACTATACATAGTATCCATACTGTACATACTATACATAGTATCCATACTGTACATACTATACATACTATACATACTGTACCTACTATACATACTATACATACTGTACCTACTATACATACTATTTATACTATACATACTATTTATACTATACATACTATTTATACTATACATACTATTTATACTATACATACTATTCATACTATACATACTATTCATACTGTACATACTATACATACTGTACATACTATACATACTATACATACTATTCATACTATACATATAAATTCTATGCATACCATGCATACCATACATACTATTCATACTATACATGCCATACATACTATTTATACTATACATACTATTCATACTGTACATACTATACATACTATTCATACTATACATACTATTCATTCTATACATACTATTCATACTATACATACTATTCATTCTACACATACTACTACTATTCATACTATTCATACTGTACATACTATATATACTATTCATACTGTACATACTCTTCATACTATACATACTATTCATACTATACATACTATTCATACTATTCATACTGTACATACTATACATACTATTCATACTGTACATACTATACATACTATACATACTATTCATACTATACATACTATTCATACTATACATACTATTCATACTGTACATACTATTCATACTGTACATACTATACATACTGTACATACTATTCATACTGTACATACTATACATACTATTCATACTGTACATACTATTCATACTGTACATACTATACATACTATTCATACTATACATACTATTCATACTGCACATACTATTCATACTGCACATACTATACATACTATTCATACTGTACATACTATTCAAACTGTACATACTATACATACTATTCATACTGTACATACTATACATACTATTCATACTATACATACTATTCATACTATTCATACTATTCATACTGTACATACTATACATACTATTCATACTGTACATACTATACATACTATTCATACTGTACATACTATTTATACTATACATACTATACATACTATACATACTATACATACTATTCATACTATTCATTCTACACATACTACTACTATTCATACTATTCATACTGTACATACTATACATACTATTCATACTGTACATACTATACATACTATTCATACTGTACATACTCTTCATACTATACATACTATTCATACTATACATACTATTCATACTATTCATACTGTACATACTATACATACTATACATACTATTCATACTGTACATACTATACATACTATTCATACTGTACATACTCTTCATACTATACATACTATTCATACTATACATACTATTCATACTATTCATACTGTACATACTATACATACTATTCATACTGTACATACTATTCATACTATACATACTATACATACTATTCATACTATACATACTAAACATACTGTTTATACTATACATATTATTCATACTGTAGATACTATACATATTATTCATACTGTAGATACTATACATATTATTCATACTGTACATACTATTCATACTGTACATACTGTTCATACTATACATACTATACATACTGTACATAATATACATACTATTTATACTATACATACTATTCATACTGTACATACTATACATACTATACATACTATTCATACTATACATACTATTTATACTATACATACTATTTATACTATACATACTATTCATACTATACATACTATTCATACTGTACATACTATACATACTATTCATACTATACATACTATACATACTATTCATACTATACATATAAATTCTATGCATACCATGCATACCATACATACTATTCATACTATACATGCCATACATACTATTTATACTATACATACTATTCATACTGTACATACTATACATACTATTCATACTATACATACTATTCATTCTATACATACTATTCATACTATACATACTATTCATTCTACACATACTACTACTATTCATACTATTCATACTGTACATACTATATATACTATTCATACTGTACATACTCTTCATACTATACATACTATTCATACTATACATACTATTCATACTATTCATACTGTACATACTATACATACTATTCATACTGTACATACTATACATACTATACATACTATTCATACTATACATACTATTCATACTATACATACTATTCATACTGTACATACTATTCATACTGTACATACTATACATACTGTACATACTATTCATACTGTACATACTATACATACTATTCATACTGTACATACTATTCATACTGTACATACTATACATACTATTCATACTATACATACTATTCATACTGCACATACTATTCATACTGCACATACTATACATACTATTCATACTGTACATACTATTCAAACTGTACATACTATACATACTATTCATACTGTACATACTATACATACTATTCATACTATACATACTATTCATACTATACATACTATTCATACTATTCATACTATTCATACTGTACATACTATACATACTATTCATACTGTACATACTATACATACTATTCATACTGTACATACTATTTATACTATACATACTATACATACTATTCATACTATTCATTCTACACATACTACTACTATTCATACTATTCATACTGTACATACTATACATACTATTCATACTGTACATACTATACATACTATTCATACTATTAATACTGTACATACTATACATACTATACATGCTATTCATACTGTACATACTATACATACTATTCATACTGTACATACTCTTCATACTATACATACTATTCATACTATACATACTATTCATACTATTCATACTGTACATACTATTCATACTATTCATACTGTACATACTATACATACTATTCATACTATACATACTATTCATACTATACATACTATACATACTATTCATACTATACATACTAAACATACTGTTTATACTATACATACTATTCATACTGTAGATACTATACATATAATTCATACTGTACATACTATACATATTATTCATACTGTACATACTATTCATACTGTACATACTGTTCATACTATACATACTATACATTCTGTACATAATATACATACTATTTATACTATACATACTATTCATACTGTACATACTATACATACTATACATACTATTCATACTATACATACATATACATACTATTTTTTACTATACATACTATACATACTATTATTTCTACACATACTACTACTATACATACTATTTATACTATACATATAAATTCTATACATACTGTGTATACCATGCATACCATACATACTATTCATACTATACATGCCATACATACTATTTATACTATACATACTATTCATACTATACATACTGTTCATTCTACACATACTACTACTATTCATACTATACATACTATTCATACTATTCATACTGTACATACTATACATACTATTCATACTGTACATACTATACATACTATTCATACTATACATACTATTCATACTATTCATACTATTCATACTGTACATACTATACATACTATTCATACTGTACATACTATACATACTATTCATACTGTACATACTATACATACTATTCATACTGTACATACTATTTATACTATACATACTATACATACTATACATACTATACATACTATTCATACTATTCATACTGTACATACTATACATACTATTCATACTATTCATACCGTACATACTATACATACTATTCATACTGTACATACTGTACATACTATACATACTATTCATACTATACATACTATTCCTACTATACATACTATTTATACTATACATACTATACATACTATTTATACTATACATACTATTCATACTGTACATACTATTCATACTATTCATAATGTACATACTGTACATACTATTCATACTGTACATACTATACATAGTATTCATACTGTACATACTATTCCTACTGTACATACTGTTCATACTATACATACTATACATACTGTACATACTATACATACTATTTATACTATACATACTATTCATACTGTACATACTATACATACTATTCATACTATACATACATATACATATTATTTTTTACTAAACATACTATTTATACTATACATACTATTCATTCTATACATACTACTCATACTATACATACTATACATACTATTATTTCTACACATACTACTACTATACATACTATTCATACTATACATATAAATTCTATACATACTATGTATACCATGCATACCATACATACTATTCATACTATACATGCCATACATACTATTTATACTATACATACTATTCATACTATACATACTGTTCATTCTACACATATTACTACTATTCATACTATACATACTATTCATACTATTCATACTGTACATACTATACATACTATTCATACTGTACATACTATACATACTATTCATACTATACATACTATTCATACTATTCATACTGTACATACTATTCATACTATTCATACTGTACATACTATACATACTATTCATACTGTACATACTATACATACTATTCATACTGTACATACTATTTATACTATACATACTATACATACTATACATACTATTCATACTATTCATACTGTACATACTATACATACTATTCATACTATTCATACTGTACATACTATACATACTATTCATACTGTACGTACTATACATACTATTCATACTGTAGATACTATACATACTATACATACTATTCCTACTATACATACTATTTATACTATACATACTATACATACTATTTATACTATACATACTATTCATACTGTACATACTATTCATACTATTCATAATGTACATACTGTACATACTATTCATACTGTACATACTATACATAGTATTCATACTGTACATACTATTCCTACTGTACATACTGTTCATACTATACATACTATACATACTGTACATACTATACATACTATTTATACTATACATACTATTCATACTGTACATACTATACATACTATTCATACTATACATACATATACATATTATTTTTTACTAAACATACTATTTATACTATACATACTATTCATTCTATACATACTACTCATACTATACATACTATACATACTATTATTTCTACACATACTACTACTATACATACTATTCATACTATACATATAAATTCTATACATACTATGTATACCATGCATACCATACATACTATTCATACTATACATGCCATACATACTATTTATACTATACATACTATTCATACTATACATACTGTTCATTCTACACATATTACTACTATTCATACTATACATACTATTCATACTATTCATACTGTACATACTATACATACTATTCATACTGTACATACTATACATACTATTCATACTATACATACTATTCATACTATTCATACTGTACATACTATTCATACTATTCATACTGTACATACTATACATACTATTCATACTGTACATACTATACATACTATTCATACTGTACATACTATTTATACTATACATACTATACATACTATACATACTATTCATACTGTACATACTGTACATACTATACATACTATTCATACTATTCATACTGTACATACTATACATACTATTCATACTGTACGTACTATACATACTATTCATACTGTAGATACTATACATATTATTCATACTGTACATACTATACATAGTATTCATACTGTACATACTATTCCTACTATACATACTATACATACTATGCATACTATTCATACTGTACATACTATACATACTATTCATACTATACATACTATTCCTACTATACATACTATTCATACTGTACATACTATACATACTATTCATACTATGCATACTATTCATACTACACATACTAGTCATACTGTACATACTACACTTACTATTCATACTGTACATACTATACATACTATTCATACTATACATACTGTACATACTATTCATACTATACATACTGTACATACTATTTATACTGTACATACTATTTATACTATACATACTACACATACTATTTATACTATACATACTATTTATATTATACATACTATTCATACTGTACATACTATTCATACTATTCATAATGTACATACTGTACATACTATTCATACTGTACATACTATACATACTATTCATACTATGCATACTATTCATACTACACATACTAGTCATACTGTACATACTACACTTACTATTCATACTGTACATACTATACATACTATTCATACTATACATACTGTACATACTATTCATACTATACATACTGTACATACTATTTATACTGTACATACTATTTATACTATACATACTACACATACTATTTATACTATACATACTATTTATACTATACATACTATTCATACTGTACATACTATTCATACTATTCATAATGTACATACTGTACATACTATTCATACTGTACATACTATACATACTACTCATACTATACATACTATTCGTACTATACATACTATACATACTATTCATACTATTCATACTGTACATACTGTACATACTATTCATACTATTCATACTGTACATACTATACATACTATTCATACTGTACATACTATACATACTATTCATGCTATACATACTGTACATACTATTAATACTATTCATACTGTTCATACTATTCATACTATACATACTATACATACTGTACATACTGTACATACTATTCATACTGTACATACTGTACATACTATTCATACTGTACATACTATTCATACTATTCATAATGTACATACTATTCATACTGTACATACTATACATACTGTACATACTATTCATACTGTACATACTATACATAGTATTCATACTGTACATACTATTCCTACTATACATACTATACATACTATACATACTATTTATACTATACATACTATTCATACTGTACATACTATACATACTATTCATACTATACATACTAAACATACTGTTTATACTATACATACTATTCATACTGTAGATACTATACATATTATTCATACTGTACATACTATACATATTATTCATACTGTACATACTATTCATACTGTACATACTGTTCATACTATACATACTATACATACTGTACATACTATACATACTATTTATACTATACATACTATTCATACTGTACATACTATACATACTATACATACTATTCATACTATACATACATATACATACTATTTTTTACTAAACATACTATTTATACTATACATACTATTCATTCTATACATACTATTCATTCTATACATACTACTCATACTATACATACTATACATACTATTATTTCTACACATACTACTACTATACATACTATTCATACTATACATATAAATTCTACACATACTATGTATACCATGCATACCATACATACTATTCATACTGCACATACTATTCATACTGCACATACTATACATACTATTCATACTGTACATACTATTCAAACTGTACATACTATACATACTATTCATACTGTACATACTATACATACTATTCATACTATACATAGTATTCATACTATACATACTATTCATACTATTCATACTATTCATACTGTACATACTATACATACTATTCATACTGTACATACTATACATACTATTCATACTGTACATACTATACATACTATACATACTATACATACTATACATACTATTCATACTATTCATTCTACACATACTACTACTATTCATACTATTCATACTGTACATACTATACATACTATTCATACTGTACATACTATACATACTATTCATACTGTACATACTCTTCATACTATACATACTATTCATACTATACATACTATTCATACTATTCATACTGTACATACTATACATACTATACATACTATTCATACTGTACATACTATACATACTATTCATACTGTACATACTCTTCATACTATACATACTATTCATACTATACATACTATTCATACTATTCATACTGTACATACTATTCATACTATTCATACTGTACATACTATACATACTATTCATACTATACATACTATTCATACTATACATACTATACATACTATTCATACTATACATACTAAACATACTGTTTATACTATACATATTATTCATACTGTAGATACTATACATATTATTCATACTGTACATACTATACATATTATTCATACTGTACATACTATTCATACTGTACATACTGTTCATACTATACATACTATACATACTGTACATAATATACATACTATTTATACTATACATACTATTCATACTGTACATACTATACATACTATACATACTATTCATACTATACATACTATTTATACTATACATACTATTTATACTATACATACTATTCATACTATACATACTATTCATACTGTACATACTATACATACTATTCATACTATACATACTATACATACTATTCATACTATACATATAAATTCTATGCATACCATGCATACCATACATACTATTCATACTATACATGCCATACATACTATTTATACTATACATACTATTCATACTGTACATACTATACATACTATTCATACTATACATACTATTCATTCTATACATACTATTCATACTATACATACTATTCATTCTACACATACTACTACTATTCATACTATTCATACTGTACATACTATATATACTATTCATACTGTACATACTCTTCATACTATACATACTATTCATACTATACATACTATTCATACTATTCATACTGTACATACTATACATACTATTCATACTGTACATACTATACATACTATACATACTATTCATACTATACATACTATTCATACTATACATACTATTCATACTGTACATACTATTCATACTGTACATACTATACATACTGTACATACTATTCATACTGTACATACTATACATACTATTCATACTGTACATACTATTCATACTGTACATACTATACATACTATTCATACTATACATACTATTCATACTGCACATACTATTCATACTGCACATACTATACATACTATTCATACTGTACATACTATTCAAAATGTACATACTATACATACTATTCATACTGTACATACTATACATACTATTCATACTATACATACTATTCATACTATACATACTATTCATACTATTCATACTATTCATACTGTACATACTATACATACTATTCATACTGTACATACTATACATACTATTCATACTGTACATACTATTTATACTATACATACTATACATACTATTCATACTATTCATTCTACACATACTACTACTATTCATACTATTCATACTGTACATACTATACATACTATTCATACTGTACATACTATACATACTATTCATACTGTACATACTCTTCATACTATACATACTATTCATACTATACATACTATTCATACTATTCATACTGTACATACTATACATACTATACATACTATTCATACTGTACATACTATACATACTATTCATACTGTACATACTCTTCATACTATACATACTATTCATACTATACATACTATTCATACTATTCATACTGTACATACTATTCATACTATTCATACTGTACATACTATACATACTATTCATACTATACATACTATTCATACTATACATACTATACATACTATTCATACTATACATACTAAACATACTGTTTATACTATACATACTATTCATACTGTAGATACTATACATATTATTCATACTGTACATACTATACATATTATTCATACTGTACATACTATTCATACTGTACATACTGTTCATACTATACATACTATACATTCTGTACATAATATACATACTATTTATACTATACATACTATTCATACTGTACATACTATACATACTATACATACTATTCATACTATACATACATATACATACTATTTTTTACTATACATACTATACATACTATTATTTCTACACATACTACTACTATACATACTATTCATACTATACATATAAATTCTATACATACTATGTATACCATGCATACCATACATACTATTCATACTATACATGCCATACATACTATTTATACTATACATACTATTCATACTATACATACTGTTCATTCTACACATACTACTACTATTCATACTATACATACTATTCATACTATTCATACTGTACATACTATACATACTATTCATACTGTACATACTATACATACTATTCATACTATACATACTATTCATACTGTACATACTATTCATACTATTCATAATGTACATACTGTACATACTATTCATACTGTACATACTATACATAGTATTCATACTGTACATACTATTCCTACTGTACATACTGTTCATACTATACATACTATACATACTGTACATACTATACATACTATTTATACTATACATACTATTCATACTGTACATACTATACATACTATTCATACTATACATACATATACATATTATTTTTTACTAAACATACTATTTATACTATACATACTATTCATTCTATACATACTACTCATACTATACATACTATACATACTATTATTTCTACACATACTACTACTATACATACTATTCATACTATACATATAAATTCTATACATACTATATATACCATGCATACCATACATACTATTCATACTATACATGCCATACATACTATTTATACTATACATACTATTCATACTATACATACTGTTCATTCTACACATATTACTACTATTCATACTATACATACTATTCATACTATTCATACTGTACATACTATACATACTATTCATACTGTACATACTATACATACTATTCATACTATACATACTATTCATACTATTCATACTGCACATACTATTCATACTATTCATACTGTACATACTATACATACTATTCATACTGTACATACTATACATACTATTCATACTGTACATACTATTTATACTATACATACTATACATACTATACATACTATTCATACTATTCATACTGTACATACTATACATACTATTCATACTATACATACTATTCATACTATTCATACTGTACATACTATTCATACTATTCATACTGTACATACTATACATACTATACATACTATTCATACTATACATACTATTCATACTATACATACTATACATACTATTCATACTATACATACTAAACATACTGTTTATACTATACATATTATTCATACTGTAGATACTATACATATTATTCATACTGTACATACTATTCATACTGTACATACTGTTCATACTATACATACTATACATACTGTTCATACTATACATACTATACATACTGTACATAATATACATACTATTTATACTATACATACTATTCATACTGTACATACTATACATACTATACATACTATTCATACTATACATACTATTTATACTATACATACTATTTATACTATACATACTATTCATACTATACATACTATTCATACTGTACATACTATACATACTATTCATACTATACATACTATACATACTATTCATACTATACATATAAATTCTATGCATACCATGCATACCATACATACTATTCATACTATACATGCCATACATACTATTTATACTATACATACTATTCATACTGTACATACTATACATACTATTCATACTATACATACTATTCATTCTATACATACTATTCATACTATACATACTATTCATTCTACACATACTACTACTATTCATACTATTCATACTGTACATACTATATATACTATTCATACTGTACATACTCTTCATACTATACATACTATTCATACTATACATACTATTCATACTATTCATACTATTCATACTGTACATACTATACATACTATTCATACTGTACATACTATACATACTATACATACTATTCATACTATACATACTATTCATACTATACATACTATTCATACTGTACATACTATTCATACTGTACATACTATTCATACTGTACATACTATACATACTATTCATACTGTACATACTATTCATACTGTACATACTATACATACTATTCATACTATACATACTATTCATACTGCACATACTATTCATACTGCACATACTATACATACTATTCATACTGTACATACTATTCAAAATGTACATACTATACATACTATTCATACTGTACATACTATACATACTATTCATACTATACATACTATTCATACTATACATACTATTCATACTATTCATACTATTCATACTGTACATACTATACATACTATTCATACTGTACATACTATACATACTATTCATACTGTACATACTATTTATACTATACATACTATACATACTATTCATACTATTCATTCTACACATACTACTACTATTCATACTATTCATACTGTACATACTATACATACTATTCATACTGTACATACTATACATACTATTCATACTGTACATACTCTTCATACTATACATACTATTCATACTATACATACTATTCATACTATTCATACTGTACATACTATACATACTATACATACTATTCATACTGTACATACTATACATACTATTCATACTGTACATACTCTTCATACTATACATACTATTCATACTATACATACTATTCATACTATTCATACTGTACATACTATTCATACTATTCATACTGTACATACTATACATACTATTCATACTATACATACTATTCATACTATACATACTATACATACTATTCATACTATACATACTAAACATACTGTTTATACTATACATACTATTCATACTGTAGATACTATACATATTATTCATACTGTACATACTATACATATTATTCATACTGTACATACTATTCATACTGTACATACTGTTCATACTATACATACTATACATTCTGTACATAATATACATACTATTTATACTATACATACTATTCATACTGTACATACTATACATACTATACATACTATTCATACTATACATACATATACATACTATTTTTTACTATACATACTATACATACTATTATTTCTACACATACTACTACTATACATACTATTCATACTATACATATAAATTCTATACATACTATGTATACCATGCATACCATACATACTATTCATACTATACATGCCATACATACTATTTATACTATACATACTATTCATACTATACATACTGTTCATTCTACACATACTACTACTATTCATACTATACATACTATTCATACTATTCATACTGTACATACTATACATACTATTCATACTGTACATACTATACATACTATTCATACTATACATACTATTCATACTGTACATACTATACATACTATACGTACTATACGTACTATTCATACTGTACATACTATACATACTATTCATACTGTACATACTATACATACTATTCATACTGTACATACTATTTATACTATACATACTATACATACTATACATACTATACATACTATTCATACTATTCATACTGTACATACTATACATACTATTCATACTATTCATACCGTACATACTATACATACTATTCATACTGTACATACTGTACATACTATACATACTATTCATACTATACATACTATTCCTACTATACATACTATTTATACTATACATACTATACATACTATTTATACTATACATACTATTTATACTATACATACTATTCATACTGTACATACTATTCATACTATTCATAATGTACATACTGTACATACTATTCATACTGTACATACTATACATAGTATTCATACTGTACATACTATTCCTACTGTACATACTGTTCATACTATACATACTATACATACTGTACATACTATACATACTATTTATACTATACATACTATTCATACTGTACATACTATACATACTATTCATACTATACATACATATACATATTATTTTTTACTAAACATACTATTTATACTATACATACTATTCATTCTATACATACTACTCATACTATACATACTATACATACTATTATTTCTACACATACTACTACTATACATACTATTCATACTATACATATAAATTCTATACATACTATATATACCATGCATACCATACATACTATTCATACTATACATGCCATACATACTATTTATACTATACATACTATTCATACTATACATACTGTTCATTCTACACATATTACTACTATTCATACTATACATACTATTCATACTATTCATACTGTACATACTATACATACTATTCATACTGTACATACTATACATACTATTCATACTATACATACTATTCATACTATTCATACTGTACATACTATTCATACTATTCATACTGTACATACTATACATACTATTCATACTGTACATACTATACATACTATTCATACTGTACATACTATTTATACTATACATACTATACATACTATACATACTATTCATACTATTCATACTGTACATACTATACATACTATTCATACTATACATACTATTCATACTATTCATACTGTACATGCTATTCATACTATTCATACTGTACATACTATACATACTATTCATACTATACATACTATTCATACTATACATACTATACATACTATTCATACTATACATACTAAACATACTGTTTATACTATACATATTATTCATACTGTAGATACTATACATATTATTCATACTGTACATACTATTCATACTGTACATACTGTTCATACTATACATACTATACATACTGTTCATACTATACATACTATACATACTGTACATAATATACATACTATTTATACTATACATACTATTCATACTGTACATACTATACATACTATACATACTATTCATACTATACATACTATTTATACTATACATACTATTTATACTATACATACTATTCATACTATACATACTATTCATACTGTACATACTATACATACTATTCATACTATACATACTATACATACTATTCATACTATACATATAAATTCTATGCATACCATGCATACCATACATACTATTCATACTATACATGCCATACATACTATTTATACTATACATACTATTCATACTGTACATACTATACATACTATTCATACTATACATACTATTCATTCTATACATACGATTCATACTATACATACTATTCATTCTACACATACTACTACTATTCATACTATTCATACTGTACATACTATATATACTATTCATACTGTACATACTCTTCATACTATACATACTATTCATACTATACATACTATTCATACTATTCATACTGTACATACTATACATACTATTCATACTGTACATACTATACATACTATACATACTATTCATACTATACATACTATTCATACTATACATACTATTCATACTGTACATACTATTCATACTGTACATACTATACATACTGTACATACTATTCATACTGTACATACTATACATACTATTCATACTGTACATACTATTCATACTGTACATACTATACATACTATTCATACTATACATACTATTCATACTGCACATACTATTCATACTGCACATACTATACATACTATTCATACTGTACATACTATTCAAACTGTACATACTATACATACTATTCATACTGTACATACTATACATACTATTCATACTATACATACTATTCATACTATACATACTATTCATACTATTCATACTATTCATACTGTACATACTATACATACTATTCATACTGTACATACTATACATACTATTCATACTGTACATACTATTTATACTATACATACTATACATACTATTCATACTATTCATTCTACACATACTACTACTATTCATACTATTCATACTGTACATACTATACATACTATTCATACTGTACATACTATACATACTATTCATACTGTACATACTCTTCATACTATACATACTATTCATACTATACATACTATTCATACTATTCATACTGTACATACTATACATACTATACATACTATTCATACTGTACATACTATACATACTATTCATACTGTACATACTCTTCATACTATACATACTATTCATACTATACATACATATACATACTATTTTTTACTATACATACTATACATACTATTATTTCTACACATACTACTACTATACATACTATTCATACTCTACATATAAATTCTATACATACTATGTATACCATGCATACCATACATACTATTCATACTATACATGCCATACATACTATTTATACTATACATACTATTCATACTATACATACTGTTCATTCTACACATACTACTACTATTCATACTATACATACTATTCATACTATTCATACTGTACATACTATACATACTATTCATACTGTACATACTATACATACTATTCATACTATACATACTATTCATACTATTCATACTGTACATACTATACATACTATTCATACTGTACATACTATACATACTATTCATACTGTACATACTATACATACTATTCATACTGTACATACTATTTATACTATACATACTATACATACTATACATACTATTCATACTATTCATACTGTACATACTGTACATACTATACATACTATTCATACTATTCATACCGTACATACTATACATACTATTCATACTGTACATACTGTACATACTATACATACTATTCATACTATACATACTATTCCTACTATACATACTATTTATACTATACATACTATACATACTATTTATACTATACATACTATTTATACTATACATACTATTCATACTGTACATACTATTCATACTATTCATAATGTACATACTGTACATACTATTCATACTGTACATACTATACATAGTATTCATACTGTACATACTATTCCTACTGTACATACTGTTCATACTATACATACTATACATACTGTACATACTATACATACTATTTATACTATACATACTATTCATACTGTACATACTATACATACTATTCATACTATACATACATATACATATTATTTTTTACTAAACATACTATTTATCCTATACATACTATTCATTCTATACATACTACTCATACTATACATACTATACATACTATTATTTCTACACATACTACTACTATACATACTATTCATACTATACATATAAATTCTATACATACTATGTATACCATGCATACCATACATACTATTCATACTATACATGCCATACATACTATTTATACTATACATACTATTCATACTATACATACTGTTCATTCTACACATATTACTACTATTCATACTATACATACTATTCATACTATTCATACTGTACATACTATACATACTATTCATACTGTACATACTATACATACTATTCATACTATACATACTATTCATACTATTCATACTGTACATACTATTCATACTATTCATACTGTACATACTATACATACTATTTATACTGTACATACTATACATACTATTCATACTGTACATACTATTTATACTATACATACTATACATACTATACATACTATTCATACTATTCATACTGTACATAATATACATACTATTCATACTATTCATACTGTACATACTATACATACTATTCATACTGTACATACTATACATACTATTCATACTGTAGATACTATACATATTATTCATACTGTACATACTATACATAGTATTCATACTGTACATACTATTCCTACTATACATACTATACATACTATGCATACTATTCATACTGTACATACTATACATACTATTCATACTATACATACTATTCCTACTATACATACTATTCATACTGTACATACTATACATACTATTCATACTATGCATACTATTCATACTACACATACTAGTCATACTGTACATACTACACTTACTATTCATACTGTACATACTATACATACTATTCATACTATACATACTGTACATACTATTCATCCTATACATACTGTACATACTATTTAAACTATACATACTGTACATACTATTTATACTATACATACTACACATACTATTTATACTATACATACTATTTATACTATACATACTATTCCTACTATACATACTATACATACTGTGCATACTATTCATACTATACATACTGTACATACTATTTATACTATACATACTATACATACTATTCATACTATACATACTATTCCTACTATACATACTATTCATACTGTACATACTATACATACTATTCATACTATGCATACTATTCATACTACACATACTATTCATACTGTACCTACTATACATACTAGTCATACTGTACATACTATACATACTATTCATACTATACATACTATTCATACTATACATACTATTCCTACTATACATACTATTCCTACTATACATACTATACATACTGTGCATACTATTCATACTATACATACTGTACATACTATTTATACTATACATACTATACATACTATTTATACTATACATACTATTTATACTATACATACTATTCATACTGTACATACTATTCATACTATTCATAATGTACATACTATTCATACTGTACATACTATACATACTGTACATACTATACATAGTATTCATACTGTACATACTATTCCTACTGTACATACTGTTCATACTATACATACTATACATACTGTACATACTATACATACTATTCATACTATACATACATATACATACTATTTATACTATACATACTATTCATTCTATACATACTATTCATTCTATACATACTACTCATACTATACATACTATACATACTATTATTTCTACACATACTACTACTATACATACTATTCATACTATACATATAAATTCTATACATACTATGTATACCATGCATACCATACATACTATTCATACTATACATGCCATACATACTATTTATACTATACATACTATTCATACTATACATACTGTTCATTCTACACATACTACTACTATTCATACTATACATACTATTCATACTATTCATACTGTACATACTATACATACTATTCATACTGTACATACTATACATACTATTCATACTATACATACTATTCATACTATTCATACTGTACATACTATACATACTATTCATACTGTACATACTATACATACTATTCATACTGTACATACTATTTATACTATACATACTATACATACTATACATACTATTCATACTATACATACTATTCATACTATTCATACTGTACATACTATTCATACTGTACATACTATACATACTATTCATACTGTACATACTATACATACTATTCATACTGTAGATACTATACATATTATTCATACTGTACATACTATACATAGTATTCATACTGTACATACTATTCCTACTATACGTACTATACATACTATGCATACTATTCATACTGTACATACTATACATACTATTCATACTATACATACTATTCCTACTATACATACTATTCATACTGTACATACTATACATACTATTCATACTATGCATACTATTCATACTACACATACTAGTCATACTGTACATACTACACATACTATTCATACTGTACATACTATACATACTATTCATACTATACATACTGTACATACTATTCATACTATACATACTGTACATACTATTTATACTATACATACTGTACATACTATTTATACTATACATACTACACATACTATTTATACTATACATACTATTTATACTATACATACTATTCATACTGTACATACTATTCATACTATTCATAATGTACATACTGTACATACTATTCATACTGTACATACTATACATACTACTCATACTATACATACTATTCGTACTATACATACTATACATACTATTCATACTATTCATACTGTACATACTGTACATACTATTCATACTATTCATACTGTACATACTATACATACTATTCATACTGTACATACTATACATACTATTCATACTGTACATACTATTCATACTGTACATACTATACATACTATTCATGCTATACATACTGTACATACTATTAATACTATTCATACTGTTCATACTATTCATACTATACATACTATACATACTGTACATACTGTACATACTATTCATACTGTACATACTGTACATACTATTCATACTGTACATACTATTCATACTATTCATTATGTACATACTATTCATACTGTACATACTATACATACTGTACATACTATTCATACTGTACATACTATACATAGTATTCATACTGTACATACTATTCCTACTATACATACTATACATACTATGCATACTATTCATATTGTACATACTATACATACTATTCATACTATACATACTATTCCTACTATACATACTATTCATACTGTACATACTATACATACTATTCATACTATGCATACTATTCATACTACACATACTAGTCATACTGTACATACTACACACACTATTCATACTATACATACTATTCATACTATATATACTGTACATACTACACACACTATTCATACTATACATACTATTCATACTATATATACTGTACATACTATTCATACTATACATACTGTACATACTATTCATACTATTCATACTATTCATACTATATATACTGTACATACTATTCATACTATACATACTGTACATACTATTTATACTATACATACTGTACATACTATTTATACTATACATACTACACATACTATTTATACTATACATACTATTTATACTATACATACTATTCATACTGTACATACTATTCATACTATTCATAATGTACATACTGTACATACTATTCATACTGTACATACTATACATACTACTCATACTATACATACTATTCGTACTATACATACTATACATACTATTCATACTATTCATACTGTACATGCTGTACATACTATTCATACTATTCATACTGTACATACTATACATACTATTCATACTGTACATACTATACATACTATTCATACTGTACATACTATTCATACTGTACATACTATACATACTATTCATGCTATACATACTGTACATACTATTAATACTATTCATACTGTTCATACTATTTATACTATACATACTATACATACTATGCATACTATTCGTACTGTACATACTATACATACTGTACATACTGTACATACTATTCATACTGTACATACTGTACATACTATTCATACTGTACATACTATTCATACTATACATACTATTCATACTGTACATACTATACATACTATTCATACTAAACATACTGTATATACTACACATACTATTCATACTGTAGATACTATACATATTATTCATACTGTACATACTATACATACTATACATACTGTACATACTATACATACTATACATACTGTACCTACTATACATACTATTTATACTATACATACTATTTATACTATACATACTATTTATACTATACATACTATTTATACTATACATACTATTCATACTATACATACTATTCATACTGTACATACTATTCATACTGTACATACTATTCATACTATTCATAATGTACATACTATACATACTATTCATACTATACATACTATTCATACTATTCATACTGTACATACTATACATACTATTCATACTGTACATACTATACATACTATTCATACTGTACATACTATTTATACTATACATACTATACATACTATACATACTATTCATACTATACATACTATTCATACTATTCATACTGTACATACTATTCATACTGTACATACTATACATACTATTCATACTGTACATACTATACATACTATTCATACTGTAGATACTATACATATTATTCATACTGTACATACTATACATAGTATTCATACTGTACATACTATTCCTACTATACATACTATACATACTATGCATACTATTCATACTGTACATACTATACATACTATTCATACTATACATACTATTCCTACTATACATACTATTCATACTGTACATACTATACATACTATTCATACTATGCATACTATTCATACTACACATACTAGTCATACTGTACATACTACACATACTATTCATACTGTACATACTATACATACTATTCATACTATACATACTGTACATACTATTCATACTATACATACTGTACATACTATTTATACTATACATACTGTACATACTATTTATACTATACATACTACACATACTATTTATACTATACATACTATTTATACTATACATACTATTCATACTGTACATACTATTCATACTATTCATAATGTACATACTGTACATACTATTCATACTGTACATACTGTACATACTACTCATACTGTACATACTATACATACTACTCATACTATACATACTATTCGTACTATACATACTATACATACTATTCATACTATTCATACTGTACATACTGTACATACTATTCATACTATTCATACTGTACATACTATACATACTATTCATACTGTACATACTATACATACTATTCATACTGTACATACTATTCATACTGTACATACTATACATACTATTCATGCTATACATACTGTACATACTATTAATACTATTCATACTGTTCATACTATTCATACTATACATACTATACATACTGTACATACTGTACATACTATTCATACTGTACATACTGTACATACTATTCATACTGTACATACTATTCATACTATTCATTATGTACATACTATTCATAGTGTACATACTATACATACTGTACATACTATTCATACTGTACATACTATACATAGTATTCATACTGTACATACTATTCCTACTATACATACTATACATACTATGCATACTATTCATATTGTACATACTATACATACTATTCATACTATACATACTATTCCTACTATACATACTATCCATACTGTACATACTATACATACTATACATACTGTACATACTATACATACTATACATACTGTACATACTATACATACTATTTATACTATACATACTATTTATACTATACATACTATTTATACTATACATACTATTCATACTGTACATACTATTCATACTGTACATAATATACATACTATTTATACTATACATACTATTCATACTGTACATACTGTTCATACTATACATACTATACATACTGTACATAATATACATACTATTTATACTATACATACTATTCATACTGTACATACTATACATACTATACATACTATTCATACTATACATACATATACATACTATTTTTTACTATACATACTATACATACTATTATTTCTACACATACTATGTATACCATGCATACCATACATACTATTTATACTATACATACTATTCATACTATACATACTGTTCATTCTACACATACTACTACTATTCATACTATACATACTATTCATACTATTCATACTGTACATACTATACATACTATTCATACTGTACATACTATACATACTATTCATACTATACATACTATTCATACTATTCATACTATTCATACTGTACATACTATACATACTATTCATACTATTCATACTGTACATACTATACATACTGTACATACTATACATACTATTCATACTGTACATACTATACATACTATTCATACTATTCATACTATTCATACTGTACATACTATACATACTATTCATACTGTACATACTATACATACTATACATACTGTACATACTATTTATACTATACATACTATACATACTATACATACTATACATACTATTCATACCGTACATACTATACATACTATTCATACTGTACATACTGTACATACTATACATACTATTCATACTATACATACTATTCCTACTATACATACTATTCATACTGTACATACTATACATACTATTCATACTATGCATACTATTCATAGTACACATACTAGTCATACTGTACATACTATACATACTATTCAAACTGTACATACTATACATACTATTCATACTATACATACTGTACATACTATTCATACTATACATACTGTCCATACTATTTTTACTGTACCTACTATACCTACTATTTATACTATACATACTATTTATACTATATATACTATTCATACTGTACATACTATTCATACTATTCATAATGTACATACTATTCATACTGTACATACTATACATACTGTACATACTATTCATACTGT
This sequence comes from Chaunax sp. Z400, assembly GCA_037577475.1. Lineage (NCBI taxonomy): Eukaryota > Metazoa > Chordata > Actinopteri > Lophiiformes > Chaunacidae > Chaunax > Chaunax sp. Z400. The sequence goes on from CM075189.1 coordinate 5,253,738, forward strand.
ACATACTATACATAGTATTCATACTGTACATACTATTCCTACTATACATACTATTCATACTATGCATACTATTCATACTGTAATACTATACATACTATTCATACTATACATACTATTCCTACTATACATACTATTCATACTGTACATACTATACATACTATTTATACTATACATACTATTTATACTATATATACTATTCATACTGTACATACTATTCATACTATTCATAATGTACATACTATTCATACTGTACATACTATACATACTGTACATACTATTCATACTGTACATACTATACATAGTATTCATACTGTACATACTATTCCTACTATACATACTATTCATACTATGCATACTATTCATACTGTACATACTATACATACTATTCATACTATACATACTATTCCTACTATACATACTATTCATACTGTACATACTATACATACTATTCATACTATGCATACTATTCATACTACACATACTAGTCATACTGTACCTACTACACATACTATTCATACTGTACATACTATACATACTATTCATACTATACATACTGTACATACTATTCATACTATACATACTGTACATACTTTTTATACTATACATACTGTACATACTATTTATACTATACATACTACACATACTATTTATACTATACATACTATTCATGCTGTACATACTATTCATACTATTCATAATGTACATACTGTACATACTAGTCATACTGTACATACTATACATACTACTCATACTATACATACTATTCGTACTATACATACTATACATACTATTCGTACTATTCATACTGTACATACTGTACATACTATTCATACTATTCATACTGTACATACTATACATACTATTCATACTGTACATACTATACATACTATTCATACTGTACATACTCTTCATACTATACATACTATTCATACTATACATACTATTCATACTGTACATACTATTCATACTATTCATACTGTACATACTATTCATACTATTCATACTGTACATACTATACATACTATTCATACTATACATACTATTCATACTATACATACTATACATACTATTCATACTATACATACTAAACATACTGTTTATACTATACATACTATTCATACTGTAGATACTATACATATTATTCATACTGTACATACTATACATATTATTCATACTGTACATACTATTCATACTGTACATACTGTTCATACTATACATACTATACATACTGTACATAATATACATACTATTTATACTATACATACTATTCATACTGTACATACTATACATACTATACATACTATTCATCCTATACATACATATACATACTATTTTTTACTAAACATACTATTTATACTATACATACTATTCATTCTATACATACTATTCATTCTATACATACTAATACTATACATACTATACATACTATTATTTCTACACATACTACTACTATACATACTATTCATACTATACATATAAATTCTATACATACTATGTATACCATGCATACCATACATACTATTCATACTATACATGCCATACATACTATTTATACTATACATACTATTCATACTATACATACTGTTCATTCTACACATACTACTACTATTCATACTATACATACTATTCATACTATTCATACTGTACATACTATACATACTATTCATACTGTACATACAATACATACTATTCATACTATACATACTATTCATACTATTCATACTATTCATACTGTACATACTATACATACTATTCATACTGTACATACTATACATACTATTCATACTATTCATACTGTACATACTATACATACTATTCATACTGTACATACTGTACATACTATACATACTATTCATACTGTACATACTGTACATACTACACATACTATTCATACTGTACATACTATACATACTATTCATACTATACATACTGTACATACTATTCATACTATACATACTGTACATACTATTTATACTATACATACTGTTCATACTATTTATACTATACATACTACACATACTATTTATACTATACATACTATTTATACTATACATACTATTCATACTGTACATACTATTCATACTATTCATAATGTACATACTGTACATACTATTCATACTGTACATATTATACATACTACTCATACTATACATACTATTCGTACTATACATACTATACATACTATTCATACTATTCATACTGTACATACTGTACATACTATTCATACTATTCATACTGTACATACTATACATACTATTCATACTGTACATACTATACATACTATTCATACTGTACATACTATTCATACTGTACATACTATACATACTATTCATGCTATACATACTGTACATACTATTAATACTATTCATACTGTTCATACTATTCATACTATACATACTATACATACTGTACATACTGTACATACTATTCATACTATTCATACTGTACATACTATACATACTATTCATACTGTACATACTATACATACTATTCATACTGTACATACTATTCATACTGTACATACTATACATACTATTCATGCTATACATACTGTACATACTATTAATACTATTCATACTGTTCATACTATTCATACTATTTATACTATACATACTATTCATACTGTACATACTATACATACTATTCATACTATACATACTATTCATTCTATACATACTATTCATACTATACATACTATTCATTCTACACATACTACTACTGTTCATACTATTCATACTGTACATACTATATATACTATTCATACTGTACATACTCTTCATACTATACATACTATTCATACTATACATACTATTCATACTATTCATACTGTACATACTATACATACTATTCATACTATTCATACTGTACATACTATACATACTATTCATACTATACATACTATTCATACTATACATACTATTCATACTGTACATACTATTCATACTGTACATACTATTCATACTGTACATACTATACATACTGTACATACTATTCATACTGTACATACTATACATACTATTCATACTGTACATACTATTCATACTGTACATACTATACATACTATTCATACTATACATACTATTCATACTGCACATACTATTCATACTGCACATACTATACATACTATTCATACTGTACATACTATTCATACTGTACATACTATACATACTATTCATACTGTACATACTATACATACTATTCATACTATACATACTATTCATACTATACATACTATTCATACTATTCATACTATTCATACTGTACATGCTATACATACTATTCATACTGTACATACTATTCATACTATTCATACTGTACATACTATTTATACTATACATACTATACATACTATACATACTATACATACTATTCATACTATTCATACTGTACATACTATACATACTATTCATACTATTCATACTGTACATACTATACATACTATTCATGCCGTACATACTATACATACTATACATACTATTCATACTATACATACTATTCATACTGTACATATATACATACTATTCAAACTGTACATACTATTTATACTATACATACTATACATACTATACATACTATTCATACTATTCATACTGTACATACTATTCATACTATTCATAATGTACATACTGTACATACTATTCATACTGTACATACTATACATACTATTCATACTATTCATACTGTACATACTATTCATACTATTCATACTATTCATACTATACATACTATTCATACTATTAATACTGTACATACTATACATACTATTCATACTATACATACTATATATACTATTCATACTGTACATGCTATTCCTACTATACATACTATTCATACTAAACATACTGTTTATTCTATACATACTATTCATACTCTACATACTATACATACTATTCATACTATTCATACTATACATACTATTCATACTGTACATACTATACATACTATTCATACTATACATACTATTCATACTAAACATACTGTTTATACTATACATACTATACATACTCTACATACTATACATACTATTCATACTGTACATACTATACATACTATACATACTATTCATACTTTACATACTATACATACTATTCATACTATACATACTATTCATACTATACATACTATTCATACTGTACATACTATTCATACTGTACATACTGTACATACTAATCATACTGTACATACTATTCATACTATAAAATACTATTCATACTGTACATACTATTCATACTATACATACTATTCATACTATACATACTATTCATTCTATACATACTACTACTATTCATACTATACATACTATTCATACTATTCATACTGTACATACTATACATACTATACATACTATACATACTATACATACTATACATACTATTCATACTATTCATACTGTACATACTATACATACTATTCATACTGTACATACTGTACATACTATACATACTATTCATACTGTACATACTGTACATACTACACATACTATTCATACTGTACATACTATACATACTATTCATACTATACATACTGTACATACTATTCATACTATACATACTGTACATACTATTTATACTATACATACTGTTCATACTATTTATACTATACATACTACACATACTATTTATACTATACATACTATTTATACTATACATACTATTCATACTGTACATACTGTTCATACTATTCATAATGTACATACTGTACATACTATTCATACTGTACATATTATACATACTACTCATACTATACATACTATTCGTACTATACATACTATACATACTATTCATACTATTCATACTGTACATACTGTACATACTATTCATACTGTACATACTATTCATACTATTCATAATGTACATACTGTACATACTATTCATACTGTACATACTATACATACTATTCATACTATTCATACTGTACATACTATTCATACTATTCATACTATTCATACTATACATACTATTCATACTATTAATACTGTACATACTATACATACTATTCATACTATACATACTATATATACTATTCATACTGTACATGCTATTCCTACTATACATACTATTCATACTAAACATACTGTTTATTCTATACATACTATTCATACTCTACATACTATACATACTATTCATACTATTCATACTATACATACTATTCATACTGTACATACTATACATACTATTCATACTATACATACTATTCATACTAAACATACTGTTTATACTATACATACTATACATACTCTACATACTATACATACTATACATACTATACATACTATTCATACTATTCATACTGTACATACTATACATACTATTCATACTGTACATACTGTACATACTATACATACTATTCATACTGTACATACTGTACATACTACACATACTATTCATACTGTACATACTATACATACTATTCATACTATACATACTGTACATACTATTCATACTATACATACTGTACATACTATTTATACTATACATACTGTTCATACTATTTATACTATACATACTACACATACTATTTATACTATACATACTATTTATACTATACATACTATTCATACTGTACATACTGTTCATACTATTCATAATGTACATACTGTACATACTATTCATACTGTACATATTATACATACTACTCATACTATACATACTATTCGTACTATACATACTATACATACTATTCATACTATTCATACTGTACATACTGTACATACTATTCATACTATTCATACTGTACATACTATACATACTATTCATACTGTACATACTATACATACTATTCATACTGTACATACTATTCATACTGTACATACTATACATACTATTCATGCTATACATACTGTACATACTATTAATACTATTCATACTGTTCATACTATTCATACTATACATACTATACATACTGTACATACTGTACATACTATTCATACTATTCATACTGTACATACTATACATACTATTCATACTGTACATACTATACATACTATTCATACTGTACATACTATTCATACTGTACATACTATACATACTATTCATGCTATACATACTGTACATACTATTAATACTATTCATACTGTTCATACTATTCATACTATTTATACTATACATACTATTCATACTGTACATACTATACATACTATTCATACTATACATACTATTCATTCTATACATACTATTCATACTATACATACTATTCATTCTACACATACTACTACTGTTCATACTATTCATACTGTACATACTATATATACTATTCATACTGTACATACTCTTCATACTATACATACTATTCATACTATACATACTATTCATACTATTCATACTGTACATACTATACATACTATTCATACTATTCATACTGTACATACTATACATACTATTCATACTATACATACTATTCATACTATACATACTATTCATACTGTACATACTATTCATACTGTACATACTATTCATACTGTACATACTATACATACTGTACATACTATTCATACTGTACATACTATACATACTATTCATACTGTACATACTATTCATACTGTACATACTATACATACTATTCATACTATACATACTATTCATACTGCATACTATTCATACTGCACATACTATACATACTATTCATACTGTACATACTATTCATACTGTACATACTATACATACTATTCATACTGTACATACTATACATACTATTCATACTATACATACTATTCATACTATACATACTATTCATACTATTCATACTATTCATACTGTACATGCTATACATACTATTCATACTGTACATACTATTCATACTATTCATACTGTACATACTATTTATACTATACATACTATACATACTATACATACTATACATACTATTCATACTATTCATACTGTACATACTATACATACTATTCATACTATTCATACTGTACATACTATACATACTATTCATGCCGTACATACTATACATACTATACATACTATTCATACTATACATACTATTCATACTGTACATATATACATACTATTCAAACTGTACATACTATTTATACTATACATACTATACATACTATACATACTATTCATACTATTCATACTGTACATACTATTCATACTATTCATAATGTACATACTGTACATACTATTCATACTGTACATACTATACATACTATTCATACTATTCATACTGTACATACTATTCATACTATTCATACTATTCATACTATACATACTATTCATACTATTAATACTGTACATACTATACATACTATTCATACTATACATACTATATATACTATTCATACTGTACATGCTATTCCTACTATACATACTATTCATACTAAACATACTGTTTATTCTATACATACTATTCATACTCTACATACTATACATACTATTCATACTATTCATACTATACATACTATTCATACTGTACATACTATACATACTATTCATACTATACATACTATTCATACTAAACATACTGTTTATACTATACATACTATACATACTCTACATACTATACATACTATTCATACTGTACATACTATACATACTATACATACTATTCATACTTTACATACTATACATACTATTCATACTATACATACTATTCATACTGTACATACTATTCATACTGTACATACTGTACATACTAATCATACTGTACATACTATTCATACTATAAAATACTATTCATACTGTACATACTATTCATACTATACATACTATTCATACTATACATACTATTCATTCTATACATACTACTACTATTCATACTATACATACTATTCATACTATTCATACTGTACATACTATACATACTATTCATACTATTCATACTGTACATACTATACATACTATTCATACTATACATACTATTCATACTATACATACTATTCATACTGTACATACTATTCATACTGTACATACTATTCATACTGTACATACTATACATACTGTACATACTATTCATACTGTACATACTATACATACTATTCATACTGTACATACTATTCATACTGTACATACTATACATACTATTCATACTATACATACTATTCATACTGCACATACTATTCATACTGCACATACTATACATACTATTCATACTGTACATACTATTCATACTGTACATACTATACATACTATTCATACTGTACATACTATACATACTATTCATACTATACATACTATTCATACTATACATACTATTCATACTATTCATACTATTCATACTGTACATGCTATACATACTATTCATACTGTACATACTATTCATACTATTCATACTGTACATACTATTTATACTATACATACTATACATACTATACATACTATACATACTATACATACTAATCATACTTACATACTGTACATACTATACATACTATTCATACTATTCATACTGTACATACTATACATACTATTCATGCCGTACATACTATACATACTATACATACTATTCATACTATACATACTATTCATACTGTACATATATACATACTATTCAAACTGTACATACTATTTATACTATACATACTATACATACTATACATACTATTCATACTATTCATACTGTACATACTATTCATACTATTCATAATGTACATACTGTACATACTATTCATACTGTACATACTATACATACTATTCATACTATTCATACTGTACATACTATTCATACTATTCATACTATTCATACTATACATACTATTCATACTATTAATACTGTACATACTATACATACTATTCATACTATACATACTATATATACTATTCATACTGTACATACTATTCCTACTATACATACTATTCATACTATACATACTATTCATACTATTCATACTATTCATACTGTACATACTATACATACTATTCATACTGTACATACTATACATACTATTCATACTGTACATACTATACATACTATTCATACTGTACATACTGTACATACTATACATACTATACATACTATACATACTATTCATACTATTCATACTGTACATACTATACATACTATTCATACTGTACATACTGTACATACTATACATACTATACATACTATTCATACTGTACATACTGTACATACTACACATACTATTCATACTGTACATACTATACATACTATTCATACTATACATACTGTACATACTATTCATACTATACATACTGTACATACTATTTATACTATACATACTGTTCATACTATTTATACTATACATACTACACATACTATTTATACTATACATACTATTTATACTATACATACTATTCATACTGTACATACTATTCATACTATTCATAATGTACATACTGTACATACTATTCATACTGTACATATTATACATACTACTCATACTATACATACTATTCGTACTATACATACTATACATACTATTCATACTATTCATACTGTACATACTGTACATACTATTCATACTATTCATACTGTACATACTATACATACTATTCATACTGTACATACTATACATACTATTCATACTGTACATACTATTCATACTGTACATACTATACATACTATTCATGCTATACATACTGTACATACTATTAATACTATTCATACTGTTCATACTATTCATACTATACATACTATACATACTGTACATACTGTACATACTATTCATACTATTCATACTGTACATACTATACATACTATTCATACTGTACATACTATACATACTATTCATACTGTACATACTATTCATACTGTACATACTATACATACTATTCATGCTATACATACTGTACATACTATTAATACTATTCATACTGTTCATACTATTCATACTATTTATACTATACATACTATTCATACTGTACATACTATACATACTATTCATACTATACATACTATTCATTCTATACATACTATTCATACTATACATACTATTCATTCTACACATACTACTACTGTTCATACTATTCATACTGTACATACTATATATACTATTCATACTGTACATACTCTTCATACTATACATACTATTCATACTATACATACTATTCATACTATTCATACTGTACATACTATACATACTATTCATACTATTCATACTGTACATACTATACATACTATTCATACTATACATACTATTCATACTATACATACTATTCATACTGTACATACTATTCATACTGTACATACTATTCATACTGTACATACTATACATACTGTACATACTATTCATACTGTACATACTATACATACTATTCATACTGTACATACTATTCATACTGTACATACTATACATACTATTCATACTATACATACTATTCATACTGCACATACTATTCATACTGCACATACTATACATACTATTCATACTGTACATACTATTCATACTGTACATACTATACATACTATTCATACTGTACATACTATACATACTATTCATACTATACATACTATTCATACTATACATACTATTCATACTATTCATACTATTCATACTGTACATGCTATACATACTATTCATACTGTACATACTATTCATACTATTCATACTGTACATACTATTTATACTATACATACTATACATACTATACATACTATTCATACTATTCATACTGTACATACTATACATACTATTCATACTATTCATACTGTACATACTATACATACTATTCATGCCGTACATACTATACATACTATACATACTATTCATACTATACATACTATTCATACTGTACATATATACATACTATTCAAACTGTACATACTATTTATACTATACATACTATTCATACTATTCATACTGTACATACTATTCATACTATTCATAATGTACATACTGTACATACTATTCATACTGTACATACTATACATACTATTCATACTATTCATACTGTACATACTATTCATACTATTCATACTATTCATACTATACATACTATTCATACTATTAATACTGTACATACTATACATACTATTCATACTATACATACTATATATACTATTCATACTGTACATACTATTCCTACTATACATACTATTCATACTAAACATACTGTTTATTCTATACATACTATTCATACTCTACATACTATACATACTATTCATACTATTCATACTATACATACTATTCATACTGTACATACTATACATACTATTCATACTATACATACTATTCATACTAAACATACTGTTTATACTATACATACTATACATACTCTACATACTATACATACTATTCATACTGTACATACTATACATACTATACATACTATTCATACTTTACATACTATACATACTATTCATACTATACATACTATTCATACTATACATACTATTCATACTGTACATACTATTCATACTGTACATACTGTACATACTAATCATACTGTACATACTATTCATACTATAAAATACTATTCATACTGTACATACTATTCATACTATACATACTATTCATACTATACATACTATTCATTCTATACATACTACTACTATTCATACTATACATACTATTCATACTATTCATACTGTACATACTATACATACTATTCATACTATTCATACTGTACATACTATACATACTATTCATACTATACATACTATTCATACTATACATACTATTCATACTGTACATACTATTCATACTGTACATACTATTCATACTGTACATACTATACATACTGTACATACTATTCATACTGTACATACTATACATACTGTACATACTATTCATACTGTACATACTATTCATACTGTACATACTATTCATACTGTACATACTATTCATACTGTACATACTATACATACTATTCATACTATACATACTATTCATACTGCACATACTATTCATACTGCACATACTATTCATACTATTCATACTGTACATACTATTCATACTGTACATACTATACATACTATTCATACTATACATACTATTCATACTATTCATACTATTCATACTATTCATACTATTCATACTGTACATGCTATACATACTATTCATACTGTACATACTATTCATACTATTCATACTGTACATACTATTTATACTATACATACTATACATACTATACATACTATACATACTATTCATACTGTACATACTGTACATACTATACATACTATTCATACTATTCATACTGTACATACTATACATACTATTCATGCCGTACATACTATACATACTATACATACTATTCATACTATACATACTATTCATACTGTACATACTATACATACTATTCATACTGTACATACTATACATACTATTCATACTATACATACTATTCATACTATACATACTATTCATACTATTCATACTATTCATACTGTACATGCTATACATACTATTCATACTGTACATACTATTCATACTATTCATACTGTACATACTATTTATACTATACATACTATACATACTATACATACTATACATACTATTCATACTATTCATACTGTACATACTATACATACTATTCATACTATTCATACTGTACATACTATACATACTATTCATGCCGTACATACTATACATACTATACATACTATTCATACTATACATACTATTCATACTGTACATATATACATACTATTCAAACTGTACATACTATTTATACTATACATACTATACATACTATACATACTATTCATACTATTCATACTGTACATACTATTCATACTATTCATAATGTACATACTGTACATACTATTCATACTGTACATACTATACATACTATTCATACTATTCATACTGTACATACTATTCATAATATTCATACTATTCATACTATACATACTATTCATACTATTAATACTGTACATACTATACATACTATTCATACTATACATACTATATATACTATTCATACTGTACATGCTATTCCTACTATACATACTATTCATACTAAACATACTGTTTATTCTATACATACTATTCATACTCTACATACTATACATACTATTCATACTATTCATACTATACATACTATTCATACTGTACATACTATACATACTATTCATACTATACATACTATTCATACTAAACATACTGTTTATACTATACATACTATACATACTCTACATACTATACATACTATTCATACTGTACATACTATACATACTATACATACTATTCATACTTTACATACTATACATACTATTCATACTATACATACTATTCATACTATACATACTATTCATACTGTACATACTATTCATACTGTACATACTGTACATACTAATCATACTGTACATACTATTCATACTATAAAATACTATTCATACTGTACATACTATTCATACTATACATACTATTCATACTATACATACTATTCATTCTATACATACTACTACTATTCATACTATACATACTATTCATACTATTCATACTGTACATACTATACATACTATACATACTATACATACTATACATACTATTCATACTATTCATACTGTACATACTATACATACTATTCATACTGTACATACTGTACATACTATACATACTATTCATACTGTACATACTGTACATACTACACATACTATTCATACTGTACATACTATACATACTATTCATACTATACATACTGTACATACTATTCATACTATACATACTGTACATACTATTTATACTATACATACTGTTCATACTATTTATACTATACATACTACACATACTATTTATACTATACATACTATTTATACTATACATACTATTCATACTGTACATACTATTCATACTATTCATAATGTACATACTGTACATACTATTCATACTGTACATATTATACATACTACTCATACTATACATACTATTCGTACTATACATACTATACATACTATTCATACTATTCATACTGTACATACTATACATACTATTCATACTGTACATACTATACATACTATTCATACTGTACATACTATTCATACTGTACATACTATACATACTATTCATGCTATACATACTGTACATACTATTAATACTATTCATACTGTTCATACTATTCATACTATTTATACTATACATACTATTCATACTGTACGTACTATACATACTATTCATACTATACATACTATTCATTCTATACATACTATTCATACTATACATACTATTCATTCTACACATACTACTACTGTTCATACTATTCATACTGTACATACTATATATACTATTCATACTGTACATACTCTTCATACTATACATACTATTCATACTATACATACTATTCATACTATTCATACTGTACATACTATACATACTATTCATACTATTCATACTGTACATACTATACATACTATTCATACTATACATACTATTCATACTATACATACTATTCATACTGTACATACTATTCATACTGTACATACTATTCATACTGTACATACTATACATACTGTACATACTATTCATACTGTACATACTATACATACTATTCATACTGTACATACTATTCATACTGTACATACTATACATACTATTCATACTATACATACTATTCATACTGCACATACTATTCATACTGCACATACTATACATACTATTCATACTGTACATACTATTCATACTGTACATACTATACATACTATTCATACTGTACATACTATACATACTATTCATACTATACATACTATTCATACTATACATACTATTCATACTATTCATACTATTCATACTGTACATGCTATACATACTATTCATACTGTACATACTATTCATACTATTCATACTGTACATACTATTTATACTATACATACTATACATACTATACATACTATACATACTATTCATACTATTCATACTGTACATACTATACATACTATTCATACTATTCATACTGTACATACTATACATACTATTCATGCCGTACATACTATACATACTATACATACTATTCATACTATACATACTATTCATACTGTACATATATACATACTATTCAAACTGTACATACTATTTATACTATACATACTATACATACTATACATACTATTCATACTATTCATACTGTACATACTATTCATACTATTCATAATGTACATACTGTACATACTATTCATACTGTACATACTATACATACTATTCATACTATTCATACTGTACATACTATTCATACTATTCATACTATTCATACTACATACTATTCATACTATTAATACTGTACATACTATACATACTATTCATACTATACATACTATATATACTATTCATACTGTACATGCTATTCCTACTATACATACTATTCATACTAAACATACTGTTTATTCTATACATACTATTCATACTCTACATACTATACATACTATTCATACTATTCATACTATACATACTATTCATACTGTACATACTATACATACTATTCATACTATACATACTATTCATACTAAACATACTGTTTATACTATACATACTATACATACTCTACATACTATACATACTATTCATACTGTACATACTATACATACTATACATACTATTCATACTTTACATACTATACATACTATTCATACTATACATACTATTCATACTATACATACTATTCATACTGTACATACTATTCATACTGTACATACTGTACATACTAATCATCTGTACATACTATTCATACTATAAAATACTATTCATACTGTACATACTATTCATACTATACATACTATTCATACTATACATTACTATTCATTCTATACATACTACTACTATTCATACTATACATACTATTCATACTATTCATACTGTACATACTATACATACTATACATTACTATACATACTATACATACTATACATACTATTCATACTATTCATACTGTACATACTATACATACTATTCATACTGTACATACTGTACATACTATACATACTATTCATTACTGTACATACTGTACATACTACACATACTATCATACTGTACATACTATACATACTATTCATACTATACATACTGTACATACTATTCATACTATACATACTGTACATACTATTTATACTATACATACTGTTCATACTATTTATACTATACATACTACACATACTATTTATACTATACATACTATTTATACTATACATACTATTCATACTGTACATACTGTTCATACTATTCATAATGTACATACTGTACATACTATTCATACTGTACATATTATACATACTACTCATACTATACATACTATTCGTACTATACATACTATACATACTATTCATACTATTCATACTGTACATACTGTACATACTATTCATACTGTACATACTATTCATACTATTCATAATGTACATACTGTACATACTATTCATACTGTACATACTATACATACTATTCATACTATTCATACTGTACATACTATTCATACTATTCATACTATTCATACTATACATACTATTCATACTATTAATACTGTACATACTATACATACTATTCATACTATACATACTATATATACTATTCATACTGTACATGCTATTCCTACTATACATACTATTCATACTAAACATACTGTTTATTCTATACATACTATTCATACTCTACATACTATACATACTATTCATACTATTCATACTATACATACTATTCATACTGTACATACTATACATACTATTCATACTATACATACTATTCATACTAAACATACTGTTTATACTATACATACTATACATACTCTACATACTATACATACTATACATACTATACATACTATTCATACTATTCATACTGTACATACTATACATACTATTCATACTGTACATACTGTACATACTATACATACTATTCATACTGTACATACTGTACATACTACACATACTATTCATACTGTACATACTATACATACTATTCATACTATACATACTGTACATACTATTCATACTATACATACTGTACATACTATTTATACTATACATACTGTTCATACTATTTATACTATACATACTACACATACTATTTATACTATACATACTATTTATACTATACATACTATTCATACTGTACATACTGTTCATACTATTCATAATGTACATACTGTACATACTATTCATACTGTACATATTATACATACTACTCATACTATACATACTATTCGTACTATACATACTATACATACTATTCATACTATTCATACTGTACATACTGTACATACTATTCATACTATTCATACTGTACATACTATACATACTATTCATACTGTACATACTATACATACTATTCATACTGTACATACTATTCATACTGTACATACTATACATACTATTCATGCTATACATACTGTACATACTATTAATACTATTCATACTGTTCATACTATTCATACTATACATACTATACATACTGTACATACTGTACATACTATTCATACTATTCATACTGTACATACTATACATACTATTCATACTGTACATACTATACATACTATTCATACTGTACATACTATTCATACTGTACATACTATACATACTATTCATGCTATACATACTGTACATACTATTAATACTATTCATACTGTTCATACTATTCATACTATTTATACTATACATACTATTCATACTGTACATACTATACATACTATTCATACTATACATACTATTCATTCTATACATACTATTCATACTATACATACTATTCATTCTACACATACTACTACTGTTCATACTATTCATACTGTACATACTATATATACTATTCATACTGTACATACTCTTCATACTATACATACTATTCATACTATACATACTATTCATACTATTCATACTGTACATACTATACATACTATTCATACTATTCATACTGTACATACTATACATACTATTCATACTATACATACTATTCATACTATACATACTATTCATACTGTACATACTATTCATACTGTACATACTATTCATACTGTACATACTATACATACTGTACATACTATTCATACTGTACATACTATACATACTATTCATACTGTACATACTATTCATACTGTACATACTATACATACTATTCATACTATACATACTATTCATACTGCATACTATTCATACTGCACATACTATACATACTATTCATACTGTACATACTATTCATACTGTACATACTATACATACTATTCATACTGTACATACTATACATACTATTCATACTATACATACTATTCATACTATACATACTATTCATACTATTCATACTATTCATACTGTACATGCTATACATACTATTCATACTGTACATACTATTCATACTATTCATACTGTACATACTATTTATACTATACATACTATACATACTATACATACTATACATACTATTCATACTATTCATACTGTACATACTATACATACTATTCATACTATTCATACTGTACATACTATACATACTATTCATGCCGTACATACTATACATACTATACATACTATTCATACTATACATACTATTCATACTGTACATATATACATACTATTCAAACTGTACATACTATTTATACTATACATACTATACATACTATACATACTATTCATACTATTCATACTGTACATACTATTCATACTATTCATAATGTACATACTGTACATACTATTCATACTGTACATACTATACATACTATTCATACTATTCATACTGTACATACTATTCATACTATTCATACTATTCATACTATACATACTATTCATACTATTAATACTGTACATACTATACATACTATTCATACTATACATACTATATATACTATTCATACTGTACATGCTATTCCTACTATACATACTATTCATACTAAACATACTGTTTATTCTATACATACTATTCATACTCTACATACTATACATACTATTCATACTATTCATACTATACATACTATTCATACTGTACATACTATACATACTATTCATACTATACATACTATTCATACTAAACATACTGTTTATACTATACATACTATACATACTCTACATACTATACATACTATTCATACTGTACATACTATACATACTATACATACTATTCATACTTTACATACTATACATACTATTCATACTATACATACTATTCATACTGTACATACTATTCATACTGTACATACTGTACATACTAATCATACTGTACATACTATTCATACTATAAAATACTATTCATACTGTACATACTATTCATACTATACATACTATTCATACTATACATACTATTCATTCTATACATACTACTACTATTCATACTATACATACTATTCATACTATTCATACTGTACATACTATACATACTATTCATACTATTCATACTGTACATACTATACATACTATTCATACTATACATACTATTCATACT
>CM075189.1:5273089-5365589 GCA_037577475.1 Chaunax sp. Z400
ATGATTCAATATCTTTTTCCACAACTGGGGAGATGCCTTTTGATATTTTGGGTATTTTGGATTTTTTTTTTTTATTTTGAAAATTGAACATTTTCTGACAGTTGCAATTAACAAGAATTGCAATTAACAAGGACAGCTAAATAACTTCTTTCTCATTGTCTGGTATAGGTATGGTATAGGATACTGTGTATTTCAAGCTTTTTTTCAAGCCATCATTATATACAGGATAACTGCAGGGAGACAGGAAATAGGGAGAGAGAGAGGGGGGGAGAAGAGCCACAGGTGGAAGCAAAACCTGCTGCAATGAGGAGGACCCTCCATTCATGGATCATCTGATTTACTGACTGAGCTGAACGACGCCCCAGTGTTTGTTTATCTGTTCCAGTCTCCTCTGACTTCTGTTGATCCCCGACTATCAATTTGTGTTCAAAACAAAGACTGTTACAAACACCATCCATCGTGTCCCACTGAGAGTATCCACCATGGTAACAAGGCAACCGTTACATTATTATTTATGGGCTATGAGTCAAGTGTGACACTTTGTGATAAAAGTCAGTAAAACGGTCCCTCTGTCTCAACCCTGCCATACAACGCCCAATAAAACCGTAAAATATGTAATTATTAGATTTAGATTTTTGTATGAATAAAACAAATCAAATTAGTATAGAAAAAAACAACAAATAAGCATTTTTTCCTAAGATGTCAAACTATTCCTTTAACTTTAGAAAGTATGCTATTAAATTTCTTCCACGCATATTAGTTTTTTTCCCAATGTCATAAAAGGGGCTCCGTATAAAGCACCACATGACTTAGTTTGAACCTACCGTATGACAGGGTGACTATATATCTGGAGAGTCTTGCCTTTATAATGTAATGATTCTTTTAAACGATTCCTCTGATCTCTGTTGCTACAGAGGTTGCTACATTCATTTGCAGGCATTGCTGCAGCGGTAACCCTGGTAACAGAGTGGTGGGGGGAGAGAGGGGGAATTGTTTTTCCAGCAGTAGTTGCAGTGTGCACTAACAACCACCAGGTGGCGCAGGACTGCAGCCTCTCTCTTGCATGGGCTGTCTTACCGGCCCTATACTGATATTAGAGCAGCTGTAACTTCTTTTTCACATTCAATAAGCACAAACCTTTACCATGTAGGTTCTGAAATATTACTAGGTAAAACATGACAATTTACTCAGTAAGTACACAGAAACTGTACTGTAAAAGGAAGCCTTGTTTTGTACCATGTAGGTTCTGAAATATTACGAAGTAAAACATGACAATTTACTCAGAAAGTAAACAGAAACTATATTGCAAAGGTAAGAAATGTTTAATTTCTAAGTATTCCAAAAATAGTCAATAAAAGAAATAAACTACAATAACTTAAATATCTCCTCCAGACACATAAAGACATATTACTATGTTAAATACTTAAACAGCATTTACTTCTTCTCAAACTGAACATTCAACTGTTGGAACTGAAAAAAAAATACATGTGAGTGGAGAGGGCTTTTAAAATTTTCTTACCATGTAAACATGTTGACACAACAGTGTTCAGAGAGACAACCCCCTAAAATAAACTAGAAATACACTATGCTGGTCTACAAAGTGCAAAACAATGGTATTACAGTGCAGTAGTATCGCCCCTCATTTCCTGAATTTATATTGTATGGGGAGCAGCTCAGATTCTTTCTTCATTTTTGTAATTTTTTCCCTGAGAGGTTTGTTGCCCTCTAAGAAGTCCTTGCAGGTTTTCCCATAATTGGTTAGAATGTCTTCGTTAGTGAACACTGGCAGTGGTCCAAAGTTTTTACCCTCTGTGGCAATCATAATTTCAGCAATGACAGCAGTCAAGGCGATCGTGTTCCTGTACACGTCCAGTGTCTTGCAGCTGAGGTTCACACTCCTGGTGCACCTAAACTCTTTTAGGACAGCTCGGTATCTGTGCACAATGTCCTCTGGACTCTGAACTACATCACAAACAGGACATTCTGGAGTTAGACACAAAAATAAACCAAACTAAACTAGTCTCAGCACTACGCTACTTCACACCAGTGTTACATCAGTAAAGTACATCAAGAATTAAAGGATTTACGTTTCAGCAGGATTTGGGAAAATGTGTCCATGCATTTATTTTCAGCATACTCGACTACTGTAACAGATCAGACAGCTGCAGCTGATTCAGATCGCTGCTGCTAGAGTCCCAACTAACTTAACTCTTGTATGTTTTTAATTGTACTAAATTGTCCTTTTATAGTGCGTGTCTTTTGCACTTTGTCTTGATGCTTTAAATGTTTTATGTAAAGCAATTTGAATTGCATTGTTGTTGAGATGTGCTATACAAATCAACTTTCCTTGCCTTACAGTAGTGATTACACTAAAATATAGGCCCAGCCTCGAATATAAATGTATATAAATCGTAGATTGTCTGTGTGTTGGCACTGACCTTAGCCTAATCACTCAACACATGAGAGTGCTACATTGAAACTCAACTGGAAATATGACAAATTGCAGTGACATAAAGATTAAAAAAGTTCCATAGTCCATGCTAGATTCATTTTTCTAACACGTATAACTTCAACACTATTAAATAAGGAGACAACCAAACAGAACAAGTCATCAGAATGTGTGGGTAATCAAGGTAAGGTAATCAAGGGGTGGAGAAAGAACTCTGATAACCTACAAGCTACATATAAATGTAATATAACTGTAGGCCACCTCTTTCCAAATAATGGAAATAACCTCTTTTTCCAAATGTTGTAGTTTTTTTTCTTGTTCTTCTTGTTCTTCTTCCTCTTCCTCTCTGAGTCTGACTCAGAGTCAGATGCCGAAGAGTCTGAGGAATCCATAAGTTTCCTTTTGTGGGACCCTTAAACAGAGTAACAAAAATCATAAAATATCTTGATAGATTTTTTTTATTTTCCACATACAATGCTCTTCTTGTAGTATACTTATATTATTCATTTGCATAATGTGGGGATATCAAATCAATGCATGCAAAATAACAAGCAACTCATTTAGACGGTGGAAATAGCCTTCTGTGTTGGTTTTGGGAGGAAAAAGTGTCTGGATACCCTTTGGAGTTGTTGAGGGGCCGGTCTTCACTGGGTTGAGAGTTTTCTCCCTAAGGAAATCCTGCTCCTCTTTCAGAAGCCTGATCTCCTCTTTTGACTATTTATAGTTCTGTTGAAACTTATCCATGGTTGGAGCGGTGGCTTTTGTTGGAATCTCTAAAACTAAAAAAGATGCAAACAGAAATGTATTTCAAATTTTGTGGTCAGTCATAACCTGTTCTATTTTAATCATACTGCTAAGCTTTGTGGCGACACAATTCCACGGACCAGAACAAAGGAGGGTGATGTACCATTTCCAGGACACATCACCTCAAGACTCAAGACCCTGACAGTAATTCAGATCCCCGCGGAGACACACCTGAAGAACAGCGGCCCAGTGTGCTGCGACCTCATGCCAAGGACCTTACTCTGATCTGGCAAGACCTGAGTGTGAACCCAGTGATCCACTTAATGGCTAAATACAGTAAATAGCCTAAATATTTGAGGACAGTCTATAGTATATTTATTACCTGGTGATGTTGCAATTATTACAGCTCTATTATGGAAAGCCAGTTACAATTACTGTACATATAGTAACTGCATTCTAAAAAAATAAAAAAATAAAAAATGACTTTCTTTGCTAAGAGAGCAAGGAGAGAGGAAAATGGAGAGGAGATACAACTGCACAATAAGATAGAATATTACAACAACAGTGATGATAAATATAGCAGCACAAGCCTGGTAAAACAATCCTTCAATCAAAAGCTACACATAAAACACTTAATTTTTAAACTGTAATTGTATCCTTTGCAATGTAACAATAAGTTACCTTCACCATTTGACTGTACTGGGTCATCTGGTGGATTTTTGCTCCTTTTGGTTTGTCTGGTGACTCCTGTCCTTGGCATGATTGTATTCTAAAAATATTCAATAAGATATCAAAATTATATTTTTAAAAATTAAATTAGATTAACTTATGTAAACGCCAAGTCAAAGATTAATTGATTAGCTGTAATTTCTTTTAACACCAGGAATGTAACAAAGCAGCAACCTGGCCAATTGAGGCTCCAAAAGTGAGTATCCCCATAGAGCTAAATGTTTGTTTGCAGCCTGCTACAAAAACGCTTTTGGTCGCTATAGATAATTATGATTTTAATAATAGATTTGAGCATCACTGTGAAGAATGTTCAGAGTTTGAGTATTTAGCATAGTAATGATAGGTGTCTGGAGGGGATATTTAAGTTATTATTGTAGTTTCTTTTATTGACGTTCTTTGGAACACTTAGAAATTAAACATTTATTACCTTTGCAATATAGTTTCTGTATACTTAATGAGTAAATTGTCATGTTTTACTTAGTAATATTTCAGAACCTACATGGTAAAGGTTTGTGCTTATTGAATGTGAAAAAGAAGAATATATTTACAAAGGACATGGTAAGAACATGGTAAAAACGTGGAAACAAACAAGGCTTCCTTTTACAGTACAGTTTCTGTGTACTTACTGAGTAAATTGTCATGTTTTACCTAGTAATATTTCAGAACCTACATGGTAAAAGTTTGTCTTTATTGCGTGAGAAAGGGAATAATATATTGCTAATCTGAATTTACCATATATTTACCTTGTAAATACCTAGTATTTCTGCTGTAGTATCTCTTATTTACCTACTTATTACCAATGATAATTACCCAATAATATACTATATTTACCATAAATTTACTAGGTAAATACCAAGTATTTGAGCTGTAGTTTCCCTGTATTTACCTAGGCTACTTATTAGCAGTGGTAATTACCTAATAATAGCCCATTTTTGATGGGTAAATACCTAGTATTTCAGATGTAGTTTCTATGTATTTAAAAAAAAATTTTTTGCCTGTGGTAATGACCTAATGAAATATTATAATATTCCATATATTACCTTTTCTTCCACCTGTATTTTCTCTTTATTTACTTATTTATTAAGTGGTAATGGCCCAATAATATATTATAATTTACCATATATTTGGAATTATGGAATTATATGTATTACCTGCTCACATTAGCATCTGGATATATATTGATTGTTTGCTCACATCTTTTTTTTCATTTCTATAGATCGCCTGCTCAAATCAGCATTTGGATCTCTATAGATCGCCTGCTCAGATCATACTTCTATTGATCGTTCGCTCATATCAACATTTGTATTTCTATGCCTGCTTGTTCGCATCAGCATCTGGATTTCTATGGATTGCCTGCTCAAATCAGCATTTGTATTTCTATTGATTGTTCGTTCACATCAGCATTTGTGTTTCTATTGATCACCTGTTCGCAATCGGCATATTTATTTCTATTGACGGTTCCATCACATCGGCATTTGGATTCCTATTGATCATCTGCTCACTTCAGCATCTGGATTTCTATTGATTGTTCGCTTGCATCAGCATCTGGATTTCTATGGATCACATATTCAGATCAGTATTTTAATTTCTATTGGTCGCCTGCTCACATCAGCATTCGGATATCTTTTGATCGCCTGCTCACATCAGCATTTGTATTTCTATTGATCGTTCGCTCACATCAGCATCTGGATTTCTATTGATCGCCTGCTCACATCAGCATTTGGTTTTCTATGGATCTTCTGCTCACATCAGCATTTGGATTTCTATTGATCGTTCGCTCACATCAGCATCTGGATTTACTTGGATCGCCTGCTCAGATCAGCATTTGTATTTTTATGGATCTTCTTGTCCCATCATCATTTGGATTTCTATGGATCACCTGTTCGCATCAGCATTTTTATTTTTGTGGATCGCCTGCTCGCATCACCATTTATATTTATATTGATCGCCCGTTCACATCAGCATTTGGATTTCCTCTGATCGCCTGTTCGCATCAGCTTTGTATATCTTTGGGTCGCTTTTCCGACTATTTAAATGTGAAGTATCGGGGGAAAAGGGCCTGTGTCTTCAAAATACTCTAGTAATCTGACAAGTTTTCAACCTTTGTCTGTTCCTCTATGCTATTCTAGGAAGGGCTCAGACACACAGAGAAAAACACTACTGTTCTTGGGAATTTAGCTGTAACTTCAGAAAGAATGACCGGAAACTAACTTTTATTACTTTTACTTTTAATGAAGAACTGAGCAGTTTACAGAGAAAAAGAAAACATCTTCTGATAACATTTCTTCTGTTGACAACATGGCTAACAACTTCTTCTGTTGAAGCCTACTTCCCTTAGTTGCAGATAGAGCGAGTGCAAACCGCTTCTGCCCCCTTGAACACATATGCGAATTAAAAGTATTAGAAAATTCAGGCCAACTAGCCTCTTTGGTTCATCACTCAACTACGATGATGAGTTCACTGCACTGAACCATTATTGACTAAATAAAAATAGTGTTCCACTGAACTGAAAACAGATTTTCAGTGCAGAAATATCCTATTTATTACCAATCAAGAGTTTGTATCGAGTACAAGCGGCACATGTGCAGGGATTTTGTCATAACTGCGTATTCGGTGCACGACGCCTTCATACCATAAAGCAAAGTTAGCCTTAAATGCCATATATTATGTTATTAGACAACAAGTAGTCTCTCTTAAAACATCAAAGCAGTGGTTTTTTGATGATGCTATCCCTAACTAACCCAACCCTAACCCTAATGTAACCCTAATGCTCGTTTTCCTCAAATTATGCAATTCTTTCCATCTTTGTTGTGTAATAAAAACTTTATTTTCAATGTTGCATTCTTGATACTTATGTTTTCTGTTAGAAGACATATAGCACTATACGTACAATTATTATGAAGTACTTGTACCTTGTACTTTTCGAGTAATCCTACCTTTAAATACCATGCATCGATCAAAATAATGCTTTTTTCCTCAAATAATGCAATTCTTTCCAAATTTGATGTGTAATAAAAAACTTTATTTTCAATAGTGTTTTCATGCCACTTCTATTTTCTGTTAGAGCACATAGAGCACAACATATACAATTATTATGAAATACTTGTACCTTGTACTTTTCGAGTAATCCTACCTTGAAATACCATGTATCGATCAAAATAATGCTTTTTTTCCTCCAAAAATGCATTCTTTCCAAAATTGATGTGCAATAAAAACTTTATTGTGAATACTATATTCAAGCTCAACACATAACAAAAACAACATAAGACATAACACAAACAACATAACAAATAACACATACAACATAAGACATAAGACATAACACATACAACATAACACATAAAACATAACACATAAGACATAACACATACAATATAACACAACACATAAAACATAACACATAAGACATAACACATACAATATAACACAACACATAAAACATAACACATAAGACATAACACATACAACATAAAACATCACACATACAACATAAGAATTAACACATACAACATAACACATAACACATAAAACATAACACAAAAAACATAAGACATAACACATAAAACATAACACATACAACATAAGACATAACACATATAACATTACACATAAGACATAACACATAAGATATAACACATAAATATAAAACAAAAAACAACACATACAACATAAGAATTAACACATACGACATAACACATAAAACATAACACATAACACATAAAACATAACACATAACACATACAACATAAGACATAACACATAAAACATTACACATAAGACATAACACATAAGATATAACACATAAATATAAAACAAAAAACATAACACATACAACATAAGAATTAAAACATACGACATAACACATAAGATATAACACATAAAACATAACACATACAACATAAGACATAACACATAAAACATTACACATAAGACATAACACATAAGATATAACACATAAATATAAAACAAAAAACATAACACATACAACATAAGAATTAAAACATACGACATAACACATAACACATAAAACTTAACACATAAGACATAACACATAACACATAAAACATAACACATATAACATAACACATAAGACATAACACAAACAACATTACACATAAGACATAACACATAAGATATAACACAAATATAAAACAAAAAACATAACACATACAACATAAGAATTAACAAATATGACATAACACATAACACATAACACATAAAACATAACACATAACACATACAACATAAGAATTAACAAATATGACATAAGACATAACGCATACAATATAACACAACACATAAAACATAACACATAAGACATAACACATACAACATAAAACATAACACATACAACATAAGAATTAACAAATATGACATAAGACATAACGCATACAATATAACACAACACATAAAACATAACACATAAGACATAACACATACAACATAAAACATAACACATACAACATAAGAATTAACACATACAACATAAAACATAACACATAACAAATATAACATTACACATAAGACATAAAACATAACACATAACACATACAACATAAGACATAACACATACAACATAACACATAAAACATAACACATAAGACATAACGCATACAATATAACACAACACATAAAACATAACACATAAGACATAACACATAACACATAAAACATAACACAAAAAACATAAGACATAACACAAAAAACATAAGACATAACACATAACACATAAAACATAACACAAAAAACATAAGACATAACACATACAACATAAGAATTAACACATACAACATAACACATAAGACAGAACACACATAATAAGACATTACACCTAAAACATAACATACAAGATATAACACATACAACATAACACATAAGACAGAACACACAACATAAGACATTACACCTAAAACATAACATACAAGATATAACACATACAACATAACACATAACACATAAAACATAACACATACAACATAAGACATAACACATACAACATAAGACATAACACATACAACATAACACATAAGCAATAACACATAAATATAAAACAAAAAACATAACACATACAACATAACACATAACACATAAAACATAACACATAACACATACAACATAAGATTTAACACATACAACATAAGACATAACAAATACAACATAACACATAAAACATAACACATAAGATATAACACATAAATATAAAACAAAAAACATAACACATAACACATACGACATAACACTTACGACATAACACATAACACATAAAACATAACACATAACACATAACACATAAAACATAACACATAACACATACAACATAAGACATAACACATAAGATATAACACATAAATATAAAACAAAAAACATAACACATACAACATATTACATAACACATAAAACATAACACATATAACATAACACATAAGACATAACACATATAACATAACACATACAACATAACACATAAGACATAACACATACAACATAACACAACACATAAAACATAACACATAAGACATAACACATACAACATAACACAACACATAAAACATAACACATAAGACATAACACATACAACATAACACATAAGATATAACACAAACATAAAACATAAAACATAACATACAACATAAGAATTAACACATAAAACATAACACATAAGACATAACACATACAACATAAAACATAACACATACAACATAAGAATTAACACATACAACATAAGACATAACACATAAGATATAACACAAACATAAAACATAAAAAATAACATACAACATAAGAATTAACACATAAGACATAACACAAACAACATAACAAATAACACATACGACAGAACACATACAACATAACACATAACACATAAGATATAACACAAACATAAAACATAAAACATAACATACAGCATAAGAATTAACACATAAGACATAACACATAACACATACAACATAAGAATTAACACATAAGACATAACACATAAGATATAACACAAACATAAAACATAAAACATAACATACAACATAAGAATTAACACATAAGACATAACACATACAACATAAAACATAACACATACAACATAAGAATTAACACATACAACATAAGACATAACACATAAAACATAAAACACAAGTCATAACACATAACAATTAACACATAAGACATACCACATACAACTAAACACATAACACATACAACATAAGACATAACACATACAACATAACATACAAGACATAACACATAACACATAAAACATAACACATACAACATAAGACATAACACATAAAACATAACACATAATATAACACATAAATATAAAACAAAAAACATAACACATACAACATAAGAATTAACACATACGACATAACACATAACACATAAAACATAACACATAAGACATAACACATATAACATAACACATATAACATAACACATATAACATAACACATAAAACATAACACATATAACATAACACATAAGACATAACACAAACAACATAACAAATAACACATACAACATAACACATACAACATAAGACATAACACATACAACATAACACATAAAACATACAATAAGACATAACACATACAACATAACACAACACATAAAACATAACACATAACATAACACATAAGACATAACACATACAACATAGGAATTAACACATACAACATAACACATAAGACAGAACACACAACATAAAACATAACACATAAAACATAACACAAAAGACATAACACATGCAACATAACACAACACATAAAACATAACACATAAGACATAACACATACAACTTAAGGATTCACACATACAACATAACACATAAGACAGAACACACAACATAAGACATTACACATAAAACATAACATACAACATATAACACATACAACATAACACATAACACATAAAACATAACACAAAAAACATAAGACATAACACATACAACATAAGACATAACACATATAACATAACACATAAGACATAACACATACAACATAAAACATAACACATACAACATAAGACATAACACATAAAACATAACACACAAGTCATAACACATAACAATGAACACATAAGACATAACACATACAACATAAAACATAACACATACAACATAAAACATAACACATAAGACAGAACACACAACATAAGACATTACACATAAAACATAACATACAACATATAACACATACAACATAACACATAACACATAAAACATAACACAAAAAACATAAGACATAACACATACAACATAAAACATAACACATACAACATAAGACATAACACATACAACATAAGACATAACACATAAAACATAACACACAAGTCATAACACATATAACATAACACATAAGACATAACACATACAACATAAAACATAACACATACAACATAAGACATAACACATAAAACATAACACACAAGTCATAACACATAACAATGAACACATAAGACATACCACATACAACTAAACACATAACACATACAACATAAGACATAACACATACAACATAACACACAAGACATAACACACAACATAAAACATAACACATAACACATACAACATAACACAACACATTAAACATAACACATAAAACATAACACATACAACTTAAGAATTAACACATACAACATAACACATAAGACAGAACACACAACATAAGACATAACACATACAACATAAGATATAACACATACAACATAAGACATAACACATACAACATAAGACATAACACATACAACATAACACATAAAACATAACACATAAGACATAACACATACAACATAACACAATACATAAAACATAACATATAAGACATAAGATAAGATAAGATAAGATAAGATAAGATATCCCTTTATTAGTCCCACAGTGGGGAAATTTACAGTATTGCAGCAACACAGTGTACAAAAAAAACACAGCAGGAGGAGGGGAAATAACATTTTTAAAAATACAATACAATAAAGGAGGGGGGGTGAAGTGTCTCAAAAATATATTCACAGTACTATTAGAAAAAGTGTCTCAGTAATTCTCACAGTACTACTAATTGTTTGGTCTACTGGGAGCAGTGCTGATTGTACAGTCTAACAGCTGCAGGAAGGAAAGACTTGCGAAAGTGCTCCTTCACGCACTTTGGGTGAAGCAACCTGTCGCTGAAGGAGCTCTCCAGTGCTGTTATTTGGTCCCGCATCGGGTGGGAGTGATTGTCCATAATGGATGACAGCTTAGTTGTCATCCTCCTTCCTCCCACCACCTCCACTGGGTCCAGTGGGCATCCCAGGACAGAGCTGGCCTTTCTTATTAGTTTGTCGAGTCTTTTCCTGTCCGACACTGAGATGCCGCTGCCCCAGCAGACCACACCATAGAAAATGGCTGATGCCACCACGGTGTCATAAAATGTCTTGAGGAGTGCTCCGCGCACTCCAAAGGACCTCAGTCTCCTGAGCAGATAGAGTCTGCTCTGGCCTTTCCTATAAAGTGCAGTGGTATTGTCAGTCCAGTCCAGTTTATTGTTCAGGTGAACACCCAGGTACTTATAAGATGTCACCATCTCAATGTCTGTTCCCTGAATGTTCACCGGGTCCAGGGGGGAGTGTGTGTGCCTGCGGAAATCAACCACCAGTTCCTTGGTTTTCACCGCGTTGATCTGGAGTTGGTTCCGCTGGCACCAGTCCACAAAGTCCTGCGTCAGTTCTCTGTATTCCCTGTCGTCCCCATCTGTGATGAGGCCGACGATGGCAGAGTCATCAGAGAACTTCTGCAGGTGACAGGTGGGTGAGTTGTAGTGGAAGTCTGCAGTGTAGAGGGTGAAGAGGAACGGAGCCAGGACCGTTCCCTGTGGGGCCCCCGTACTGCAGACAACCATGTCGGACACACAGTCCCGTGACCTCACATACTGTGGGCGGTTGGTGAGGTAGTCCAGTATCCAGCATGTGAGGTGCTGGTCCACACTGGTGTGCTCCAGCTTGTCCCTCAGAAGCTCAGGCTGTATCATGTTGAAAGCACTGGAGAAATCAAAGAACATGATTCTCACAGTACTTCCTGGCTTCTCCAGGTGAGAGAGTGCTCGGTGTTGGAGGAAGATGACGGCGTCGTCCACCCCAATGCCAGGTTGGTAGGCAAACTGAAGGGGGTCCATCGCTGGGCTCACCAGGGGGCGGAGATGAACAAGGACCAGCCGCTCCAGGGTCTTCATCAGGTGGGATGTTAGAGCCACCGGCCTGTAGCTGTTGAGGTCCTTGGGGTGCGGAGTCTTGGGGACAGGTACCACGCAGGATGTTTTCCACATCTGTGGTACACTCCCCAGCTTCAGGCTCAGGTTGAACATGTGTTCAACTATCCCACACAGCTGGTCTGCGCAGGACTTCAGGAGCCTGGAGCTGATGCCGTCCGGACCCGCAGCCTTCCTCGCCTTCATCTTCCTGAGCTGATCTCTCACCTGGAGAGTAGTGAGGGACAGGGTGGAGCAGGGGGGCTGTGTGCTGAGGTTTGTGGATGGGGGGGATGGTGGTGTTGAGCTGATGAGATGAGTAGTGGGGGGTGGCTGTGAGCTGAGTGTTGCAGGAAGAGAGGTGGAGGAGGGGGTGGGGCAGTGTCCTGGAGGTGCCAATGAAGGGGGTTGCAG
Source organism: Chaunax sp. Z400 (assembly GCA_037577475.1). Lineage (NCBI taxonomy): Eukaryota > Metazoa > Chordata > Actinopteri > Lophiiformes > Chaunacidae > Chaunax > Chaunax sp. Z400. Next base: position 5,286,632 of record CM075189.1, read on the forward strand.
CAGGCTTGGCTGGGCTGGGGGAGGGGCAGATGACTGATCAAACCTATTGAAAAATAAGTTCAGATCATTCACCCACTGTTGGTCCCCCACAGCCTGGGAGTTTGGTTCCTTGTGGCCAGAGATGGTTTTCAGGCCTTTCCAAACTCCACTGACGTTATTCTGCTGCTGCTGATCCTCCATCTTCCTCCTGAAGCTGTTCTTCCCCTCCCTGATCTTCCTCCTTAGCTCCTTCTGTACAGTCTTCAGCTCCTCCTTATTTCCTGACTTAAAGGCCCTCTTCTTCTCCTTGAGGAGAGCCTTTATGTCAGGATTAATCCACGGTTTATTGTTGGAAAAACACCGTACAGTCCTGGTGGGTACGGTGTTTTCCACACAGAAGTTGATGTAGTCAGTGATACAGTCAGTGAGACTGTCGATGTCCTCCCCATGAGAATCACAGAGTTCCTGCCACACAGTTGTATCAAAACAGTCCTTCAAGGCCTCGTCAGCCTCGTCGGACCATCTCTTCACTGTGCGGGACACAGCTGGTTGCCTGTGTACGAGAGGTTTGTACACAGGCAGGAGATGAACCAGGTTGTGGTCTGATCTTCCCAGGGGAGGTAGGGTTGATGAGGTGTATGCCTCCTTGGTGTTGGCATACAGTAAATCCAGTGTTTTATTGTCTGTGGTGCAGCATGTGACGTACTGGGTGAAGGTGGGCAGAGTGGAAGATGGAGCGGCGTGATTAAAGTCCCCTGATATTAGAAGGAGGGCCTGTGGATGCTGAGTCTGCAGCCTGCCTGTGACAGGTGGAGGACATCACAGGCTGCTTCAGCGTTAGCAGAGGGGGGGATATACGCAGCTACCGCGATAACATGCGTGAATTCCCGTGGCAGGTAGTAAGGTCTCATGCTAACGGCTAACAGTTCAATGTCCTTACAGCAGAGTTGTTCCTTAGTAGTGATGTGCCCAGAGTTACACCATCTATCATTCACAAACACTGCTAGCCCTCCTCCTTTCCTCTTACCACTCTCCCTTGTCCTGTCACATGTCACATGTATGTTTTATGTTGTATGTAACACATACAACATAAAACATAACACATACAACTTAAGAATGAACACATACAACATAAAACATAACACATACAACTTAAGAATGAACACATACATACATCAGCATTTGTATTTCTATGGATCACATTTTCAGATCAGCATTCGTATTTCTATTAATCGCCTGCTCAAATCAGCACCTGGATTTCTATGGATCACCTGCTCACATTAGCATCTGGATTTCTGTGGATTGCATCCTCCGATCAGCATTTGGATTTCAAAAAATTAAGCTAAGGCACTGTGTGAATAGTCAAAATTTCTCCTCAGATTGCTGAAAATAATTTAACTTCAGCCACAGTTATAGTGTAGAAAAGGCCTCAAAGATAATCTTGTTGTTAAATAGCGCTTCTCTATTTTATTAGCTGTTTAATGACCCATTCAGTGCTGTTTTCCTATTGGTTGCGCCGTCCCATCTGTGCACTGAGTCTGTTAACATACAGTGCAGTGTTGAACTCTTTCAGATGTGTTCAGCAGCTCGTCACGTATTTGAGTTAAAGTATTAGTTAAACACGGTTGTCGCAGGTGGACTGAGCATGAATGCCAATATAAGTATCTCATTTACTGTTGTGTTTGCTATTTGTTATGTATTTTAATAGTTTCGGTTGTTTAAAGGTAAAGGATAATTGTTGCTGTCGCTGTTAATTGAGCTTCGAAACTCCGTGAACGAACGTACCGGAAGTGTGTTTTAACAATAAAATCACAAAATAAGAATTAACACATACAACATAACACATAAGACAGAACACACAACATAAAACATAACACATAACACATACAACATAACACAACACATTAAACATAACACATAAAACATAACACATACAACTTAAGAATTAACACATACAACATAACACATAAGACAGAACACACAACATAAGACATAACACATAAAACATAACATACAAGATATAAAACATACAACATAACACAAAAAACATAAGACATAACACATACAACATAAGACATTACACATATAACATAACACATAAAACATAACACATAAAACATAACACATAAAACATAACACATAAAACATATAACATAACACATAACACATAAAACATATAACATAACACATAACACATATAACATAACACATAAAACATAACACATAAAACATAACACATACAACATAACACATAAAACATAACACATACAACATAACACATACAACATAACACATAAAACATAACACAAAAAACATAAGACGTAACACATACAACATAAAACATAGGACATAACACATAACACATAAAACATAACACATACAACATAACACATAACACATAAAACATTACACAAAAAACATAAGACATAACACATACAACATAACACATAAAACATAGAACATAACACATAAAACATAACACATACAACATAAGACACAACACATACAACATAAGACAGAACACATACAACATAACACATAACACATAAGATATAACACAAACATAAAACATAAAACATAACATACAACATAAGAATTAACACATAAGACATAACACATAAAACATAACACATACAACATAAAACATAACACATACAACATAAGAATTAACACATACAACATAAGACATAACACATAAAACATAACACACAAGTCATAACACATAACAATTAACACATAAGACATACCACATACAACTAAACATAACACATACAACATAAGACATAACACATACAAGATAACACACAAGACATAACACATATACACATAACACATAACACATAAAACATAAAACATAAGACATAAGACATTGCACATACAACATAACACATACAACATAACACACAACACATAAAACATAAAACAAAAAACATAAGACATAAGACATAACACATAAAACATAACACATAACACATAACACATAAGACATAACACATATAACATTACACATAAGACATAACACATAAGATATAACACATAAATATAAAACAAAAAACATAACACATACAACATAAGAATTAACACATACGACATAACACATAACACATAAAATATAACACATAAGACATAACACATATAACATAACACATAAGACATAACACATATAACATAACACATATAACATAACACATAAAACATAACACATATAACATAACACATAAGACATAACACATAACAAAAACAACATAAGACATAACACTTAAAACATAACACATATAACATAACACATATAACATAACACATATAACATAACACATATAACATAACACATAAAACATAACACATATAACATAACACATAAGACATAACACATAACAAAAACAACATAAGACATAACACTTAAAACATAACACATAAAACATAACACATATAACATAAAACATAAGACATAACACAAACAACATAACAAATAACACATACAACATAACACATACAACATAACACATAAAACATACAATAAGACATAACACATACAACATAACACAACACATAAAACATAACACATAAGACATAACACATACAACATAACACAACACATAAAACATAACACATAACATAACACATAAGACATAACACATAAGACATAACACATAAGACATAACACATACAACATAACACATAAAACATAACACATAAAACATAACACATAAAACATAACACATAAAACATAACACATAAAACATAACACATAAGACATAACACATACAACATAACACATAAAACATAACACATAAGACATAACACATACAACATAACACAACACATAAAACATAACACATAAGACATAACACATACAACATAACACAACACATAAAACATAACACATAAGACATAACACATACAACATAACACAACACATAAAACATAACACATAACATAACACATAAGACATAACACATACAACATAAGAATTAACACATAAGACATAACACATACGACATAAGACATATAAAATAAAACATAACACAACATAAGAATTAACACATACAACATAACACATAAAACATAAAACATAACACATAAAACAACACATAAAACATAACACATACAACATAAGACATAACACATATAACATAACACATAACACATAAAACATAACACATAAAACATAACACATATAACATAACACATAACACATATAACATAACACATAACACATAAAACATAACACATAAAACATACATATAACATAAAACATAACACATAAAACATATCATCATTGGATTTGTGTGGATTGCCTTTTCGCATCAGCATTTGTTTTTGTATTGATCGTTCACTCACATCAGCATCCGTATTTTTTTTGGATCGCCTTCTAACATCAGCATTTTTATTTCTATTGATCGTTCGCTCCTATCAGCATTTATATTTTTTTGGATCACCTGCTCGCATCAGCATTTGGATTTCTATTGATCGTTGGCTCACATCAGGCCTCGATTTCTATTGATCGCCTTCTCAGATCAGAATCTGGATTTCTATGGATCGCCTGCTCACATCAGCATTTGGATTTATTTGGATCACCTGCTCGCATCAGCATTTGGATTTCTATTGATTGTTCCCCTGCATCAGCATTTTTATTTCTATTGATCATTCGCTCACATCAGCATTTGTATTTCCATTGATTGTTCGCTCGCATCATCATTTGTATTTCAATTGATCGTTCACTCACATCAGCATCTCTATTTTTTATGGATCGCCTGCTGACATCAGCATTTTTATTTCTATAGATTGACTGTTTGTATCAGAAACATCAGGCCTTGATTTCTATTGATCATTCGCTCACCTGGGCATCTGGATTTCTATGGATTGCCTGCTCAGATCAGCGTTTGAATTTTTGTTGATCACCTAATCACATCAGCATCTGAATTTCTATTGATCGCCTGCACAGATCAGCATTTGTTTTTCTATTGATCGTTCACTCACATCAGCATCTGTATTTTTTATGGATCACCTGCTAACATCAGCATTTTTATTTCTATAGATTGTCTGTTTGCATCGGAAACATCAGGCCAAGATTTCTATTGATCATTCCCTCACATCAACATCTGGATTTCTATGGACCGCCTGCTCACATCACTATTTGGATTCCTATTGATCACCTGCTCACATCAGCATTTGTATTTCTATAGATTGACTGTTTGCATCAGAAACATCAGGCCAGGATTTCTATTGATCATTCGCCTACATCAGCATCTGGATTTCTATGGATCGTTCGGTCGCATCAGCATTTGTATTTCTATTGATCGTTCGCTCGCATCAGCATCTGTATTTTTTATGATCACCTGCTAACATCAGCATTTTTATTTCTATTGATCGTTGGCTCGCATCATCATTTGTATTTCAATTGATCGTTCACTCACATTAGCATCCGTATTTCTTATGGATCACCTGCTAACATCAGCATTTTTATTTCTATAGATTGACTCTTTGCATCAGAAATATCAGGCCTTAATTTCTATTGATCGTTCGCTCACCTGAGCATCTGGATTTCTATGGATTGCCTGCTCAGATCAGCGTTTGAATTTTTGTTGATCACCTAATCACATCAGCATCTGAATTTGATCATTCGCCTACATCAGCATCTGGATTTCTATTGATCATTCGCTCGCCTCAGCATTTGTATTTCTATTGATCTTTCGCTCGCATCAGCATTTGTATTTCTATTGATCGTTCGCTCGCATCACCATTTGTATTTCCAATGATCGTTCGCTCGCATCATCATTTGTATTTCAATTGGTCGTTCACTCACATTAGCATCCGTATTCTTTATAGATCACCTGCTAACATCGGCATTTTTGTTTCTATAGATTGACTGTTTGCATCAGAAACATCAGGCCTTGATTTCTATTGATCGTTCGCTTACCTGGGCATCTGGATTTCTATGGATTGCCTGCTCAGATCAACATTTGTATTTCTATTAAACGCCTGCTCAGATCAGCGTTTGAATTTTTGTTGATCACCTAATCACATCAGCATCTGAATTTCTATTGATCGCCTGCACAGATCAGCATTTGTTTTTCTATTGATCGTTCACTCACATCAGCATCTGTATTTTTTATGGATCACCTGCTAACATCAGCATTTTTATTTCTATAGATTGACTGTTTGCATCAGAAACATGAGGCCAGGATTTCTATTGATCATTCGCCTACATCAGCATCTGGATTTCTATGGACCGCCTGCTCACATCACTATTTGGATTCCTATTGATCACCTGCTCACATCAGCATTTGTATTTCTATTGATCATTCGCTCGCATCAGCATTTGTATTTCTATTGATCGTTCGCTCGCATCAGCATTTGTATTTCTATTGATCGTTCGCTCGCCTCAGCATTTGTATTTCTATTGATCGTTCGCTCGCATCAGCATTTGTATTTCTATTGATCGTTCGCTCGCATCAGCATTTGTATTTCTATTGATCGTTCGCTCGCATCAGCATTTGTATTTCTACTGATCGCTCGCTTGCCTCAGCATTTGTATTTCTATTCATCGTTCGCTCGCATCAGCATTTGTATTTCTATTGATCGTTCGCTCGCATCAGAATTCGTATTTCTATTGATCGTTCGGTCGCATCAGCATTTGTATTTCCAATGATCGTTCGTTCGCATCATCCTTTGTATTTCTATTGATCGTTCACTCACATCAGCATCTGTATTTTTTATGGATCGCCTGCTAACATCAGCATTTTTATTTCTATAGATTGACTGTTTGCATCAGAAACATCAGGCCTTGATTTCTATTGATCTTTCGCTCACCTGGGCATCTGGATTTCTATGGATTGCCTGCTCAGATCAACATTTGTTTTTCTATTGATCGTTCACTCACATCAACATCTGGATTTCTAACATCCTGTTGTTAGTATACCTGTTGACATAACATCCTGTTGAGTAGCAGGGGTTTTGAGTAGCAAAACCCCTGCTGGTGTAGAGATTGTAAACCTGCTGCTTACAACTAACACAGAGATGCTCACATTTCTCAGCCAAATGATGGGCTGTCATTTTTGTTTTGTTTTGTTTAGCAGAGCCCTTTGTGTTTGTCCCCTGCTGTGTCTGAATAAAGGAGGGCAGAGTTGATTGTATCTGCTACGAGGATCTGAACGTTGCCTTCCTCAGCTTCTGGTGTGAGGGTCAGACAGAGGACAGGCAGCCCCGTCTGGACCTACTGTTTGTGGCTCATCCCACTTTGTCACATGACACTTTGTCACAGCCTTGTGCTGAGATGCACACGGTATCGTTTGGCATCTTGTGGTTGAAGTGCAAAGCCTTTCTAACGCCTGCTGAACATGGAACAGCACTTTGGTTAAGTTCAGACATAAAACCTACGTGGCTAAGTTTAGGGAAAGATCGATGCCGTTTGTTTGTTTCACTCTGGATGTGAATTCCGGTCTCCTCGGTGACACTTGTGAGACTGACGCAACACTTAATCCTGACCTTCACCCAGATGCACGAGGCAGGATGAGTAAACAGCAGTATTTGACGCCCTGGGGAAAAGACCAGGCTCCTACCACAAGTGGCAGCCAAAGGTCTGGCTCTAAAGAGTTAATACTCCTTTTTACACAGAGATCATACAACAGTACCACAATGAAAGCCTTTGTTTATTTACACTGAACATACCAGCAGCAGCATAGCAGTATGTGATGTTAGATAGCATAGAGACGTAAGAAGCTTTTTGTCCGATTCGAACACCCCCACCTTTGTAACTTTAGTTCAGAACGGGTTGTAGCGACTCATAATGTAAAAACTGTGCATAATGTAATAATTTAAATGTAATAAAAGCCTGGGGGGGCTTTATTCCAAAATATGTCTTTTATCTGGAACCATCCAAAGGATATGTGTCGAAGCACAATCCTTGCCTTCATTCGCTGGATTGGTTATCTTGCCCAAACAGCTGCTTGAGGCAAAAGGCAAGGCCACTTGTGCATCCAGCTGCTTTGTACAGCCTCATAATGCTGATGCAGCAGTTTTGGTCTCTCTCAAGGTGCAAATTAACAGCTAATGAGTTTCAAATATATATTTTTGGCAAAAATGGAAGTAAAAGCTCTCTGAATAAGTTGGAAACTCTATTATTTAGAGGTAAATTATCAACCGAGAGAGCACCACCTCATATCTCATACAATGTGCACTTATGTCATATCCCATTCTATGTGCAATTTAATATATCCCTGTTACACTTACCAGAGTATTTATTATTATGCAGCTCAACCAGTGCAATAATCCTGCTCCTGTATCCAAGTCACTTTATTTACAGACTGTTATTTTTTCTATTTTTCGATCTAATAATGTTATTATTGCCTTTTACTTTTGTATTTTTCTTTATTTTGTGATGGAGCCAATTGCATCATAATTTCGTTCTGCTGCGTACCTGTCTGGTGGATAGTCTGAATGACAATAAAGTGAATCTTGAATCAGGTTAGCATGAGAGACACTGATACTGGGGTATCAGTGTCTCTCATGCTAACTCATGCTATCAGAGCCAACATGAGGGACAGTGTCAGGATCTGCTTGTGGGATCGCATTGAAGGTAGCGTGACGGACAGTGTTGAGGCCAAGATTACAGATTGGGGCCAGCATAAGGGACAGCACCAGGGTCATCATAAGGGGTCAGCATTGAGGCCATCACGGGGCAAAGAAAAACACAACCTCCAACCTCCTTCACGGAAGTAATAACCAAAATATTCCCCATTTTTCTGGGTACCACCTGGAACCCCCTCAAGGTCCCCTGATGATCCCTGGAACCCAGGGTGAGAACTGCTGCTCTAGACCGAACTTGTCTAACTTGTCATCAGCACTTGTGTCATGTGTCATAGAAGGGTTCCTATGCTTAAAGAAGCATCTTTTAAATTATCACACTGTGCAATTAATTTATTCCACTATCCAAATTATTTTTACGTAGTTTATAATGCAATAATTTTCTCATAATATAATAAGTTATTAAAGCTTTTATTACAATTAAATGATTACATTATGAGCTTTTATTTCATCATGAGTTGCTACGATGGTTAGGTGCAATAAAGGTGTAACTGTCCCGCCTTGACCAAGCTGTGTAAAAAGGGCCTACAGTCTGTGTGTGTACTGAGGATTGTGCACAGCTGCTGTGCACACTATTTAAGGTACTTAAATTTTACAACTATTGTGGTCAAATGGTTTGGTTTACAAAGTTGGGGGTGATCCACTGTGTTGCTCAAACAGCTCTTTCCTCCATGCACCTCCTGGTGAGGAGACTCTGATCTTTAAAGAGGTGTAAGATTTTAGGCTGGAGTAATTAAACAAGCAGCAACAGAACCGCATACATACAGGAATAACAAACACATTCATATGTTACTGTCAGCTGTCTCTAGTGTTGAAATGTAAAAATAAAAAAAAGAAATATTATGTATATATATAGTATAATGTTTTTTGATGTCACTACTCTGCAGTAAACGGCTGGTGCTGCTGCTCATGTAGATATTAGCCAAAATAAACAGGGCTGTAGACGTGATGGGGTGACGCTTCTTTTGTTTGTGTCAAGCATACCCCAGCCCTTCTTCATTTTCGATCCTTCGTCATGAGTGATTTGGGAAAAACATTGCTCTTCAGAAGCTTTTCTGTAAGGAGGAAACATGTCCCTCTGTCTGTCTCAGACGTAATCATATAAATGACTTCCTGACTGGGAAAATTCATATGAGCACTGACAGACAAACAACCGTTCACACTCACACTCACACTCACACTCACGCCTACCGGCAATTCACTAATCCACCTCTACTGCATGTTTTTGGTGGTGGGAGGAAGCCGCAGAATTATACACTGTATATGCTGATGTGAAGATATTCCTGTATTTGAGTGAAAAGTTCTTCTGTGTGTGCCCTCTTGACTGTAGTTGACTGCTTTCCTCGCATCGTTTTCTTTACTCATGTAGATTCACCTTTAGCTGAACAACCAATCAGAATGATTTCTCTCACCCATGGGCTCTGCTGCTGATTCAGAGGTGGTCCAACATTAGCCCAACGCTAACAGAATTCAGCCTTTGAAGGGGAAACACACTGCCTGTTTGTCCACAGTGTCATGCAAACAAAAACGCCTTGTAGCATGATAATATTTTAATACTTTTAATAACAGTATGTGTGATTCAATATTCTGGTACATTATCACACATATGGGCAGTGTGTCAATAAATATATACATACTCAGGGTAAACAATACAAATAAGCCACAGAATGATTTGTTTTCATGCAGACGTGTCCTGTGATCTGCTGAATGTATTATTACACAACAGTACCAGAGGAAGTGAGGAAGACAACGTGATTCAGGTACTGATGCACTGCTGGAGTCCCCCTGTAGTTAGAAACAAAGACTGAAGCTGACACATAAAGCACTGCCTCCCTCTACTGGATGTTTACAGGACGTTAGAAACAGACGCAAAGTACGGGAGGAAGGTGACAGTAAAGATGTAGAATATACACACTGTACACATACACATATAGACATATAGACATAAAACATACGTTTAGGTCTCAATAATGAATCACAATGAAACAGGAGATGAAGAAGACCACCGTGTGAGGGGAGACCTGCTTCACAATGTTTCTACAGACAATATATTTGGTAACATGTTCATAAAAATCTGTTATGATTTTAACCATTCTAAGACAGAAATATCTGTGAGTTTCCCGAAACAGACCTGAAAGCAAAATTATTTAGATTCATGTGACATTTATGTTTTTTATTCATTGCCTCTCAAAGTAAACAGCATTCTTGGATTCCACTATACAACAATTATAGAATTTTAAAGATATATATATATATATATATATATATAAAAACATGTGGTTAAAGTTAACATTTAAGTTCCAGTGTGTAGGATTTAGGAGGACAAATGAAATATAATAATGTTTTATTTGTGTATTCTCAGCTGAATAGAAGCATTGTTGTGTTTGTGTTACTTTAGAATAAACCTTTTTATTGTAGATCTACAGTGATGGACAAATACTCTGCTTTTACTGTCACTTCTGTCTAAACTCAGCCAAAACCATGAAGAAAATCAAGCTTCATTCCACAGCTCAAACTGTTATTTACTTCAGTAAAGTCGGACAGAGACGTCTACAAAGTGCAAAACCCTCAACAAAATCATTCCACACATTAATGGGCTGCTGGTTATGCTACAGCAACGTTTTAGGGAAAACATGCTTCTGTATAACTTATTTATTATTATTTGTTACAGAGAAGAAGAATCAATAACTTCACGTTTGTGCAGTGTAGTGTTACTAGATTCTCCTTTAGGTTACACTACAGAAACTAGTGGGAACAAAGTTTTTTTTTCAGAGTTTTGGGGAATTTTTATTGTGAAGAAAAATAGCTGCTGTAATATAACCATCACATATGGGTTGCCATGTCACTCTTTTACTGTGATCTCACTACAAGGTTGTGTTCAGGTGACGTCATACAGCACTACTGATGATCAGTTTGCATGAAGGGACTAAATAACCAAAACATGATGTCAGATGTATTGTTTAATTTGACATATTGACATTTGGTTGTTAGGTCTGCACTTTGGGCCCAGTTACAATCTTCAGTTTCAGCAGGTGACACAGCCAGTCCTTCACAGGCCTTGTTCACCAGAGGCATGTGAAAGCCAGACTCAAGCAGGTCTGCTTAAGAGCTCAACTGCTTGACTTGCATCAGATACAGTTTCCCCAGTTGATTTGACACACATGATAAAATCAATTATATTTGACTTAACACATACTGTCTCACACCAATCCCACTTCTTTTTACAATAACAATCACTATCTCTAATTTCAAAGTTACAGATCCTGTTGGAGGATTTTGGCCCCATGTCGCTGTCAGCTGGTCCAGAACAATCTGGTACCTGGAATATCAATGAATATCAATATCAATATCTTTAAATTGTTGTGAGCAAACTCCACCCAGATGAAGACTGGGAAATGTGGTTACAAAAAGGAAGTAAGTGACCATTGAGGAAAGGCTTTGTTGTGATATCACATGTATTGAACTGATGGCCCAGATAAGAACAAACAGCACCATGTAAATAATGGTTTGGATCTTATTCTTTGGAATGTAGTTCTTCAGTTTTAGTGTGAGGCAGGTTATGATGTTTAAATGAGAGGGAGCTGGTTGGATGTTTAAATTCGTTGCTACCACAAAAACATAACTGTGTCCAATATTATTACCTGTATTACATAGATGTCTAGTTTGCCTACCTCTTGTTGACCAATCAGAAGCAAACACATCATCAGTTTTAAATACAGACAACCTGTTCATTGGGCAACATAGAAGAAAGAGGTAAATGTCCCTTTACTGACTGTTTATGAGTTCAACTACTGTAAATCTAATGCAAAACCTCTTTGTTTTTAATTTAATGATCACATTAATTTGCCTGGCTTCCACAAAGCATTGTCATATTTTGAAAGTTCAGGTAATATTGAGCAGTTTGTTGCACAGCCAGCAGTAATACAGTCCACAATTAGCACACAAACATCTAGGAAGCACTTGGCTTTGTCCTAAAACCGGAACATTAGAGAATAGTTCCCTAGCTATGTCAAAAGAAAATCCTGTAAGAATTATTTCTCACTGTTGAATCAGAAATCTTCATCAGCATTCAGGCCTCTGAAAGAAGAAATGGGTGAGCTTGTGTTCACAGCCTCACATTTCATTGTGTCATCGTGAGATCATCAATCGTTGTATCATTGTAACCAGGAGACAGCACACACTATGATGATCTGCCTCATGTTGTTCACCAACACCAGCTGATTGACTGACCCTGTAAACCTGCTCCTAGCATTAGGAATCATGTGTTTATCATGATTTTTCTTTATGGCTGATCTGGATCTATTCTTCTGTCATCTAGATTTATTGCTTACCTTCTCAGATACATGGAATCCATTTAATGACCAAATCTCTATTGTCTCAGCTAAGTATTGGTGGCGGTGCCATGTCTCTACCCCCCATATTTGCCCCCCAGCAAATCTCACACATCCAAATGATCCACAATCTGCATTCGCACCCATATTAATGTCAAAAAATACATTTGTCCAAGTTACAACCTTACAGAAAAAGTTCAAAATCTGTTGACAAATTTTTGAGATATCGTGCAAACAATCAGACAAACGTAGCAGATCACAAAACCTGCTCCAACCCTCGTTGACATAGATCAATATGTGTTTGTAGTGTGAACAACAGCCCAAACAACTGGTGTATTCAGTTCATGCTGGGGAACAGTTTGTCTTTTTACCTGATAAATAATTAAGCTATCAGAATTGAAATTCATTCTATCAAATGACAAACGGATGAATGTGTGAATAGTTTCAGCCTTTCTTCAGTGTACAGGTAGAAGCAGCAGCAGTGAATTCAATAGATGGTGTCATTGCTCAACTTACCAGCAAACCACCTCCATGACCAAAACTCTGTTTATTGGTCAAACTCAGAGTTTCATAGGGACATTATGAAACTGTATGTAGCTGTAAACACATAAACCCTTTGTGTGACTATGAGGAGTAAATCCTGTAATACTGGAAAAGTATCAGGAGAACTGAGATGTCTCCAGGGAGCATCCATAATGACTTTGGTAAATAGTTTTTAAATATTGTCTTGGTTTTAATGTCATACTTTTGAAAATGATAGTTGTGTGTCAAAGCTGTGGCTAAACATCTTTTCCACAGCAGTCTTGTCATAGTAGGAAAAACACAGGTGCTACTAATAACTAACAGTAGCTCTGTTCAAAGTGTGACAGTGAGCCAGCATTAACAATACGAGGACCCTGACACAGAAACAGCTAAATCATTGATTCTGTTATTTCCAACTTTCCTACATGTTGATATGTCTTCTGTGAAAAGACACTGTGAAGACACTGACTGTCTGTCCCTGTTAAAATGCTGAAAATGAGCTTTTTATTTCTGCATTTTTCTTTGGTTTGAAGGTTTTGGGACATTATGCTTCACTCAGGATTTTGATTTGGAGAATTATTTTAACACCTGAACTTTCAGGCACTCATTGTCTTTTAAATTTTGCACATTAAAACCATTTCCTAATGCAGTACATTGTCTTTTCTCAGTCTCTGCCTTTCTGTTGTCGATTGATCCAAAGATGGCCTTGTGAGTCCTGAGTTGATTTAACTGTCACCTGGTTTGATTCTAGCACACATGTCTGGGATGAAACGTTTGATTCTCATTTATTTGTACATATATGTATACAGGGCTCGCCTAGTCGGTAGTGCTGTTGTCTCACAGCAAGAAGGTCCTGGGTTCAACTCCACCTGAGGACCTGGGACTTTTCTGTGTGGAGTCTCCTTGTTCTCCCCGTGTCTGTGTGGGTTTTCTCCAGCTTCTCCAGGTTCCTCCCACCACCAAAAACATGCATTAGAGGTGAATTGGTGACTCTAAATTGACTGCATCTGTGAATGTGAATGTGAATGGTTGTTTAACTTTCAATGTGGCCCTGCCATGAACTGGTGACTTGTCCAGGGTGAACCCTGCCTTGTGCCCCTAAAGTCAGCTGGAATAGGCTCCAGCCCCTCCACAACCCTACACAGGATAATGGGGTTACAGACAATGAATGAATGAATGTATGTATACAGATGATGGTCTTTGTTTCCTGGTGTTCATATACTCATCGGTAAATAAAGACAGTGTGAAACAAATGACACATCAAATGATGTCAGAGAATCATCTTAATATCCACAGTCACTGAGTTGATTGGAGAACGGGTGTACGGTCTCCACAAAGAACTACAGACATTGGCCATTAAGGGTTTGATCATTTAGAGACTGCAGGAGTCAGGAAAGGAGACTTCAGGCTTGGATTTGAGAAAAACACTTGTAATATATGTTGTGTTGGGCTATTTAATCTGTTCTTGTTCGATTTGTCATTGCAGAGAGCTGATAAATTGTGTGTTTTGCCATTAAAACCTAATATACAAAAAGCCTGAGTCTGTATATTTACTGTATGGGCGCTGCCTCCATCTAGTGGTCATATTTGAGATTGCACCGTTTAAGAAAATGACACTATAGCATCCGGATCACTGCGCTTAAAAAAGTAGTTCTGGGGCTTTTCTGCTAATTTCCTTCAAAAACCACTCAATAACATCTTTGTTGGATTTATGGTGAACATTATGCTCTTTTGATAAACAATGATCCTTGAAGAAGGCTGAATAAAGGTTTCATGAGATAGCGGAAGCGTAATAATTTTCTCAGTGAAGAGGCGTATAATTACTCATACTCCTCATTTTGGATGCACTTGTTGGCGGATTCCTCCATTGATTGGTGAGTCACCTTTAACTTTCCTCCAAAGTGAGTATGTTTCTTAAAATTGACATAAATTATGCTAATTTTCACTTAAGAATGTATTTGTCAATTTGATGTATTCACGAAATTTAGATTAGATCAAAATACTACTACTTTGACGAGCTAACCTTAATGTAGCACCAGGTGCGAGTTGAAAAAGAAGTTCATTGCAGCCGCCATCTTGTTTGCTAAAAGAAATCATCTTATGTGTGCTAATTCAGACTTTTTTCAGCACTTTGATAACATCTGTTAGGTTATTTAGATGTCAGATAGTAATTTCCCGAATATTTATCAAGTGTATTGTTCATAGCATTGGATTAATCTTAGAATGTCCTTTTATTAACAGGTGTTTTAGTATTGAAGAAAAATGACCGGTCGGGCACGCGCAAGAGCAAGAGGCAGGGGTGGTCAGGAGACGGCGGCACCTGGAGGGGTAAGAGCATAGAGCTAAAAAAACCACTAGCGCTTTCACTGGCGGAAGATGGCAAACTCGGCCGCCATCTTATGTAGGGAAACATGTGCTGCCTCTACATAAACAAACATTGACAAAGCCTGTATTCGAACCTAAATTTGGTATTTATTTGAAGAGTAACTTGATCGACAATTGAAAATCAGTATCAAATAGTAAAAATCTTTTATGTCTGCATATTTACATGAAAATGTTTACTAATAGGTTATATGGCACTAATATATACTAATAATGGTGTTATTGATTAGCAGAAACTTATCAGTATTGGTTTGTAGGGTATGTATATATATATCAAAAATATATGTATATATATAAAATAGCTCCAAGTACTGCACATAATTAACCTGGATTTTTTCATAAGGGGGATTTATGGCAAGTTATTCCCTTTTTTTATTCAGACTTATAGATATCTGTAAATAATTCAAGATATATAGAAATAATTCAAGATATCATAAATTATATTTAAGATATCTTGAAATAATTTTGTTATCTTTATTTGTATTACAGATATTTATTTAACAATTATAGATATGTTAAATTTAAATTTTGAGCCTATTTCAATGGAGCCTATTTATGATATCTGAAATTAAATGAATGAATCTGTGAAAGTTTTAAACATAAATTATAAGATAAATAACTCAAATATAATTTACAACATCCAAAATGTATTTACAGCCAATTATATATATACAGACAACTATTCCAAACTACTCCAACTTCCATATATTTAATAATCTTTATCAACCTTCAATCAATCAATTAATTATGTAATATGGAATCAAAATGTTTACTTGTACAACGCACCAGGTAGTTTGTCAGCATTAATTTAAAATAGTGTCCAAATTGTCCTGAATTGATTGTTCTGTGAATACATGCACTTCCTGGTTGAGGGGCGCTCTGCAAACAAAAGTTTGGACATCCTTAAACTTTTTGCAAGCAGGTGACCCGAGGCTGCTTGTACCCTCCTAAAAATGTTTTATTGCCAGTCCATACTAGTTAAGATAAGATATTCCTTTATTAGTCCCACAGTGGGGAAATTCTCAACAGTTAACCTACTCTTTGCATTTGGAATCATGTTTATCATCAGTAGTTTATGAGTTATCAATAATAACCGTGATTTTTCCTTAATGGCATATTGTTATCTAGATATAACTTCTTACCTTTCACAGATCCATTTGAGGGACTCTAAATCTGCATTATCTCAACTACATATTGGTGGCAGTGCCCTGTCTCTCCCCTTCAAATATGGATATAAATTCCCAGATCTGGATCATGATTTGTATTATCAGGATCCAGTTGCATGTAGCGGTGGACCGTCATGAGTTCTCTGTGCCTGTGTGTTTTCATTTTGATTGCTCAAATTCATTTAGATTTTTTGTTGTAGATCCAGTTTCAAGAGCCTGCACCAACTGCTGGCCCTGCCCCTCAGATGGGAGATGAAAAAGCAGAGCGGGCTGGTAGAGGGCAGCAGAAGGGTGCTCCAGGACCCTTTCCTACAGAAGGTACAGTCAAACACAAAGTCATCCATTTGTTTCTTCTGTTAGATGATCTTGATCATTCCTGACTTTTGAAAATCTGGGAAAACGTTATTTGAAATGGGTGATGCACTTAAAAATGTATCATCATTAAGTTCATTGTCCACACCCTCTTGAGAAGTTAAGAATGGCAGTGCTTTGAAAAAGAGAAAATAGGCATACACTGAACTTCATCAGGTCGTATCGACTCCACCTGCACTGCGAAGGTTAATTTTACTTACCAGGCACTAAAACATTCCCAACGCTTATCATATGTTTTCAGGACTATAACGGGGTTTTGATAGTCCTCATTTGTTTTTATCAGCTGTCACACAGATTTCAGCTGGATTTCAGCAGGTGAAGTTGGGAGAAAGAGGAGGACGTCGCCGGGATTTTCATGATGTCGGGATTTTCACCAGGCAGACTATGGGGCATGTTAAGGACTCAAAGGCTGGTCTGTCTTAATTTGAAAATGACATACCCCCCCCATACACACACACACACACACACACACACATAGAGCAGTTGTACACTTTATAATTAGTGGTGACAATTATAAGTCACTCTCTACAATTGTGTGTGAACTTCCTCAGGAACAAGTGGGCGAGCAATTCGGTTGACTGCAAACTACTTCCGCATCGTGTCCCGCCCTCAGTGGGTTCTGTATCAGGACCATGTTGGCTTCAGTCCAGAAATGGAGTCTCGTCGTCTGAGATGTGCCCTCCTCTTCCAGCATGATGAAGCACTTGGTGCAGCATGGTGCTTTGATGGAGCTCTGCGGTTTCTGCCCCACAAATTGCACAGCAAGGTAATGTGATAATTCAGGTGTTTAGAAGAACGTACAAAATGAAGATGCACAACTCGAAATATTGATTTGAAGAGAAAAAATACCAAATTGTGCTGTTAAATGTTTTATGACAGCTTGGGTTTTAGAAGATGAATTGCTTGATCACTCTAGTGTGTGCGAGCTGTAGACTGGGTGTTGCACAAGGTTTGGTGTTTGTTGTGTAAATGTTGTTCCCTCCAGACAAATGTTGGTTTTCTTCCTTGTGCTCCAATGTCTGACTTGGTGTTTAGGAGACTGTCCTCCACAGTGAGACTAAGAATGGAGAGAAGGTTCAGATAACCGTCACCCTGACAAATGAACTCCCCCCCTCTTCTCCAGTTTCACCCCGGCCTCATGAAGTTCTTAATGAGGTCATTATGTTACACTAATCAACCAATACAACTGTGAAAACAACAGTACAGACAGATGATTCTGCAGCCTTCAGAAAAGCTCAATTTATGATCTTTAAAGCAGGGGTCAGGAGAGTCGAGCAGATTTCACTCCTCCCGACAGTCGGAGGAGAAATGTGGTCTGGAACTTTGGTTGGTTCTGATGTTCAGCCGAAGTTTGGTAGTTTGAGAAGTTTACAGATCCAGTCTCACGCTTCCCGATTTACTCGTGGACGGTCGGAGCCGGCCCCAGTTTTCAAACATGGTTGATTTTTAGGAGTTAAAATCTGAAAGATAAAAGTCAGTATTTTCTGAGCAAGATCTTAATAGCTAATGAGAGAGAAAGCTGCCAAGCAAACAGCAAACTAACGCTAGCTAGCATACTGCTGTTAAATGGTAAATGGACTGTACTTAAATAGAACCTTTCTAGTCTGACTGACCACTCAAAGCTTTACAACACAAGCCAGCAGTCACCCATTCACACCAACATTCATACACCAATGGAACAGATACTGGGAGCAATTTGGGGTTCAGTATCTTGCATCTTGCCCAAGGACACTTCGACATGAAGACAGCAGGGGCTGGGGATCGAACCACCGCCCTGCTGATAGGTGGACGACCGCTCTACCGCTGAGCCACAGCCGCCCAGTTGACCAACGTTAAACCTCCAGTTCTCGCTGAAGGACAGACGGCTGCTGTTTCTTCTTTTCCTGTTTTCTCAATGCAAAGTAGGCCGACTGTTGTCTTCCTCAGTCATTTTGTTGGCATTGCACAGCTGCTTCTCCATAGATCACGTGACGTGGTGCATTCATTGTTCCCTCAGACACGAGAATCTTGATGAAATCCCGTAGCTTGTGATGCTCCGTTATTTTGGAATCTTGTATTGTGTGCATGTTTAACATTTGAGAAAAGATAATCTGTGGAGATCCTTCTGTGTCTCTTTATACCCATTGGTTGTGATTTTAAATCTCCTGTAGTGTGAGCCCAGCTTAATGAACCCACTTTTGTACTGTATGAGATATGAGGTCTGTACTACCTGATGGTTTGCTATCCTCTAAGTACTAGATAATGTGAAGAACAATGTTGAAGGGGTTTCTGATTTTGAGGAGTTGTCTTGGTGTTTTAAGGCTAAATCTATTGTCCTTACAGACAGGTTTTAACCCTGTGAGAAGCTGTAGCAGAGCTCTGAACTTGTGTTCATGATGGGAAAGAAACTGTTTCTTTCAAACGAGCCTGTCCCCTCTGTTGTAGACTGACTATATGGCCGGGCTACAGCACCACCATCTTGCATTATGAGACGTCCATCATGATGTGTACCTGACGTGAGCCACAAGGTGCTACGTAGCCAGACGGTCCTCGACTTCATGATCAACCTGAGGCAGCAGTGTGGAGGTCAACGCTTCGTTGAGACCTGCACCAAGGAGCTCGTTGGACTTATAGTTCTCACTAAGTAGGAACCACACGTCTCTCACTCTGTTGGATTAGTATGTAGAAGTCTTTGTAGGCCTGTCGCAGTAACACCTGATATGTCAGATCAGATGTCCCACAAAGAATTGTGTAGATCATGATAGAGATGCAGAAAAAGAGGAATGAGAATCAGAATAAAAATAAAGTGAGGATGAAGAGAGATTATTAAATTTGAAATAAGAATATGATACACAGAATATATTAATTCAAGTAAAACACAACATTTAAAAGTAGTGCAGCAGCGCAAATGAGTTTCAAGCCTGTTGGAAAGTAATAGCTAGTTAAATGCTAAAGATAAGAGAAGTTTTCTTCTGTTGGTTCACGTCTATATATCGATAAGTCGGTAACTTATATAATCATCGTGGCCTACAGGTCTACATCTTCATGTGTTCATCAGCTCTACATTTGTCATCCCTTTCAATGTGCCTTCATGTAACATCACCTCATTTCATACCTGTGGTAGACATTCACTCTTCTCTTGCTGCCTCAATTATTCAGGTACAACAACAAAACCTACAGGATCGATGATATTGCCTGGGATCACACTCCCAACAACACATTCAAGAAGGGAGACTCTGACATCTCCTTCAAGAACTATTTCAAGTATGTAAGTGTCATGCATTCACACGTACTGAGGGGTGAATGTGTTGGCGATCCAAAACCCTTGATTTCATCTACTGAAAATATATGAAATGACCTATTTCCAGTATATAGGTCATTTCTTATTCCAGTAATTGTTACAAACACTGCTCTGTTAATTTCATCATCAGCTGAATATTTTATTAAGTCATCCCAAAACTTTGATCAACACCAATGTGGAACTGAATGACATTGCATGAATGAAGTGTACTTACTTAAAACGACAGCATTTAGGCAGACATTCAACAGCAGTTGGTGCATTTACAGGTGGGACATACCACAGGATCTCTGTTTCTGCACTTCACGTGTGATTGTCTGTCGACAGTAGGGGTCGAGTGAGGGGGGATTGTCTGCTAGCTAATCCATTTCAGATGGCGTCGTTTTCTCTGACCAAAAAAAAGAAGAAGCATGTTCATTTAGGTGGCAGTATGTCTTTGCAGCTTGACTGGGCAAAGTCTGTTAGAGGAACACAATGTGTTTGTGTGTGAGAGGGCGAGCCAGCAAGAGGAGGCGCACAGCTTCAAAATGGAGAATAAACACAAATATGTTACGGACAATGTTTCCAGTGTGGCGGGACAGCACAAATAAATGTATGTACGGGAAAAAGCTCTTTGTTTTTGTAAAGCTCTCTTTTGTATTTGTAGAGCACATTTCAACAAGGCCATTCAAAGCGTTTTACATAAAGTATAAAAGGCATAAATGCAACCTAGAAAAAATCTAAATCATGATAAAGGAAGAAATGAAACTAGAAATGCAGCAGTAAATGGACTCAAACTCCTTCAGTTTAAGGTGAATACTTGTAAGAGAGAGCGCAGTGTTTGGCTGTGTGATATTACCCTTATTCATGAACATGTTGATGCTGTCTCTTCCAAGCAATATGGCCTGGACATCACTGATGGGAACCAGGTGCTGCTGGTCAGCCATGTGAAGAGGTTCAGTCCTGCTGGAGCTCCTCCTCCTGGCCCTGCCATGCTCATCCCAGAGCTGTGCTACTTAACAGGTTACATCTTATTCTGCACTTTACCTGCTGACATTACAGACATTTATTGCTTCCTTTGTAACATCTGTATCAAAAGTATAAGAGGTTATTTCTCACACATGGGTCATGTCAGAGTTTTGATGCGTACAATCTGTAGACGGGCCTTAAGACGGTTCTGTGGTTCTAGGTGACAGAACCTCTTAGTCTGGTATCAACTTCAAATGGAATCTGGTTGTTTGACAGGCTTGACTGATAAGATGCGATGTGACTTCAACATCATGAAGGACTTGGGCTTCCACACCAGACTGAACCCAGAGCAGAGGGAGGGACGCCTCAAAAGATTTGTCACAAATATACAGAGGTAGGGGATGATCGCCTACTTAATCAATGCATCCTGTTTTATCTGTTCACGTGTGGCCAGAAATGCAGCAGTAGCCCTTTAAATGAGCTCAGATTGGGCCCGAGCAGACGCAGCAGTGTACGACCAGTCATCCAGTCAACACTTGGAAGCATAGAAGTGTGTTCAAGGCCTAGAAAATCCTGATGACTAGTTTGTCCTTGGATGGTAGAGTAGTTCACGTAAATAATAAAAGTGGATTATGATTAATCCTGCACACTCTTCTCTCTCCCCTTCCTTCGTCTTCTGGGCTATTCTTCTCTGTTGGCTGGGGTTCTGCTCTGGCGTGCGGCGTGGGTAATCGCTGGTTCAATACTGTTGTTTTTAAAAAATATATATTAAAAGACGACCTTTAACAATTACAGTGCAGATGGAAGATGGTTTCTTTTATTTAGTGGTACTGTTCTCCCAGAGGACGATGAAGCTGTAGCTCATACACAACTTGGATATGCTGTTCCAGGTCACACTGATAAAGTTGATATAACGTCCAAAAATAGACGTATAAAAAACTGCCATTCTTACTCAAATGGGGACGTCCAGAAGACGTGACCAATGTCAGGAAATCATGTATTTTTGATGTGTTGTGTTTTGTCACAACTGACATTACATTTCGATCTCTTTTCCACACCCAGGATTAGTGTGACTGGGGGGGAGAGGGGAGAGTAGTCGTAGAGAGGGTGAGCGATAAGCGAGGCCATTACTATTACAATGTGACAGTGTGAGTTTCATTTAGATAATAATTGCATAATTATCATCATTTAGTTGGATCTTACATTCCGTTTTTCTTTTTTCGTTTTGATAATAATTGACACTTTATGATATCGTCCAGATCACGTCAATAATGACAGGGGGTTATGATTAATCTTGCACACTCTTCTCTCTTCCCTTCCTTCGTCTTCCTGTTCTGACAGAGACCGTGTGCTTCACACATGCTTTAGAGTATTCTTCTCTGTGGGCTGGGGTTCTGGTTCGATAGCGGGGGGGTTTGTTTTGTTTTTTATTAAAAGACCACCTTTTACAATTAGAGTGCAGATGGAAGATGGTTTCTTTTATTTAGTGGTACTGTTCTTCCAATCTGTTACGAGGATGATGAAGCTGTAGCACATACACAACATGGATCTGTCCCAGGCCACGCTGATAAAGTATCCAAAAATAGACGTATAAAAATGTCATTCAGAAAGTCATTCTTACTCAAATGGGGACGTCCAGAAGACGTTACAGATGTCCAGAACTCATGTATTTTTGACGTGATCTAGACGATGGTTTGCTCTGGGATAAATTTCGGGTGTCATATGTCACCAAAAGGAGGAAATGTGTCAAGATGCGGCCCTGTAATGCACAAATCAGCCTTTAAACAACGTTATAACAAGCTATTTGTCCAGAGACAGCAGATACACAGGCTAGATGTGTATTTTTGTTATGAAGTCGATAATACATATTTGAAATGGCAGCAAACTAACTGGATCTTACATTCTGTTTTTCTTTTTTGGTTTTGATAATAATTGACAGCCTGTAGTACCAATGGTGTAAAAATAAAGTTTGCTTTGATTCAGGCTACCGACTGGAATCAATGAGACCTTATTTTGTTATCATTTAGTTGGATCTTACAGTATGCAGTTTGGATCTCTTTACCACACCCAGGATTAGTGTGACAATAGTGGAATGTGTGGGGAAGGTATGATTTACTGATTGCTGCTAGTGTCACTACAAATGAGAAGCAATTCACACATACAGTTAGGGTGACTAGATGTCCTGCTTTGTGCGGGACTGCACAGCATTTTGATCCCTTGTCCCGCATCCCGCATTTTGAATAGCTCCAGCTTTGAAAAGTCAACACATCAGGACAAAATCGGGCTTTTATCCAATGGCTGTGAGGAAAGCTAGGAGGTCTTTCAACATGGGGCGGGGTTTGTGTGTGGGGCTGTCAATCCAATTACACACACATGGGTCAAGCGCAGGTAAACCTGTCACCGTCTATGATGCCTTAGAGTTAAAAACACCAGTGGACCAACTCCAAAGTGACAAAAACACACACAACATTTTTCTGTGGCTTCAGGTTTTGTTTCGTCATATTTTATTCTATGCCTACATTTTTATGAAATGCAGTCGTTTAATTTGGGATAGGAGGGTTGGAAGACTTGATGTGAATAATGCCTACTGCTTTTTTTTAGTATATGGGTCTATTATCTTCAGTGTATGGGTCCACATGTCAAGTGTGAATAACTTTAATATTATATCAGTCATGGGTTAATACCTGTTGTAGGAGAAAATATAGGTAGGATCAGACTTTGAATGCATGAATGTTCCTTGATCTAAATGTGTTACTTTTCTTTTTTAGGATATACTATGGGCTCGCCCTCACTATTATATGCCCACATGATCTACACCTTTTTAAAACACCAGTAGAATACTTCAAAGAATAGATCCCCACGTCAACAACCTGTCTGCTGTGTTTTATTGTGCTGAGTTTAGTCAGATTCACTGTTGATAAAACATGAAAAACAACTACTTTCAAAAGTTATAGAAATAGAGAGAAATAGGGATAGAAATAGGAGTACAAGCAGACTATCACACAATACAATAAGTACAGTGAAACTTAATACGATAACAAAAGTATGTTAAAGTTTGAACATGCTACGGTCCTAACCTGTAACCTGCGTAATGTATTGTTTATTTTGTAAGTTAGATGGACATTATTTTAAATTTCAGGCTATTTCTCAGTATTGGTAATGTGTCCCACATTGTCCCACATTTGGTTCGTTGGGATCGCTGGGATCATTGGAAATAATGATCCCATGTTATACCTTATGTGTTATCCTCAGTATTCATCTATATTTGTGTGTTTGTATGAATTTTTACCCAATAAATTCAATCAATCAAAGACACGAGCGGCTTTCTTGCTACTGGTTTATTGGAAAGCTTCTTCTCTCCAAATCCGTGAAAACTGAAGGCAGTAAACAAGAAAATACAAATCTCACTTGTATCTTGTTTGGGGTTGTGTAAACAACAATACACAGCTTCACACATGTGTGAGTTTAACTGGCAAACAGCTTGTGGGTGTATCACTGTAAGGAATGACTGTCTGCTGGGCATTGGGCAATTACATTTACACCGTTCACTCGGGATTTAAGATCTCTGCTGCCACCTAGCGTGTACCGCTATCAAGTGCAGCAAACAGCCCCCCTTTGCAGCAGGGGCAACCATTGCTCTACTGCAGCAGCAAATGAATGCAGTGACATCTGTATCTATTTCCTTCTGTGTCTGGAACTGAAATATCAGTTAAGATGCAGAGGAAAGTAAAATTAGGACATGAAGATAAGAATCTGGATGAAGAAACTTCACCCACTCACTTTGGTTTGTCATGACGATGAGCAGAAGATGCCTGAACTGTCTTTCTCTCAACTCTTCATTTAATAGGAAACAATCATGAGTAAAACAACCTCTTAAATTGTTCCAATAGGGCGCTGCTGTTCAAAGATTTAAGGAGTCTGTTTATTAAAAACCTTGCCTGTATTTAATTTAGAGTAAAATAAATGGCTTTTTAATCATTAACAAACATTTTCATGACTGCCTCCTCCTTCCTGTCATCGATCACGAGGCTCTTCACCGTTTTACCTAGAAGTTGTCCTCAGCTTTTGCATTTAGTGTGTTTATATGCACAGAAGTGAAAATGCTAACTGTTCTGTCAACTTCTTCAGGCGGTTTAATCCCAAGCTTCAATTTAAATCCTGAAATTTGTTTCACAGGCACGCTGATGCTCAGGCCGAGTTGGATAAGTGGGGACTCAGCTTTGATAAGGAACTCCTCAATGTGACCGGCAGAGTCCTCCCACAGGAGAGGCTTTTCCAGGGTCCAAGATCGGTATGGGATTCTTCTGGTTGCTTAAATTTGTTATTATGGAATGAATTAAATAGATTCATTCATGTGATCTTAATAAAGAGTTTAATGTAGTTATTTGTGTCACCCAGTATGACTACGACCCCGTAACAGCTGACTGGGCCAGAGAGATGCGGGGGGTGCCTCTGATTAGTGCTCCGCCGCTGGAAAACTGGATCCTGTTTTACACCCGTCGCAACAGCGGTGAAGCCCAGACCCTCCTGCAGACCCTCCATAGAGTGAGCGAGCCTCTCGGTGTCCGCATGCAGACAGCTGTCATGTGAGTTCTAACATTTAACATCCTTCAGTCAAAAACCGGGTTTCTGCACCGCCTGTGATAAGAGAAGTGAAATTAGTCACAATGGTTCCCTGAATGTTGACCCCTCGTCTGCATCAACACATTTGTGTGATTTGTGGACCATCGTTCAGAAAACATTTAATTAATTCAGTTGCCACTTTATTTTGTACAGCTAGCTAAAAAATAAACCAGTCTGTCCTTTTGATTCAGGTCGAGTATGAGGATCATCAGGGGTCTCTCCTCAGAGCCCTGCAGCACAATGTTGGACCCCAAACACAGATGGTTAGTGTCTGAATACATGGAACACAAACACAGAAACGCAGTTCATCTCCACAAGTTTGAGTTTTGTTACTGTTTCATCGGTGCATTGTCGCCACGTATGAGACCAGTCATTTGTGTTTGTCAGGTGGTGGTGGTCCTCTCCAGCAACAGGAAGGACAAGTACGACAGCGTCAAGAAGTACCTCTGTGTGGACTGCCCCATTCCCAGCCAGTGTGTGCTGTCCCGTACTCTGAATCGAGCCGGGGCTCTCATGACTGTGGCTACCAAGATTGTACTGCAGATGGCTTGTAAGATGGGAGGAGAGCTCTGGAGTGTGGAAATCCCCGTAAGTCATGCACACACCAATTGATTAGTTGATTATATTCTTTAAAAGTTGAGGTGTGTTATGGGAAAACGAGTTCTTAGGTGGATTGAGGTGTCTTGAAGCACATGGAGAATGAATGGTCCATAGTCAGCATGCCTCTCCCTCCCTCCCTTTCTGGGGAGCACAGAACATTTAAAGAGAAATCAAAATAAATCCATAAATACTGTAGTACTACACACACGGCCAGTATCCAAGAAAGAATTTAATCATTAGTTTTTTCAGAAAACCCAAAGAAGAATGATTTGGGTTTGTCAAACACTGTGGGTATGGGAACTGACAAACGCTAATGACATTTGGTGCACATAAATGATGTGCTGGTGCACCAGTGCAGCCAGTGTAGAAAGCTGAAGAACAGGAGAGGCAGACGGTGTCCATGAAAGTTTTGAGTCCGTTCAGAAGGTCGGGGTAAAGACCCAAAGGTTTACAAAAATGAAAACTGATTTGGTGTTTGTCACAGAACTAGAACGTGTTGTATTTTAACGTGTCCCACCTGTTTGTGCAGCTCAAACATCTGATGATTGTGGGCATCGACTGCTACCATGACATTACAGCTGGAAAAAGGTCCATCGGAGCGCTGGTGGCCAGCCTCAACCCGACCATGAGCAGGTTAGTTTCTCCAGCAGACAGCCTGTTCACACCTGGTGTTTGTATCTGTCCTGGTGAACCATCACAAGTAGCCAGCGGATCTCACCTCCCTGCTCCATATGCAAAGAATGTCACATGTGTCCTTTATGTGTCATGGTTGCTGCACACCTGGACTTACTGCTGTCCACTTGTGAACCATGACATGAATCTGTCTCATGAAGGCCTCGGTGTTGACGTGCTATAATTTGGTCCGTTGTGAATTAGCTTGTGCTCACCATGTGCACAGGTATTTGTTATGGTGGCCTCCCTATCTCAGCTAAGCTGTGTTCTCATTTCTGTGTCCAGGTGGTACTCAAAGTGTGTGCTGCAGCACAAAGGTCAAGAAATCATGGATGGACTGAGTCAGGCCTTAACTGGTAAGTTTTCTGGTTACATTTTTTTCTGCTTCATACATTCCCTTTTTAAATGCTGTTTGCAATGTGTTTTATGATGACCCCGATGAAGGCCACAAGCCCAAACGCGTCGGTCTATCATAATAAAGTTGTTCCTAATACTTCAAGTGTTGCTGGAGTTTTTGCCCTTTGGACCTTTTTCCCTTCTCCGTGTGAAGGAGGTGAAGTTGTGCCACAAACCCCTCTCTGTCTCTACAAAGTCCCCACCAGTCAAATGTTTTCTTCTTGTTCCTGAAGGGTCAGGACGACGTGCAGAGTCGCTGTAGGAGAACCTGTATTCACGCCCATTGGTCCAAGTGTCCATTTTCTCTGCGCTCTGCAATAGTTAGGAGCCAATCCTGGTCCAGTACTCGGTAAACAAACGTGATGTGGAAACTTAAAGCCTCCGTTGTTCATTGACTGAGAAGGGACCCCACAGTGACGTAGGAGGCAGCTTGTGTCAAACAGATAAACTGCTGTGATGAAAATCATATTCATTTGTTCTGGAATTTTTAAAAAGGGAAAAGGAGTACGGCATATTAAGTTCTTTAATGTAGTTATACTTGATGCAAAAACCACATCAAACACACATCAGAGAATTGTTCTACATGTGTGGAGGGGATCTTTTAAAATACACATGAATCTCAGCATTGGTAAGTAAAGTTTTCCATCTTTGTGTTTGTTTTCCAGGGGCCCTGGGAGACTACCTGAAGTTCAACAAGTGCCTGCCTTCGCGCATCATTGTGTACCGAGACGGAGTTGGAGACGGCCAGCTGTCCAGCGTGGTCAACTATGAGGTGGCACAGATCAAGGACTGCATCAAGAAAATGGGACAGGACTACATGTGAGTGACTGTTTGAAAGGTGACATCACATGTATTCGACACTAGGACACCATTATCTACCTGTTCAATGTAAATAATCTTATAGTGTCAGGGCAGACAGTAAAAACTAAAATAATGTACATGGATGTTCACAAATGAAAGAATGCTTTCATTTCCTTTTAAAATGAACTGACACTGAAAGCTGTGTGATTTCTGTAAACAGACACACTACACCATGTTGATGAGCCAACACTGAAACACACATTCAGCTTCTTGACTGTGCTCTTTAGTCAAAAGCCCTCGGCTGAGTGAAGATGGTGATTTTACTAACCGTGGCAGAAGAAAGCTGATTGAGTTTTATCTGCAGTGGTCTTTAGGATGTGGACATGGCTGAGATTTCCTTTCATCAGGAGTGAAGATAGACACAGTTTATAAACGCAAGAAGTACAAGACACTCTTTTCAGCCGAGTAACAGACTCAGCTCTATGAACCTCTGATCTGAGGATGACATGTTGGTAACAGACTCAGCTCTATGAACCTCTGATCTGAGGATGACATGTTGGTAACAGACTCAGCTCTATGAACCTCTGATCTGAGGATGACATGTTGGTAACAGACTCAGCTCTATGAACCTCTGATCTGAGGATGACATGTTGGTAACCCACCAGCTGATGTTAATGGTCATAGTTTGGAAGCTCACCCACCTGATGGAGGTTCTCTATCTGCTCATTTAGGCCCAAGCTGAGTGTGGTGGTGGTGAAGAAGCGCATCGCCACCAGGTTCTTCGCCCGCTTGCACGGCAAGGTGACCAACCCCCCCCCCGGCACCGTCATTGACTCAGAGGTCACCCATCCAGAGTGGTAAGTTTTTAGCTTCTTGTAGTTAGCATTGTCCTGAGGGAGGGAGGCAGGTGTTCAGAGGTTCTTGTTTCAATTAAAAGAACATGGAAAGTCTTAATCTGAACCCTTATAATCAGATCTGTGTAGAAATAGTTGTAAATGGGGACGAACCAGACCTTCTGGAACCATCAGATCTGTGGAAAGTCATTAGCTGCTTAGGCTAATACGCCTTATAATGGCAAGTAAAATCTGGTAGTGGTGGTTAACCGCTGCAGCCCTGGTTTGCAGGTATGACTTCTACATCGTGAGCCAGGCTGTCCGCAATGGATGCGTCTCCCCGACCCACTACAAGGTCGTGTTCGACACCAGCGGACTGAAGCCTGACCACATGCAGCGGCTCACCTACAAGCTGTGCCACATGTACTTCAACTGGCAGGTAGGCCAACGCCATGTTCAGTATAAAGAGCAGAGCACATACCCCCAACGAGAGAGCCGTATTCTAGTGAAAACTGAAAACACAATTCTGGTATCAATAACGTCACAATTGTTGTGACATTTTCATGCTTCATTAGCTACGCATGGAAACTAAGTGTGAAATGATTGTTCTGAATCCATATGATCTCAACTACACGATGATGATGTATGATGTATCGGTTCTGATGACAGTTCATCATATTCACATCTGGATCAGGTTCTAGTCGGTCAGAGGTTCCCTTAGCTGGATTCTCTCTTTATGATTGGAAGATTACTTTTCAACATATTTATGAAAAAGAAAAAGAAGATTCCTGGTTCTGGATCAGGATCTAGATCTGGATCGACACCATTGTTTAATGGATTTGTGCCTGGCTCCAGCCCAGCCCCTCCATAAACTCTAATGACATTTGGTTCGTAACGTTCAGATAATCCTGCTGACAGAACAACAAACAAACACACGGGTGAAAATGACCTCGTTGGCAGAGGTAATAAAGGTCGGTGTGATTTGTGAGTTGACTCTATTTTCTCTGATGCTTTAGGGGGTCGTCAGAGTGCCCGCTCCCTGCCAGTACGCCCACAAGTTGGCTTTCCTCGTGGGTCAGAGCATCCACAGGGAGCCCAACGTCAAGCTGGACGACCTGCTCTTCTATCTTTGAGCACTTTTAGTATTTGGTTCAGTTTAAGTTACGTTAAGGTTCATTTTGTTGTTCAATGTTTTGAATGTTTTTTGTTCTAATTAAAGCTGAATGTTTTTGTTTGCTTAAAACTGTGTCTTCATCTTTAGAGGTAAAGCACATTGTGGGGTTGTAGACACACCAGCAGTGAACACTCAGCCATTCATTCTGATCCTTCTACTGTCCTGATGTAAAGGTCCTGGAGCTCCAACTGGACACATGGAAGCTTTTGAATTTTTGATTGAACCATTTCTGAAGCTGGAAGTCTCAAAACGCTCCTGAAGATGATGATGATGATGAGTGAGACAAACTGATGCTAACAGAACCCATCAGGTTTATACCTGTAGCTGTATTCAACTCAGAGACAATGAAAATCCTAAATGATGTCATATTTAATGGGGTATATTGAGACTAAACATAAGCTGTGTCCCAAATCACATACTTCCATACTCAAAGTGACCAGTTTGAGTCTATAAGTGTTCTTACTACTAAGCCAAAACCCAGTATACTGTAAGTACAGTATACTCAAAATGAATTGATTGTGGAATGATGGACACTTCTCACCCTCAATGATCGCCATGATCTAGAATCTACTAACTTTCATGTCTTATAAGTAAAGCAAATACACGATACAAAGACACAGTGAAATGGTTTTGACAGAAGTAAACAAAAAGAAGAAGACGACAGGGCGGGGCCTCCACATAGGAGTACACCTCACAGTCTGAACATGGAGCTCTGGGATCTTCTGTGAATGATGATGTCATTTTTCAGTCAGTTGATAAGGCGATGCTTTTGTATGTGTTGATTTCTCAGGTTAGGTGTGCAGCATAAGTTACCATGGTGATGTACCCCGTTAGAAATGAACCGGCATCTGAACACTGAACACCACGGGTAACTTGGAGTTACCTTGCTAACCACCAACCCGGCTCTGTGTTACCAGTCTCTGGACAGAGTCAGAGTGAAGGAGGAAGTTGGAGAAAGTAGCTAACCTTCATGTGATTAAGACTTGTGATGTTGGGAGCTTTTCTCTTGAAGCTTTTAAAGTTTGGGTGCAGTAAAAAGACAGCGAGGTGTTGTTTTCCAGCTTAAATTACATGTATTCTGTCCTCTCGTAACACATCAACTTCATTTTTGCAGTCAAAAGGCAGTAAAAACAGAACAACCATTTAAATCCAAACTCTAGTTTTCTATCTTATTCTTTTTAACATAACAGACGCCTGTTCCTCTCTGTACACCTCAGTCATCATCTCTGCCTCACACACACTGTCACTTCACTTTCCAGCTCTCTGGCTAGAGCAATTAGCTCATATGGTTCAGCTGGGCAGCAACCATTGTCCTGCCTGCCTGGATGACTGTGGGGTTTGTAGTCTTTTAATGGACGTGATGGGTTGTAGTCCTTGTTGCTGACACCAGGAGGGAATGTGTCTCCCTTGTATGACACAACCTCTCATGACACAAACTTTAAAACATTACATCTTCACTGAACATTTATATGGACTTAAAATGAGCAGATCGCCAGCAAATAAAGTGATAACACAGTTTCCAACAAGACAGCCTGTGTTTCAATCATTTAGTTATTTCAGTAGGTCATCTATCGACACTATGAGACAGAATTCCACCCTGAGGAACACCATAAATAAATGTGAAGTGGGACAGATAACTCATTATCTGATGGACTTACCAGAGGACCAATATCCTAAGTGTATACTTGGAACGTCTCTTACAAACAATTTATTACCATTTTTTCATGATTAATTCTGTCAAATGTCTTGGAAGCATCAAGAAAACACATAATGAAACTAGAAGGGCTCTCAGTAGGTCATATACCTCAGGAATTGGTGAAAAAAGCTAGTTAAAAGTAAGTGGAACATTTTTTTTATTTTCTCCCACATGTCCAACCTTCCCACCAGGTTTTATGAAAGTCCATCGGGTAATTTCTGTGTAATGCTGCTAACAGCCAGACAAACAAACATCAGTGAAAACATAATTTCCCTGGTGGAGGTAAATACATGTATGTTAATCTGTTGGAGCCAGTCTCTCAAAGTCTTTCAATTGACAATAACTCCAATGTTACACAGCAACAAGCTCAAGGGAATGAACTGTAAAAGTCAGTGTGCATATATTTCCTTTTTGTTTGGCAGCTGGAGGATAAGCGCGCTGTGATGGAGAGACAGCTCATCAGTATGAAGGTTCAGTATCAGTCACTGCAGAAACAACAGGTCTTCAGCAAACAGCAGCTGCAGCGCATGAAGGTACTGGAATAAGACATGCACATAGAAACGCGGTCCGTTGTTTGGGACTTGAACAGCAGCGAGGATGTGTTTGTGTTGTGCAGGTCCAGATAGCCACTCTGATGCAAATCGATCCCGACCTAAAAATGAGGTTGGTTTGATAAGACAGAAATTAATTTAAGCCAATAATGAAAATGTAAACAATGTCTTCTAATAAACAATGCACAGCCTGACTTTTATTAAAGGTTGTCATGGATCATAGGATTCACACATTTGTGTTCTGAATATGTAAAGAGATGAAAATGATATGAAATAACATAAAACTACCTGATGAAGACAAATCTAGTCAGACAAGAAAGAAGTAAACATTGCTGTGATTTAAGATATTTCATCAGTTCACGTTTTGCATGCAGTGTTGTGATGGTTTCTTTGTGCATGTGGTCCATGTTGAGTGAAGCTCTGTCTGTCCTCAGTAAGGATGCAGAGCGTCTCGGAGATGAACTTTCCCTGCAAAGGATGAAATCTTTGTCAGAGAGCTTTGGAGCTGGAGAGGAAGCTCTACTCATCTGAGCGGCAGCTCAAACAGGTCTGTAAACCCTGCATCTCCTGGTCACACAGAAACACAACAGTACCAATGCTTCCACACAATAAAGGGTTCTGAAAACATGCATGTTTGTATTCTGAAGTAGCAAAGTGCAAAGAGATAGCACAGATTTATAAAGCAGGAAAGGACAGTGTTGTTTAGTTAACTGTAGGTCTGAGTGTGTTTGAGCTGATCCAAACGGAATCAGCAGCAAAACACTGAGCTGTCTGCATGAGCAGTGACCATGTTAACTTTATAGTCTGTTCTGTCAAACCTACAGGGAGCAAGTTTCTGACACACTTTGTATTGTTCGTGTGTTTTCTGTGCTTCAGGCTCAGAGTGACAAGTTCAAACTGCAGCTACGGGTAGAAGAGCTCCAGCTCAAATATCAACCCAAAGGCAAGCACAACAACACCAAAGCCATGTTTTTACATCGGTCACGTTTCTCTGGTGTTTCGGATTAAAGTTTAAGGAACTGTTGGTCGTACTGAAAAGGATGCAGCTACATTTTAAACGTCCATGTATGACTCAGACTCTAACATCGCCTCCTTCTGTTATTTTCATGTTTAGAGGCAAAAAAGAATCTGATCCAGAGGAGGAAGAAAGAAAAGCTTCCTGTTGACAACATACCCTCCTCTGAGCAGACATTGGAGGAGGGCAAGGAGGTTGTTGCCATGGAAATACGAAGACTGCAGACCATGAAGCACACACATCTCTTCCAGCTGAGGCAGTGAGCTCCATACAGGGTGTGTGCATCAGAGGTCGGTACCTTTGTCGACTGAAACAGGATCAGAGTGACGTAAAACTGAGTTGTGATACACAACATGAGCAACACACACAGGCTGCAAGACCAAGACAGAGTATTAGGAACTCCCATTATGTGATGAAAGGTTGGGTACCAAACCCAGTACTTTTAAGAGTAGCGGCAAAATCACGTCAGTACTACTGAGAACCGATTTATGTCAGTGAGAGAGCATCTGACTGAGAGAGTAAGACTCCATCATCCCTGTGTGGCTACACTTCACAAAACTCACTGTAATATCTGTAACCTGAGGAAACACCTGGTCCAAAACTAAATATACTGAGCAACAGTAGAAACGCATATGTTTTTTTTGATGTCATGCCATCCTGTCAATCTTAAATATCAAAGGTAGATTATGGTTCACACATCTTTATTCACCCTTTAGCCATACAGAAAAATCGTTTTTGTGCAGATTAGTGGTTTTTGTCTTAGTGTTTACAAGTCAGAAAGTGTGGATGGTGAGACAGAGAACAACAATAGTCACTACCGTGCGTGTCTACCTCCAGCATTTATCACTACTTTACCCGGTGATCCTGAACGTCGCACAGATGCTCTGTTGGGTTGAGATCTGGTGAATATGTTGCCCAAGGAAGGACAGTGACATTGTTCTGGTCCATGCTACTCCTGACAGACATGAGCCACATGTGGTCTGACATTGTCATGCATGAAGGTGATGCCTGATTGCTGTATCCTGGGAATGACATGTGGACCTGGGACCGTATCTCGGTAACAGATAGCTGTCAGTGTACCGTGGATGTGGACAAGGTCTGACCGCCATCCATTAGCAATGGCTCCCCACATCATGACATCACCACCAAATGGTCCACTTCCTGGATGTATGCTGCAGGAGAGCGTTCCCCACGGCGACGATACACACGCCTACGACCATCAGCTCTGTGCAAGTTAAATCTGGACTGGTCACTGAATGCAATGAGCCATAACATCTGTAACATATGTGCTGAACGTGTCTGCAGAGATCCGGCCATCAGCATCATCATCATCATCCTAACTGCCTGGTCACGTAAGCTTAGTGGAAGTCGTGACATCATCAGTTGTTTCAGTAGGACATTAATTAGACTCGGTAAATTATCGCCTTGACCAGGTCTTTTCATTCATGCAGAAAAAAATCTCACCAACATCATCGTTTACTTTGAAATGAACCAATGACTGTTTTTTCTATGTTATGACTAAATGATGGTTATTCATGATTTAACAAGTTTTGGTTGTGGGTACTTGAAAAAGTCATTTCTATGTATTACATGTTTGTTTGTTTCAGTAGATTAGGGCTAGTGGAAGGAAAATATTGGGTTTTTAAAATGATGTGTTTCTACTGTTATGATATTGAAGTGATATTAAGTCATCGTGTGTGTGGTTATGGCCTTATTATAGTACACTGTTCCATGTAAGGCAGTGTTTATCAGACGTATTCATTTGATAATGGTTTATTTCATAGGGACAGCTACATCATTCATCATACATAGACAAACAGAATGAAACTGAGTTTTAAAACCTTTGCCCAGTTTCATAGTTTTTATAGGGAATGCTAATAAGAAAACACGTCCAGAGAAGGGCTTTTAAACAACAAAGAGAATAACACATTGAGATAAAAACAAAGTGAGAGCATCAAGGTAAAACGACAGAAATGACAGGAGAAAACTAGACATGATGACATGTTTGTTGCTGGATTGACCAGGATTTGGAAGTTCTCTTGAAACACTGAAGCTGCAGCAGATTTTAAGTGATCAGGCAGCAAGTTCCAGGAGTTTGCATCTTTGACAGAAAAAGCCGTCCTGAGCGAACAAAGTTATTCAGAGTGGAACTTCACTGTTATCACTAGAAGCTGCTCTGGTGCAGCTTCTCCAACTCTGCAATCTTGTAATGCGTTCACAAAAACTTTACTTCATGCTCTACATAATGAAAATGGATGAAGTTTGCAATCTTGTATTTGTGTAAAATGTGACAATGATGGTACCTTGTTTACTTTTTGTCCAACATTTGAATGGCTCAACTGTAAAGACAGTATTATTACAGACTGGTTGGACTGGGACCAGCAGCAGATGTGTTGTCATCGAGTTCAGAGACAGTAGGGCACAGTCAAATGTCCAACACTTTCTTATCATCTTTTAACAGATCTTTTTAGCACGACAGTCTGAAATGATCCGTAACACTTAACCTCTGTTACTTTTCTATTTCGATAAAACCACCCACAGTTTAATATTGATCTTTGTCATCACAGCCTTTCAGTGAAAATCATCCCACAATGTGTGGGTGAGGGTTAACCCCTCCAGCGACTGTCAGCTTGTGTTGTGCTGCTTTATTAAGACATGCTTCTCACTGTCTGCCCTTACAGGAGCTGATAATAGCTCTTCTCAGCAATGCTGTGGCCCAGTTTAAGAAGTACAAGTGCCCTCGAATGAAGAGTCACCTCAGTGAGTGTTCTTGAATACCTTCAGCAGCCTTATAGCAGGCCTCCAGTGGATCCTGCACACACTCTGTATTTTTCCTCATTCTGTCTTCTCTCCTACACAGTGGTGCAGATGGGAGAGGAGTACTACCATGCTAAGGACCGCACCAAAGCTCTAAAGTAAGTCAAAACACACGCTGGGCTTGTAAAGGACTGTTCCACTCCATAACTTGTTGTACTTGTGTAGCTTCAATCAGACCGACCACTCAAAGTGGTTTACAACACGAGCCAGCATTCACCCATTCATATAGTGGAGACAGAGGCTACAACGCTCGCCCCTTCCTGTTCATCAGTAGTGATAACAATTCACACCAACACTCACCAATGGAACGGCCATCAGAAGTCCTTTGGAGCTTAGTATCTTTCCCAAGGACACTTCCACATGTAAACTACAAGCTGGGGGCCGAATAACTGACCGCTCAATGTCCTGAGCCACAGCTGCCCCAAGCTTCCAGCACCTAGTCTTCCCAGGCCGTCTCCCATCTGAGTACTAACTAGGCCTGACCCTGCGTTGTGTCCCAGTTCGAATGAGATCGAGACTATTGAGTAAAGTGATCAGGCAGCTGAAACCTTTGAAACTGCCAAACACGCTTTCTGCTTACAGAAAGGTTTGTCTTGAAAGAGGAAAATCCAAACTGTGTACAATCAGTCATTAGTATAACCTAAAGTGTAAATATACACTATATGTATATTTAGTGTACAGGTGTATATATATATATACAGGTATATACACTGTGTGGAAGCAGTGTTTACTTCTGCCAGTAGAGTCTGTTGGCATGTTATCTGTGTTTGTGTGTTGTGTTATCAGGCTGTTGGACTACGTAATGTGCGACTATCGCACTGAACGATGGTGGAGCCTCCTGACAGCCATACTGACCACAGCTCTGCGCTGTGCTTATCTGATGGCCAGTGTTAAAGACTACATCATATACTGCATGGAGCTGCTGGGCAGAGGTAAGCAAGGTTATTCTGAGCCATCCTTAGCAAATCAGTGTTGTCCGTTTGGAAGGTTTTAATCAATGATCAAATGCAATGCAGTTTTTTGTTGATTATAATAACCTTCCAAATTTATATATTATAAATATTGTATATAGCCTCAGGGTTAAAATGAATTTATATTGTGTTGAATTAGAATTACATTGAAGCCCTTCTAACCTGACATTTCTGTGTTATTTTATTGCTAAGTATAATTTGGAGTGTGAGGCAGTATAGCTGAAAATGTCTATATAAGATAAGATAAGAAGATACTTTATTCATCCTGCAAGGGGAAATTCTCTTGTTACAGCAGCATAGAACACAACATGAATACACAATGGTTAGAAAATAGCAGCAAAGAACAAACTATAGGCAGGTA
Organism: Chaunax sp. Z400; assembly: GCA_037577475.1. Lineage (NCBI taxonomy): Eukaryota > Metazoa > Chordata > Actinopteri > Lophiiformes > Chaunacidae > Chaunax > Chaunax sp. Z400. The sequence continues at coordinate 5,324,705 of CM075189.1, forward strand.
AAGACATAACAGGTTAAAGTGACAGTTGCAATAAATAGTTTACAAATCATACAACCATGACTTATCATGATATTTCTGCTAATGGCTTACAGTATTCTTCTGACAAATGAGACCAGCCATCAGCCATACCATTAGGAGTCATTTGTTAGTTAAACCAAACACATGACAACAATTCATCAAATAGTCTAAGTAATAAAAGACAAATGAATTTAGGTTCTTTTGAGGCTTTTTATTTGTTAGACAAACTTGCTCTCTGTGGAAGCTTTTGACCAAATGTTCCTTTGTGTCTCTCAGATGAAACTTCTGCTCACAGATTAAGAACTTATTTGTGATAAATCTGCCTGAAAATGAACTTTTAAAACTGAATTATCCTAACATATAATATAAAACGTAAGACTTTCAACTTCAGTACAAAACATTGTGAAGTAAGAAACTCTTTCACATGTATCTGATCAAAGAGGTCATGATTCTGTCATCTTGTCTTCCAGCCTCAACTTTGAAAGAGGAACAAAAGTCAAGGATTGAGAAGAATCTCATCAAAGTCCTGAAGAATCCAAAGAATTCAACAGCAAACATCTGAGATTCAGATTCAGATCTATCATAGCACTGATGCCAGAATGTTACTATGTGCAGTGAGGGTATGAATTAAATGCATGAAACAAAAGAAAATGTTCTTCAATGGAAAGTGTCATGATGGCGTCTTCTGTCTCATGCAGTTTGTAGCTGTGGTCACATTTAAACCAGCAAATGTTGAGCTGGCCCACAGTTGAACTAGGTCACAGACCAGGAAGTATCTTTTAAATTCATACAGCCACTTTTGACTTGTCTGATGTTGTCAGAACGAGGTCCCTGATGCCGAGCCCGAGTGCGACTCTTCCTCTGTCAGTGCAGCCAGGTCGCTGTGGAGCGATCGCATGGCTTTGGCTGGATCTAACTAGTTGAGCATAAAAGTGCAGGACTACATCCCATTCAGTCAGTAAACACACTCACCCAAACACAACCATCCAGGCTACTGTGCACTATGAAAGTACTTTTTTTACTCTACTTCATGTTTATGGTGTACAACTTGGATTAAAGCAAGGATAGAGAAAAGTTATTGGCTTTAAGATAAACTAGTGTGACGCCTGTTCAAAATGAGCCTGTCTGGAAGGGGCTTACTTCTCCTCTGGTCTGGAGAGCTGCTCTGACTGTGTACGGTCAAAACGTTAAAATCCCAAATTAGTTGATTCCCCATCATAACCAGTGCTGTTATGTTACGGCTCTATGCTATTGGCCAAGTTCCAGTCTCCCAGTTTCCATGTGGACCAGCCCATCCAACTGCAGGTTTTCCTCCGAGCCGACTGTCCTCATCCTGTGTCCTTCAACAAGCTCGCTGTCAGCCTCAGTAACCAGGTAACTATACTAAAGTCATGAAAGGCAGCAACAAGCAGTGACTGCTTGTAGAACGTTCACGACACAAACAACACAGTGTCAACAGAATAATATCAAATAAATAAAAAAGTTACTCTTCTTTTTGCATTTCTTGTGACAAACCACAGACGGCCTCAGACTTCGACTGAAGCCCCTTTTCCACAGCGTAGTACCAGCTCGACTGGACTGGACTGGACTCGATTTCTGCCGGTTCTTTTCCATTGCCGATGGTTCCTCCTCAGGGTAGATTGGGGCCACGTGAAACTGCCGTGATGTAGTCTTTAATGTGACACACACCTCTCTGGTGATCCTACCATCAGCTGTTTAAGACACGAACGTCTGCACCTCCTTAATGTAGCAGCTGTAACAAATAAAAGTTACGGTCGCCAAAGTAGCTTCGCTGTTTGAGTGTGGCGGCCATTGATTTGTGCTGTGCAGGAAACTCTGTGCATGCTGGGCATTGACCAATCAGTGGTCCGTAATGTTTCACGTCACCTTTTGGTATCTGCTCGGCTCAGATGGAACCGCAACAGAGCAGGAGCCTCATTTATAAAACATACATCCTAAAACATTGTTTACTCACAGATCTCAGAATGTTCCTACGCAAGAAAATATTCAGATCTATAAAACCGTGCGGAGGAAACCTGAACACAGTCTTCTCTTCATAAATACACACCTGTGGTCAACTGTGCAAGTATAGCCTTCTCCCAATATCATCCCACCACTCCTCCCAGTATCGTCCCACCACTCCTCCCAGTTTCGTCCCACCACTGCTCCCAGTGTCGTCCCACCACTCCTCCCAGTGTCCTCCCACCACTCCTCCCAGTGTCGTCCCACCACTCCTCCCAGTGTCGTCCCACCACTCCTCCCAATGTTGTCCCACCACTCCTCCCAGTGTCGTCCCACCACCACTCCCAGTGTTATCCCACCACCACTCCCAGTGTTATCCCACCACTCATCCCAGTGTCGTCCCACCACTCATCCCAGTGTCGTCCCACCACTCATCCCAGTGTCGTCCCACCACCACCCCTCCCAGTATCTTGCCACCACCCCTCCCAGTATCGTCCCACCACTCCTCTCAGTATCTTCCCACCACTCCTCCCAGTGTCGTCCCACCACTCCTCCCAGTGTCGTCCCACCACTCCTCCCAGTATCTTCCCACCACTCCTCCCAGTGTCGTCCCACCACTCCTCCCAGTGTCGTCCCACCACTCATCCCAGTGTCGTCCCACCACCACCCCTCCCAGTATCTTGCCACCACCCCTCCCAGTATCGTCCCACCACTCCTCTCAGTATCTTCCCACCACTCCTCCCAGTGTCGTCCCACCACTCCTCCCAGTGTCGTCCCACCACTCCTCCCAGTATCTTCCCACCACTCCTCCCAGTGTCGTCCCACCACTCCTCCCAGTATCGTCCCACCACTCCTCCCAGTGTCCTCCCACCACTCCTCCCAGTGTCGTCCCACCACTCCTCCCAATGTCGTCCCACCACTCCTCCCAGTGTCGTCCCACCACCACTCCCAGTGTCATCCCACCACTCATCCCAGTGTCGTCCCACCACTCATCCCAGTGTCGTCCCACCACCACCCCTCCCAGTATCTTCCCACCACCCCTCCCAGTGTCGTCCCACCACTCCTCTCAGTATCTTCCCACCACTCCTCCCAGTGTCATCCCACCACTCCTCCCAGTGTCGTCCCACCACTCCTCCCAGTATCTTCCCACCACTCCTCCCAGTGTCGTCCCACCACTCCTCCCAGTGTCGTCCCACCACTCCTCTCAGTATCGTCCCACCACTCCTCCCAGTGTCGTCCCACCACTCCTCCCAGTGTCGTCCCACCACTCCTCCCAGTGTCGTCCCACCACTCCTCCCAGTGTCGTCCCACCGCTCCTCCCAGTGTCGTCCCACCACTACTCCCAGTGTCGTCCCACAACCATCCATAAACGGTCGTTGCTAAATGTCTCATGAATATACTGATGTTATTAGAGAGCCTCCTTTGGACTATCAGTGACTGTCCAGCCAATCAGAGAGCTAGAATCAGTAGCTACGGTGTCACAGTTTGAGTGATCAACAAGGTTGGTTGTGTGTGTCTGTCTGTGTGTGTGTGTCTGTGTGTGTGTGTGTCTGTGTGTGTGTGTGTCTGTGTGTGTGTCTGTGTGTGTGTGTCTGTGTGTGTGTGTGTGTCTGTCTGTATGTGTTTTTGTCTGTTTGTCTGTGTGTGTCTGTGTGTGTGTGTCTGTCTGTGTTTGTATGTGTGTGTGTGTGTCTGTGTGTGTGTGTGTGTGTCTGTGTTGGCAAGAAGATGGAGGTGAGGTGTGTGTGGGAGGAAGGGGTGTGTGTGAGAGAGAGTTTGTTACCGACTGTGTTGCTGGGTATTCACATTTAGATGACGGGCATTGAGGTGATGCTGGGCAGCGGCAGTGGCCGCTGTGTATTTGTGAGCTGGAGAGGGGCAGGTGGAGACGCAGCCTCTACCCATGAAGCCTTACAGGCTAGCAGGTCATCACGTCGATGGGGTCGGTGCATGGAGGCACATCAAGAGCTGGAATGGGACATCCTGAACATGCAGCACAGCACCATGTAAGGCTCTTTTCAGACAACACAATCCCAGTATTGATGTAAAGGTTCCTCCACCAGATATTCTCTACGCCCCACCGACACACATGTTGAACCTGTTTGTTCCTCTTTGCTGTTCAGGATCATCTCCAGAGTCCCAAAGATTTCTGTTCAGCTGAGCCACCATCCCCCTGCTCTCAACAATGAGATGTACTGCATCAGCCTCACTGTCCAATCACAGGAGGAGGGCGTGGCAAAGGATGTCAAATTGACAGCTGGTCTTAAATCAGGTACATTGATACTGCTATGACTGCAAATAGTTGTTATTGTATTTCTTTTATCAGTATTGAACAAATTAGTGTGTAGGTGGAAGGATTTTTTTTTTTTTGTCCTGTCTTCATCACCTTCAGAGTTATGTTGACACATTTTGATAGAGTTATGGCTTAAAATTGGACTCTTAAACATGTGAAAATATGAACTAATGCTCTTAATTTATTTTCTTTGTGTTGTTTGTGTTGATGTTTGTCTCGGTTGGGTTTCCAGGCCAGGATGCTAATCTAGGCCAGACGACGCATGTGACGCTCGATGGCTCAAAGGTTTGTGACGATGCTGCTCCTGCCCTGCTGCCTGACGGAGCTCTAGGGGATCTGAAACCAGGCCAAAAGGTAGACATACGTTCATAAAGAGATGCTTCATATAGAGAAACACACTAAGGCTGATGGAACAGTTGTCACATATAATTTGAAAGAGTTAACACTGATTGAATTCTGAAATTATTATCTACATGTTTTTTTTTTTGTTTTTTTTTTACATTTTATTATCCCCTACCTGGCATGCGATGCAGGAGATATACTGTAGGCTAACTCATCAAACATATACAAGAATGGTGCCTCTTGGGATTTTTAACATTTTATTTTTCTTGTTTTGGGAAAGAATATTCAGCCTTTTGAGTCTAGAGTGTTTGTCTGGAGTGCAACTTTAAAACATTTTCATATATCCGGTTGTGTAAACACGCCAACCGTGTGCTACCTTAATGCTGCGATAACAGAGGAGTGACTACAAAGCTACCAAGAAGCTTACAACACATGGGACGATGCAAACATAACACTCACTGAGTTTTCCTTTGTGTCAGCTGTTGGCAGGATGTGATGCCCCCCCAGTCTTTTCTGTGTTCGTTATGAAGTGAAATGAAATAATGACAACATTACAGCAGCACTATTTACACAGCGAATGTGCAGAAGAGCCACAACAGAGACCCTTCTCTACACCACCTTAGTTTATTTAAAGTGAATGAACCAACAGCTGCATACCTAGTATGTGACTTTAAATAGCATGCTGGTGTTCCACATGCAAAAGAGGTGACGTGTAACACAACAGCATCAGTTTCTGCTGATTTATTTTCTTTTTTTGTGTTAGCTGCTAACTGCTACTAGTTGCTTTTTAAATGTCCTGGTTGAGGGTCACACACATAACACGTCATCAGAACATCAAGCTGCCCTCCTGTCGCGACACCTCGCCTCCTCAACTCCTTTTGTACACAAGTCGTTTCACACAGCAGTGACCCCCCATTTCACCTTTGAACTTTAATACAGAATGCTGAGGCACTTAAATTAAAGACACCACTGCCCCGCCTTGAAGAGGCTGTTTAAGAGGGGCTAATGCTGGAGAGATGCCTCCCTCCTTCTCACATGGCTTACCAGTGCCTCAGCTGAATTATTACATAGCAACGAAGCTGTCACCTGTTGGAAATGTCTAATGCTTAGTGATAATGTTGGAATGCATGAATCTGTGTATACAGTGTATAGTTACATAGTAAATATAATTAATAGGATAAAGTTCCTGAAATACTAATAATAAGATAGAGGAAGACTGACGGGGAAAATACACAAACACACAAACACAAACAGACCACCTGTTTGTCTGTAGTTGCAGAGATGCGTATATGTGAAGTGTGTGTCAACTGGACCGAGGGTCTTCCTGTTCCACGTGGCCTACAGCACGGACACCACAGTGGAAGGACGACAGATAGTCTGTAAATGTCATAAGGTAAAGACACAGCTGAGCTCTGCTGCAGTGCACCTTAAAATCATAGATGCTCACATGCTGGTTTACTCCTCTCTCATTCTGTTGTCTTCCAGGACGAGACGGTTACCATAGAGACGGTGGTCCCGTTTGAGGTGTCTGCAAAGTTTGTATCCAACAAGGTGTGTGGCTGATAATTAATAAGGAGGTGCACCAGTGGTCCTTCAGGGTTTTAGGTCTTAGCTTTGGATACGTTTTTCTATTCCAGTGCAGGTTGTCGCCGGAGAAACTGGCTCTAACAGCAGTGATTATGTGTTCCTTGTCTTAACATTGCACACTGTGAAACAGAACTATGATGTACATGTTGCTAGTACTCCTTACAGGGTTTGTACAACGTCTTGAAAGTTTCAACCAGTATATCCCCAAAACTTGGAATATGAATGAATCTGAATGTAGTTTGGGTTTTCATCTACTGTCACTATAAATTTCATCCAAGAATTCTGTAATATTTGAAATGAAACAGTCTCTTCATTTATTTATTGTGCCTTGGCATCAGAATTATGACAAACACACTAAGTTGGGGTTCAGTGTCTTGCTCTGCGTCCTGAGCTGATGCTCATCATTGACCGCTATCCCCAACCTTAACTCTGAACCTGGGACCAGGGATGCATTTCACTGCCCTCTGTGTTGTAATGACATGTGTGTCCATGGCAACAAGTAAACAGTAGATGGCAGTATTAGTTTCGTAATATGCTAATTGGTAAAGCTCATTATCAATAACACAACCTCTGTTTTATTAGAAGGAAGCTTAAGTAGAATTTATGGACATCAGTTTTCTATATCAGTCAGACAGTCCTGTAGAGAAGTCAGAGGGCTTAACGGGGAGGGACAACTGTATGTCATCTAGGTATCAGTGAGAGGAAATACCATGTCTACAGATGACATCACCCAAGGGGAGCATATTTAGTGACAACAGCATTGGTGCAGGCACCGACCTCACCATACTGAATGTGGGTTTTAGAGGTCTTAGCATCATCTGTGCTTCTGTGTGTGTTCAGTTTGAGCCAATGGACCGGGTAGCGGTGGACATCCCCTTCCTGTTGATGACAGATGTCCTCTCAACGTCTCCCTGGCCTCTTCAGCTAGCCTCCTCTTCTCTGCAGCTGCTCACTGTGAGCAGCAACACACCACAGCTTCAGTCGCAGCTGCAGGAAGGTACCTGTCTAGATTTACCGTTTTAACATTTGTATCTACAACCAAAAAGGTCTAAATCCCACGACCATAACCTGTTATCTGTTTGTGTGTGCGGCCAGTGGTTCTGCAGACAGGTGAGTGTGCCAGTGAGTGTTTCTGTCTCCGGTGTCCACCACTGGTCAACAACAATAGTACTGTAGCTACAGGACAGTACCTGATATCATGGAGGAGGTACGTACTCTCACTAACAGGGTGTGGCTGGCGGGTCAGTGGGTTTGAACATGCTGTTAAGCCTCTGTTTGAACTCTGCTGCACAGAAAGTCGTCCAGTGAAGACGGTCCTCTCATCCAAACTACAGTCACTCTACCTCACATCATCCTGGAGTCTGTCCCGCTTTACATCCATGCTGGTCAGTGAATGCACAAGAGTCACATTATTGTACACTATGCTTGGTGATAATGCTCTGATCCTGCAGCAGTGACTATTATTTTCATACTATCACCTAATGAAGTCAGTTTTATAGAATATGGGCCTTTATTTCTAAACGTCTTTACTTGATTGCAGATCTACCATCATTCGGGCGAGTCAGAGAGTCTGTTTCTGTTCGTTACCACATAGAGAACAGAACGGCTCTGGTGCAGGAGGTGGAGATGGCTGTTGAACCCTCCGATGCCTTCATGTTCTCTGGACTCAAACAGGTACAACTGTGCTCTCTTAATAAATGTGTAGTTTCTTAACTGAACCAAAGAGAAATGAGACTCAGGAAGATGTGCTGAGAACCCCTGTTCAGACACTGAAGGACGAGGAAGCAGTGAGTGGTGCTTTTAGGTGTAATGACATGATTGAGAAACTGAACTGACTTGTTGGAGGTCTGCGCTCCCTGAGTGACGTCTAGTTACAGATGTGGTTCATGCTTTAAGGCAGAATGAGGAGAAATGTTTCTACAGCTAACTGTTTCTGACACCAAATGATTTGTGTGTGTGTGTGTGTGTGTGTGTGTGTGTGTGTGTGTGTGTGTGTGTGTGTGTGTGTGTGTGTGTGTGTGTGTGTGTGTGTCAGTGTGTGTGTGTGTGTGTGTGTGTGTGTGTGTGTGTGTGTCAGTGTGTGTGTGTGACTAACCATTACACATATTCACTGCTGTTGCTCTCATGGTTAATAAATGTGATTACGTCCTGCTGTTTACAACAGGGTTTATAATGTCTTTATGAGCCAGGTCACATCAGGCACCGGATTCCAAATGCTCACAACAAATGTCACTGAGACTAAGAGTATATGTATTCTTGATTTAGTGTGCACCTAATTGGATAAACAAAAGCATTATGTCAGTAATGGATTCAGTCCTTCAGAATATCCTTGACTCATACTTTTAATTAGGTTCCTCTCTGCTGGAGAAAAGTCAAGGTGCACATCATTAGAATTCAGTTTAAACTTGAAAATGACTGCAGTCTTGGCACTTTAGAAAGGACACAGAGGAGGTGTGTTTAAGGCACCACGAGGGTCACTCAGCGATGTGATGAGGAGGTTAAGCCGAAGAGGTGTTAGACTTTAGCGCTGACGTGACTCTTCCATCACAAGAGGATTTTTCCAGAGGTCGTTTCAGTTAAAGCTCAGATATTCCCAGCAGTGTGACGATGGCTGGATCACTGTGATGTTTGTTGTTTCAGTGAGATAACCTTAGCATTACTGTGTGTTGTGGTCCATACCCATGTCTGCCTACATTGAACCCTGTGTACTTCACCATTACTATGTCTTAAAAATGGGAAATAAAGGTTTTATATCAACATTTCTACTCTGTAGAATATGATGTTCTCCAGTCAGCAGCTCAGGGTAAGTCTAATGCTATCAATGTGCTTTAAGGTAGAGTTTTCATCTTCATCATCATCATCATCATCATCATCTCTCAGGACCTCAAGTAGGAGCTGAACATCAGCTCCCGAAAAAAACAAAGCACAACAGAGGATGTTCAACCAGTGATGGTGCACTTCTACACCTCCATCACTGAGTCCGTCCTCACCTCCTCCATCACCATCTGGTACGCTGCTGCCACTGCCAGAGACAAAGGCAGGCTGCAACGTATCATCAGCTGAGAAGGTGATTGGCTGCAACCTGCCATCCCTTCAGGACCTCTACATCTCCGGGACCCTGAAGATCGTAGCCGGCCCCTCCCACACAGGACAAAAACTTTTTGAGACTCTGGCAGGAGGCTGCGGTCCATCAGGACCAAAACCTCACACCACAAAAACATCTTCTTCCTGTCTGCTACTGGCCTCATCAACAAGGCACAGTCACCCGCCCCCCTGCACAGCTGCACAGCGAACTCTGACTCTGACTCTTGTTCTACCCCCCATACCCACTACACATTCATTAATAGTCCCAGGACTCATGCATTACATGGACCATCCTCCCCCACTCACTATATATGGCTGTGCCTCAACTGCAAACTGTGCATATGACAGACATTTTTGTTTTTGCACATGCTCCTTGCACATCCTCATGCATTTGCACATTATTTTATTTTTTATTTTCACTGCTCTGTATATTGCAGATGTTTCCTATATATTACATTTTATGTTTCTTGCGTATTGAAGACATTTTCCACCTCAATTTCTTTTTATATCTGCACTTAGATTTATGTTAAGGTTTGTGTTAGCATCAGAACACCAAGTCAAATACCTTGTATGTGCACACAAACACACACACAAACTTTTCTGACTCTGATTCTGAATATTTTGACCATTAATAATCTGAACTGCCCAATAGAGTATCTGAAAACACATAAAATGACAAATAATAAATACATGCATTAGTACAATACATAACAGAATCAATAATACGTCAATATAGAGTGTGATTGTTTAGTATGCATATGCTAACAGTGGTATACAAAGTGTTACCTGATTCTCTGGCAGCTCTTGTTTCTGCTACCTTGGTGAAGTGACCTAATGTGACTAGGAGGAGCTCTGCTCATTACTGGGGAAGGATGCAGAGAGCTGAGGCACTCCTTTAGCCCCAGCAGTGGCCTTGATATGGTCATAACAAGCATGGACCCCTGTTGAATAAGAATAGGTCTTTAGTGGAGGCCTCCTCAGTAACCAGAATCTGTTTACCATTCTCTGTAAGGCCTCCACATTGGGAATATTTTTCCTCCCGGGAAGGATCCAAACAGGGCATTTGACACTAATGGGTATATCAGTTATCATCATATATCATTATATTCAACACTACAGTGTATTACGTGTATAATACATTTTCATCTATTGCGATAACCTCAGTTTTACGTATTTGATGAGGCCAAGGGAAAACTTGGCTGTCAGATTTTTTAAGGCTCCACAAACAGCACACACAACTTTCCATTTCTATTCACTTTCATTAGCTATGCAGATGAATGAGTCTCAGCACATACATTATATATTTAAAGTACTGCTTTTCTTTTACTCCAGAGTAAAAGTGGAGTCATTAAAACAAAGTGTGTCTGTCTTCAGTTCTTCCTAACCAGCAGCAGTGTTTCATTACAGCTCAGTTCATGAGATAATAAAGTGGTGAGGTTCAGGATCTCACCTAAAGAAGAGTTGTTCTTCTAACTGTAGGTGTGTCCCATTCTGCTACAACTATGCAGTCTGTCCTTGGCCTGGATTAGCAACTAAAAGAGACTAAATAAAGAAATAAGAAATAAAGAAATAAACAGAATAACTTTACTCAGCATACCAACTGTTTTGGAAAAGGTTGTAAGATTAGAGAGATCATCTCTGAAGTTTCTCCACATGTTTGTGATGCAACCCAATTTTAACATTTTGAATATATTATTAAGGAATGCATTTAGAACAGAGTCTTAAGGCGCTACACAGAGGGTGAAAGGCAGTCTGTCCTGTTCAGACCTTGGTGATGTCTAAAATGCATGACCCACAGTAGCAAAATACAAACCATTTCTTTTTTATGACTTAATTTGTATTACTTTTCATATTTAGTACATTAACTAACTATTAACTACTATTAACTATTTCTAATAAGTCATCTGCAGAGGATACGCCTGTACATCCTTGCTCATAGCTCCTTCTCTCAGGCCTTCTCACTCCTCTGGATGCATTTTAAGAAGTGAAACATCCTTCAAGATAGAACACAGATCAATTTCTGGTTCACATGCAGGAAGATGGAGGAGAGAGGAGATGAAACAGGACAAAATATAGAGAAATGAGAGGAGGCCTGAAAGCAGAATCAAAATGAAACCACTACTGTATACATTTCATTTTTTTAATGATGTCGCCATGTTTTCCCGCTGCCTAGTATGCACCAAAGTACTTCCTGAGAACACATGGCACAATAAACCAATCAATGAATGAACAAATAACCTGTTAAATTAAATTGTTGTGAGCAAACTCCACCCAGATGAAGACTGGGAAATGTGGTTACAAAAAGGAAGTAAGTGACCATTGAGGAAAGGCTTTGTTGTGATATCACATGTATTGAACTGATGGCCCAGATAAGAACAAACAGCACCATGTGGTTTGGATCTTATTCTTTGGAATGTAGTTCTTCAGTTTTAGTGTGAGGCAGGTTATGATGTTTAAATGAGAGGGAGCTGGTTGGATGTTTAAATTCGTTGCTACCACAAAAACATAACTGTGTCCAATATTATTACCTGTATTACATAGATGTCTAGTTTGCCTACCTCTTGTTGACCAATCAGAAGCAAACACATCATCAGTTTTAAATACAGACGACCTGTTCATTGGGCAACATAGAAGAAAGAGGTAAATGTCCCTTTACTGACTGTTTATGAGTTCAACTACTGTAAATCTAATGCAAAACCTCTGTTTTTAATTTAATGATCACATTAATTTGCCTGGCTTCCACAAAGCATTGTCATATTTTGAAAGTTCAGGTAATATTGAGCAGTTTGTTGCACAGCCAGCAGTAATACAGTCCACAATTAGCACACAAACATCTAGGAAGCACTTGGCTTTGTCCTAAAACCTGAACATTAGAGAATAGTTCCCTAGCTATGTCAAAAGAAAATCCTGTAAGAATTATTTCTCACTGTTGAATCAGAAATCTTCATCAGCATTCAGGCCTCTGAAAGAAGAAATGGGTGAGCTTGTGTTCACAGCCTCACATTTCATTGTGTCATCGTGAGATCATCAATCGTTGTATCATTGTAACCAGGAGACAGCACACACTATGATGATCTGCCTCATGTTGTTCACCAACACCAGCTGATTGACTGACCCTGTAAACCTGCTCCTAGCATTAGGAATCATGTGTTTATCATGATTTTTCTTTATGGCTGATCTGGATCTATTCTTCTGTCATCTAGATTTATTGCTTACCTTCTCATATACATGGAATCCATTTAATGACCAAATCTCTATTGTCTCAGCTAAGTATTGGTGGCGGTGCCATGTCTCTACCCCCCATATTTGCCCCCCAGCAAATCTCACACATCCAAATGATCCACAATCTGCATTCGCACCCATATTAATGTCAAAAAATACATTTGTCCAAGTTACAACCTTACAGAAAAAGTTCAAAATCTGTTGACAAATTTTTGAGATATCGTGCAAACAATCAGACAAACGTAGCAGATCACAAAACCTGCTCCAACCCTCGTTGACATAGATCAATATGTGTTTGTAGTGTGAACAACAGCCCAAACAACTGGTGTATTCAGTTCATGCTGGGGAACAGTTTGTCTTTTTACCTGATAAATAATTAAGCTATCAGAATTGAAATTCATTCTATCAAATGACAAACGGATGAATGTGTGAATAGTTTCAGCCTTTCTTCAGTGTACAGGTAGGAGCAGCAGCAGTGAATTCAATAGATGGTGTCATTGCTCAACTTACCAGCAAATCACCTCCATGACCAAAACTCTGTTTATTGGTCAAACTCAGAGTTTCATAGGGACATTATGAAACTGTATGTAGCTGTAAACACATAAACCCTTTGTGTGACTATGAGGAGTAAATCCTGTAATACTGGAAAAGTATCAGGAGAACTGAGATGTCTCCAGGGAGCATCCATAATGACTTTGGTAAATAGTTTTTAAATATTGTCTTGGTTTTAATGTCATACTTTTGAAAATGATAGTTGTGTGTCAAAGCTGTGGCTAAACATCTTTTCCACAGCAGTCTTGTCATAGTAGGAAAAACACAGGTGCTACTAATAACTAACAGTAGCTCTGTTCAAAGTGTGACAGTGAGCCAGCATTAACAATACGAGGACCCTGACACAGAAACAGCTAAATCATTGATTCTGTTATTTCCAACTTTCCTACATGTTGATATGTCTTCTGTGAAAAGACACTGTGAAGACACTGACTGTCTGTCCCTGTTAAAATGCTGAAAATGAGCTTTTTATTTCTGCATTTTTCTTTGGTTTGAAGGTTTTGGGACATTATGCTTCACTCAGGATTTTGATTTGGAGAATTATTTTAACACCTGAACTTTCAGGCACTCATTGTCTTTTAAATTTTGCACATTAAAACCATTTCCTAATGCAGTACATTGTCTTTTCTCAGTCTCTGCCTTTCTGTTGTCGATTGATCCAAAGATGGCCTTGTGAGTCCTGAGTTGATTTAACTGTCACCTGGTTTGATTCTAGCACACATGTCTGGGATGAAACGTTTGATTCTCATTTATTTGTACATATATGTATACAGGGCTCGCCTAGTCGGTAGTGCTGTTGTCTCACAGCAAGAAGGTCCTGGGTTCAACTCCACCTGAGGACCTGGGACTTTTCTGTGTGGAGTCTCCTTGTTCTCCCCGTGTCTGTGTGGGTTTTCTCCAGCTTCTCCAGGTTCCTCCCACCACCAAAAACATGCATTAGAGGTGAATTGGTGACTCTAAATTGACTGCATCTGTGAATGTGAATGTGAATGGTTGTTTAACTTTCAATGTGGCCCTGCCATGAACTGGTGACTTGTCCAGGGTGAACCCTGCCTTGTGCCCCTAAAGTCAGCTGGAATAGGCTCCAGCCCCTCCACAACCCTACACAGGATAATGGGGTTACAGACAATGAATGAATGAATGTATGTATACAGATGATGGTCTTTGTTTCCTGGTGTTCATATACTCATCGGTAAATAAAGACAGTGTGAAACAAATGACACATCAAATGATGTCAGAGAATCATCTTAATATCCACAGTCACTGAGTTGATTGGAGAACGGGTGTACGGTCTCCACAAAGAACTACAGACATTGGCCATTAAGGGTTTGATCATTTAGAGACTGCAGGAGTCAGGAAAGGAGACTTCAGGCTTGGATTTGAGAAAAACACTTGTAATATATGTTGTGTTGGGCTATTTAATCTGTTCTTGTTCGATTTGTCATTGCAGAGAGCTGATAAATTGTGTGTTTTGCCATTAAAACCTAATATACAAAAAGCCTGAGTCTGTATATTTACTGTATGGGCGCTGCCTCCATCTAGTGGTCATATTTGAGATTGCACCGTTTAAGAAAATGACACTATAGCATCCGGATCACTGCGCTTAAAAAAGTAGTTCTGGGGCTTTTCTGCTAATTTCCTTCAAAAACCACTCAATAACATCTTTGTTGGATTTATGGTGAACATTATGCTCTTTTGATAAACAATGATCCTTGAAGAAGGCTGAATAAAGGTTTCATGAGATAGCGGAAGCGTAATAATTTTCTCAGTGAAGAGGCGTATAATTACTCATACTCCTCATTTTGGATGCACTTGTTGGCGGATTCCTCCATTGATTGGTGAGTCACCTTTAACTTTCCTCCAAAGTGAGTATGTTTCTTAAAATTGACATAAATTATGCTAATTTTCACTTAAGAATGTATTTGTCAATTTGATGTATTCACGAAATTTAGATTAGATCAAAATACTACTACTTTGACGAGCTAACCTTAATGTAGCACCAGGTGCGAGTTGAAAAAGAAGTTCATTGCAGCCGCCATCTTGTTTGCTAAAAGAAATCATCTTATGTGTGCTAATTCAGACTTTTTTCAGCACTTTGATAACATCTGTTAGGTTATTTAGATGTCAGATAGTAATTTCCCGAATATTTATCAAGTGTATTGTTCATAGCATTGGATTAATCTTAGAATGTCCTTTTATTAACAGGTGTTTTAGTATTGAAGAAAAATGACCGGTCGGGCACGCGCAAGAGCAAGAGGCAGGGGTGGTCAGGAGACGGCGGCACCTGGAGGGGTAAGAGCATAGAGCTAAAAAAAACACTAGCGCTTTCACTGGCGGAAGATGGCAAACTCGGCCGCCATCTTATGTAGGGAAACATGTGCTGCCTCTACATAAACAAACATTGACAAAGCCTGTATTCGAACCTAAATTTGGTATTTATTTGAAGAGTAACTTGATCGACAATTGAAAATCAGTATCAAATAGTAAAAATCTTTTATGTCTGCATATTTACATGAAAATGTTTACTAATAGGTTATATGGCACTAATATATACTAATAATGGTGTTATTGATTAGCAGAAACTTATCAGTATTGGTTTGTAGGGTATGTATATATATATCAAAAATATATGTATATATATAAAATAGCTCCAAGTACTGCACATAATTAACCTGGATTTTTTCATAAGGGGGATTTATGGCAAGTTATTCCCTTTTTTTATTCAGACTTATAGATATCTGTAAATAATTCAAGATATATAGAAATAATTCAAGATATCATAAATTATATTTAAGATATCTTGAAATAATTTTGTTATCTTTATTTGTATTACAGATATTTATTTAACAATTATAGATATGTTAAATTTAAATTTTGAGCCTATTTCAATGGAGCCTATTTATGATATCTGAAATTAAATGAATGAATCTGTGAAAGTTTTAAACATAAATTATAAGATAAATAACTCAAATATAATTTACAACATCCAAAATGTATTTACAGCCAATTATATATATACAGACAACTATTCCAAACTACTCCAACTTCCATATATTTAATAATCTTTATCAACCTTCAATCAATCAATTAATTATGTAATATGGAATCAAAATGTTTACTTGTACAACGCACCAGGTAGTTTGTCAGCATTAATTTAAAATAGTGTCCAAATTGTCCTGAATTGATTGTTCTGTGAATACATGCACTTCCTGGTTGAGGGGCGCTCTGCAAACAAAAGTTTGGACATCCTTAAACTTTTTGCAAGCAGGTGACCCGAGGCTGCTTGTACCCTCCTAAAAATGTTTTATTGCCAGTCCATACTAGTTAAGATAAGATATTCCTTTATTAGTCCCACAGTGGGGAAATTCTCAACAGTTAACCTACTCTTTGCATTTGGAATCATGTTTATCATCAGTAGTTTATGAGTTATCAATAATAACCGTGATTTTTCCTTAATGGCATATTGTTATCTAGATATAACTTCTTACCTTTCACAGATCCATTTGAGGGACTCTAAATCTGCATTATCTCAACTACATATTGGTGGCAGTGCCCTGTCTCTCCCCTTCAAATATGGATATAAATTCCCAGATCTGGATCATGATTTGTATTATCAGGATCCAGTTGCATGTAGCGGTGGACCGTCATGAGTTCTCTGTGCCTGTGTGTTTTCATTTTGATTGCTCAAATTCATTTAGATTTTTTGTTGTAGATCCAGTTTCAAGAGCCTGCACCAACTGCTGGCCCTGCCCCTCAGATGGGAGATGAAAAAGCAGAGCGGGCTGGTAGAGGGCAGCAGAAGGGTGCTCCAGGACCCTTTCCTACAGAAGGTACAGTCAAACACAAAGTCATCCATTTGTTTCTTCTGTTAGATGATCTTGATCATTCCTGACTTTTGAAAATCTGGGAAAACGTTATTTGAAATGGGTGATGCACTTAAAAATGTATCATCATTAAGTTCATTGTCCACACCCTCTTGAGAAGTTAAGAATGGCAGTGCTTTGAAAAAGAGAAAATAGGCATACACTGAACTTCATCAGGTCGTATCGACTCCACCTGCACTGCGAAGGTTAATTTTACTTACCAGGCACTAAAACATTCCCAACGCTTATCATATGTTTTCAGGACTATAACGGGGTTTTGATAGTCCTCATTTGTTTTTATCAGCTGTCACACAGATTTCAGCTGGATTTCAGCAGGTGAAGTTGGGAGAAAGAGGAGGACGTCGCCGGGATTTTCATGATGTCGGGATTTTCACCAGGCAGACTATGGGGCATGTTAAGGACTCAAAGGCTGGTCTGTCTTAATTTGAAAATGACATACCCCCCCCATACACACACACACACACACACACACACACATAGAGCAGTTGTACACTTTATAATTAGTGGTGACAATTATAAGTCACTCTCTACAATTGTGTGTGAACTTCCTCAGGAACAAGTGGGCGAGCAATTCGGTTGACTGCAAACTACTTCCGCATCGTGTCCCGCCCTCAGTGGGTTCTGTATCAGGACCATGTTGGCTTCAGTCCAGAAATGGAGTCTCGTCGTCTGAGATGTGCCCTCCTCTTCCAGCATGATGAAGCACTTGGTGCAGCATGGTGCTTTGATGGAGCTCTGCGGTTTCTGCCCCACAAATTGCACAGCAAGGTAATGTGATAATTCAGGTGTTTAGAAGAACGTACAAAATGAAGATGCACAACTCGAAATATTGATTTGAAGAGAAAAAATACCAAATTGTGCTGTTAAATGTTTTATGACAGCTTGGGTTTTAGAAGATGAATTGCTTGATCACTCTAGTGTGTGCGAGCTGTAGACTGGGTGTTGCACAAGGTTTGGTGTTTGTTGTGTAAATGTTGTTCCCTCCAGACAAATGTTGGTTTTCTTCCTTGTGCTCCAATGTCTGACTTGGTGTTTAGGAGACTGTCCTCCACAGTGAGACTAAGAATGGAGAGAAGGTTCAGATAACCGTCACCCTGACAAATGAACTCCCCCCCTCTTCTCCAGTATCACCCCGGCCTCATGAAGTTCTTAATGAGGTCATTATGTTACACTAATCAACCAATACAACTGTGAAAACAACAGTACAGACAGATGATTCTGCAGCCTTCAGAAAAGCTCAATTTATGATCTTTAAAGCAGGGGTCAGGAGAGTCGAGCAGATTTCACTCCTCCCGACAGTCGGAGGAGAAATGTGGTCTGGAACTTTGGTTGGTTCTGATGTTCAGCCGAAGTTTGGTAGTTTGAGAAGTTTACAGATCCAGTCTCACGCTTCCCGATTTACTCGTGGACGGTCGGAGCCGGCCCCAGTTTTCAAACATGGTTGATTTTTAGGAGTTAAAATCTGAAAGATAAAAGTCAGTATTTTCTGAGCAAGATCTTAATAGCTAATGAGAGAGAAAGCTGCCAAGCAAACAGCAAACTAACGCTAGCTAGCATACTGCTGTTAAATGGTAAATGGACTGTACTTAAATAGAACCTTTCTAGTCTGACTGACCACTCAAAGCTTTACAACACAAGCCAGCAGTCACCCATTCACACCAACATTCATACACCAATGGAACAGATACTGGGAGCAATTTGGGGTTCAGTATCTTGCATCTTGCCCAAGGACACTTCGACATGAAGACAGCAGGGGCTGGGGATCGAACCACCGCCCTGCTGATAGGTGGACGACCGCTCTACCGCTGAGCCACAGCCGCCCAGTTGACCAACGTTAAACCTCCAGTTCTCGCTGAAGGACAGACGGCTGCTGTTTCTTCTTTTCCTGTTTTCTCAATGCAAAGTAGGCCGACTGTTGTCTTCCTCAGTCATTTTGTTGGCATTGCACAGCTGCTTCTCCATAGATCACGTGACGTGGTGCATTCATTGTTCCCTCAGACACGAGAATCTTGATGAAATCCCGTAGCTTGTGATGCTCCGTTATTTTGGAATCTTGTATTGTGTGCATGTTTAACATTTGAGAAAAGATAATCTGTGGAGATCCTTCTGTGTCTCTTTATACCCATTGGTTGTGATTTTAAATCTCCTGTAGTGTGAGCCCAGCTTAATGAACCCACTTTTGTACTGTATGAGATATGAGGTCTGTACTACCTGATGGTTTGCTATCCTCTAAGTACTAGATAATGTGAAGAACAATGTTGAAGGGGTTTCTGATTTTGAGGAGTTGTCTTGGTGTTTTAAGGCTAAATCTATTGTCCTTACAGACAGGTTTTAACCCTGTGAGAAGCTGTAGCAGAGCTCTGAACTTGTGTTCATGATGGGAAAGAAACTGTTTCTTTCAAACGAGCCTGTCCCCTCTGTTGTAGACTGACTATATGGCCGGGCTACAGCACCACCATCTTGCATTATGAGACGTCCATCATGATGTGTACCTGACGTGAGCCACAAGGTGCTACGTAGCCAGACGGTCCTCGACTTCATGATCAACCTGAGGCAGCAGTGTGGAGGTCAACGCTTCGTTGAGACCTGCACCAAGGAGCTCGTTGGACTTATAGTTCTCACTAAGTAGGAACCACACGTCTCTCACTCTGTTGGATTAGTATGTAGAAGTCTTTGTAGGCCTGTCGCAGTAACACCTGATATGTCAGATCAGATGTCCCACAAAGAATTGTGTAGATCATGATAGAGATGCAGAAAAAGAGGAATGAGAATCAGAATAAAAATAAAGTGAGGATGAAGAGAGATTATTAAATTTGAAATAAGAATATGATCCACAGAATATATTAATTCAAGTAAAACACAACATTTAAAAGTAGTGCAGCAGCGCAAATGAGTTTCAAGCCTGTTGGAAAGTAATAGCTAGTTAAATGCTAAAGATAAGAGAAGTTTTCTTCTGTTGGTTCACGTCTATATATCGATAAGTCGGTAACTTATATAATCATCGTGGCCTACAGGTCTACATCTTCATGTGTTCATCAGCTCTACATTTGTCATCCCTTTCAATGTGCCTTCATGTAACATCACCTCATTTCATACCTGTGGTAGACATTCACTCTTCTCTTGCTGCCTCAATTATTCAGGTACAACAACAAAACCTACAGGATCGATGATATTGCCTGGGATCACACTCCCAACAACACATTCAAGAAGGGAGACTCTCATCTCCTTCAAGAACTATTTCAAGTATGTAAGTGTCATGCATTCACACGTACTGAGGGGTGAATGTGTTGGCGATCCAAAACCCTTGATTTCATCTACTGAAAATATATGAAATGACCTATTTCCAGTATATAGGTCATTTCTTATTCCAGTAATTGTTACAAACACTGCTCTGTTAATTTCATCATCAGCTGAATATTTTATTAAGTCATCCCAAAACTTTGATCAACACCAATGTGGAACTGAATGACATTGCATGAATGAAGTGTACTTACTTAAAACGACAGCATTTAGGCAGACATTCAACAGCAGTTGGTGCATTTACAGGTGGGACATACCACAGGATCTCTGTTTCTGCACTTCACGTGTGATTGTCTGTCGACAGTAGGGGTCGAGTGAGGGGAGATTGTCTGCTAGCTAATCCATTTCAGATGGCGTCGTTTTCTCTGACCAAAAAAAAGAAGAAGCATGTTCATTTAGGTGGCAGTATGTCTTTGCAGCTTGACTGGGCAAAGTCTGTTAGAGGAACACAATGTGTTTGTGTGTGAGAGGGCGAGCCAGCAAGAGGAGGCGCACAGCTTCAAAATGGAGAATAAACACAAATATGTTACGGACAATGTTTCCAGTGTGGCGGGACAGCACAAATAAATGTATGTACGGGAAAAAGCTCTTTGTTTTTGTAAAGCTCTCTTTTGTATTTGTAGAGCACATTTCAACAAGGCCATTCAAAGCGTTTTACATAAAGTATAAAAGGCATAAATGCAACCTAGAAAAAATCTAAATCATGATAAAGGAAGAAATGAAACTAGAAATGCAGCAGTAAATGGACTCAAACTCCTTCAGTTTAAGGTGAATACTTGTAAGAGAGAGCGCAGTGTTTGGCTGTGTGATATTACCCTTATTCATGAACATGTTGATGCTGTCTCTTCCAAGCAATATGGCCTGGACATCACTGATGGGAACCAGGTGCTGCTGGTCAGCCATGTGAAGAGGTTCAGTCCTGCTGGAGCTCCTCCTCCTGGCCCTGCCATGCTCATCCCAGAGCTGTGCTACTTAACAGGTTACATCTTATTCTGCACTTTACCTGCTGACATTACAGACATTTATTGCTTCCTTTGTAACATCTGTATCAAAAGTATAAGAGGTTATTTCTCACACATGGGTCATGTCAGAGTTTTGATGCGTACAATCTGTAGACGGGCCTTAAGACGGTTCTGTGGTTCTAGGTGACAGAACCTCTTAGTCTGGTATCAACTTCAAATGGAATCTGGTTGTTTGACAGGCTTGACTGATAAGATGCGATGTGACTTCAACATCATGAAGGACTTGGGCTTCCACACCAGACTGAACCCAGAGCAGAGGGAGGGACGCCTCAAAAGATTTGTCACAAATATACAGAGGTAGGGGATGATCGCCTACTTAATCAATGCATCCTGTTTTATCTGTTCACGTGTGGCCAGAAATGCAGCAGTAGCCCTTTAAATGAGCTCAGATTGGGCCCGAGCAGACGCAGCAGTGTACGACCAGTCATCCAGTCAACACTTGGAAGCATAGAAGTGTGTTCAAGGCCTAGAAAATCCTGATGACTAGTTTGTCCTTGGATGGTAGAGTAGTTCACGTAAATAATAAAAGTGGATTATGATTAATCCTGCACACTCTTCTCTCTCCCCTTCCTTCGTCTTCTGGGCTATTCTTCTCTGTTGGCTGGGGTTCTGCTCTGGCGTGCGGCGTGGGTAATCGCTGGTTCAATACTGTTGTTTTTAAAAAATATATATTAAAAGACGACCTTTAACAATTACAGTGCAGATGGAAGATGGTTTCTTTTATTTAGTGGTACTGTTCTCCCAGAGGACGATGAAGCTGTAGCTCATACACAACTTGGATATGCTGTTCCAGGTCACACTGATAAAGTTGATATAACGTCCAAAAATAGACGTATAAAAAACTGCCATTCTTACTCAAATGGGGACGTCCAGAAGATGTGACCAATGTCAGGAAATCATGTATTTTTGATGTGTTGTGTTTTGTCACAACTGACATTACATTTCGATCTCTTTTCCACACCCAGGATTAGTGTGACTGGGGGGGAGAGGGGAGAGTAGTCGTAGAGAGGGTGAGCGATAAGCGAGGCCATTACTATTACAATGTGACAGTGTGAGTTTCATTTAGATAATAATTGCATAATTATCATCATTTAGTTGGATCTTACATTCCGTTTTTCTTTTTTCGTTTTGATAATAATTGACACTTTATGATATCGTCCAGATCACGTCAATAATGACAGGGGGTTATGATTAATCTTGCACACTCTTCTCTCTTCCCTTCCTTCGTCTTCCTGTTCTGACAGAGACCTTGTGCTTCACACATGCTTTAGAGTATTCTTCTCTGTGGGCTGGGGTTCTGGTTCGATAGCGGGGGGGTTTTGTTTTGTTTTTTATTAAAAGACCACCTTTTACAATTAGAGTGCAGATGGAAGATGGTTTCTTTTATTTAGTGGTACTGTTCTTCCAATCTGTTACGAGGATGATGAAGCTGTAGCACATACACAACATGGATCTGTCCCAGGCCACGCTGATAAAGTATCCAAAAATAGACGTATAAAAATGTCATTCAGAAAGTCATTCTTACTCAAATGGGGACGTCCAGAAGACGTTACAGATGTCCAGAACTCATGTATTTTTGACGTGATCTAGACGATGGTTTGCTCTGGGATAAATTTCGGGTGTCATATGTCACCAAAAGGAGGAAATGTGTCAAGATGCGGCCCTGTAATGCACAAATCAGCCTTTAAACAACGTTATAACAAGCTATTTGTCCAGAGACAGCAGATACACAGGCTAGATGTGTATTTTTGTTATGAAGTCGATAATACATATTTGAAATGGCAGCAAACTAACTGGATCTTACATTCTGTTTTTCTTTTTTGGTTTTGATAATAATTGACAGCCTGTAGTACCAATGGTGTAAAAATAAAGTTTGCTTTGATTCAGGCTACCGACTGGAATCAATGAGACCTTATTTTGTTATCATTTAGTTGGATCTTACAGTATGCAGTTTGGATCTCTTTACCACACCCAGGATTAGTGTGACAATAGTGGAATGTGTGGGGAAGGTATGATTTACTGATTGCTGCTAGTGTCACTACAAATGAGAAGCAATTCACACATACAGTTAGGGTGACTAGATGTCCTGCTTTGTGCGGGACTGCACAGCATTTTGATCCCTTGTCCCGCATCCCGCATTTTGAATAGCTCCAGCTTTGAAAAGTCAACACATCAGGACAGACGTTTTCTAAAATCGGGCTTTTATCCAATGGCTGTGAGGAAAGCTAGGAGGTCTTTCAACATGGGGCGGGGTTTGTGTGTGGGGCTGTCAATCCAATTACACACACATGGGTCAAGCGCAGGTAAACCTGTCACCGTCTATGATGCCTTAGAGTTAAAAACACCAGTGGACCAACTCCAAAGTGACAAAAACACACACAACATTTTTCTGTGGCTTCAGGTTTTGTTTCGTCATATTTTATTCTATGCCTACATTTTTATGAAATGCAGTCGTTTAATTTGGGATAGGAGGGTTGAAAGACTTGATGTGAATAATGCCTACTGCTTTTTTTTAGTATATGGGTCTATTATCTTCAGTGTATGGGTCCACATGTCAAGTGTGAATAACTTTAATATTATATCAGTCATGGGTTAATACCTGTTGTAGGAGAAAATATAGGTAGGATCAGACTTTGAATGCATGAATGTTCCTTGATCTAAATGTGTTACTTTTCTTTTTGAGGATATACTATGGGCTCGCCCTCACTATTATATGCCCACATGATCTACACCTTTTTAAAACACCAGTAGAATACTTCAAAGAATAGATCCCCACGTCAACAACCTGTCTGCTGTGTTTTATTGTGCTGAGTTTAGTCAGATTCACTGTTGATAAAACATGAAAAACAACTACTTTCAAAAGTTATAGAAATAGAGAGAAATAGGGATAGAAATAGGAGTACAAGCAGACTATCACACAATACAATAAGTACAGTGAAACTTAATACGATAACAAAAGTATGTTAAAGTTTTAAACATGCTACGGTCCTAACCTGTAACCTGCGTAATGTATTGTTTATTTTGTAAGTTAGATGGACATTATTTTAAATTTCAGGCTATTTCTCAGTATTGGTAATGTGTCCCACATTGTCCCACATTTGGTTCGTTGGGATCGCTGGGATCATTGGAAATAATGATCCCATGTTATACCTTATGTGTTATCCTCAGTATTCATCTATATTTGTGTGTTTGTATGAATTTTTACCCAATAAATTCAATCAATCAAAGACACGAGCGGCTTTCTTGCTACTGGTTTATTGGAAAGCTTCTTCTCTCCAAATCCGTGAAAACTGAAGGCAGTAAACAAGAAAATACAAATCTCACTTGTATCTTGTTTGAGGTTGTGTAAACAACAATACACAGCTTCACACATGTGTGAGTTTAACTGGCAAACAGCTTGTGGGTGTATCACTGTAAGGAATGACTGTCTGCTGGGCATTGGGCAATTACATTTACACCGTTCACTCGGGATTTAAGATCTCTGCTGCCACCTAGCGTGTACCGCTATCAAGTGCAGCAAACAGCCCCCCTTTGCAGCAGGGGCAACCATTGCTCTACTGCAGCAGCAAATGAATGCAGTGACATCTGTATCTATTTCCTTCTGTGTCTGGAACTGAAATATCAGTTAAGATGCAGAGGAAAGTAAAATTAGGACATGAAGATAAGAATCTGGATGAAGAAACTTCACCCACTCACTTTGGTTTGTCATGACGATGAGCAGAAGATGCCTGAACTGTCTTTCTCTCAACTCTTCATTTAATAGGAAACAATCATGAGTAAAACAACCTCTTAAATTGTTCCAATAGGGCGCTGCTGTTCAAAGATTTAAGGAGTCTGTTTATTAAAAACCTCGCCTGTATTTAATTTAGAGTAAAATAAATGGCTTTTTAATCATTAACAAACATTTTCATGACTGCCTCCTCCTTCCTGTCATCGATCACGAGGCTCTTCACCGTTTTACCTAGAAGTTGTCCTCAGCTTTTGCATTTAGTGTGTTTATATGCACAGAAGTGAAAATGCTAACTGTTCTGTCAACTTCTTCAGGCGGTTTAATCCCAAGCTTCAATTTAAATCCTGAAATTTGTTTCACAGGCACGCTGATGCTCAGGCCGAGTTGGATAAGTGGGGACTCAGCTTTGATAAGGAACTCCTCAATGTGACCGGCAGAGTCCTCCCACAGGAGAGGCTTTTCCAGGGTCCAAGATCGGGATGGGATTCTTCTGGTTGCTTAAATTTGTTATTATGGAATGAATTAAATAGATTCATTCATGTGATCTTAATTAAGAGTTTAATGTAGTTATTTGTGTCACCCAGTATGACTACGACCCCGTAACAGCTGACTGGGCCAGAGAGATGCGGGGGGTGCCTCTGATTAGTGCTCCGCCGCTGGAAAACTGGATCCTGTTTTACACCCGTCGCAACAGCGGTGAAGCCCAGACCCTCCTGCAGACCCTCCATAGAGTGAGCGAGCCTCTCGGTGTCCGCATGCAGACAGCTGTCATGTGAGTTCTAACATTTAACATCCTTCAGTCAAAAACCGGGTTTCTGCACCGCCTGTGATAAGAGAAGTGAAATTAGTCACAATGGTTCCCTGAATGTTGACCCTTCGTCTGCATCAACACATTTGTGTGATTTGTGGACCATCGTTCAGAAAACATTTAATTAATTCAGTTGCCACTTTATTTTGTACAGCTAGCTAAAAAATAAACCAGTCTGTCCTTTTGATTCAGGTCGAGTATGAGGATCATCAGGGATCTCTCCTCAGAGCCCTGCAGCACAATGTTGGACCCCAAACACAGATGGTTAGTGTCTGAATACATGGAACACAAACACAGAAACGCAGTTCATCTCCACAAGTTTGAGTTTTGTTACTGTTTCATCGGTGCATTGTCGCCACGTATGAGACCAGTCATTTGTGTTTGTCAGGTGGTGGTGGTCCTCTCCAGCAACAGGAAGGACAAGTACGACAGCGTCAAGAAGTACCTCTGTGTGGACTGCCCCATTCCCAGCCAGTGTGTGCTGTCCCGTACTCTGAATCGAGCCGGGGCTCTCATGACTGTGGCTACCAAGATTGTACTGCAGATGGCTTGTAAGATGGGAGGAGAGCTCTGGAGTGTGGAAATCCCCGTAAGTCATGCACACACCAATTGATTAGTTGATTATATTCTTTAAAAGTTGAGGTGTGTTATGGGAAAACGAGTTCTTAGGTGGATTGAGGTGTCTTGAAGCACATGGAGAATGAATGGTCCATAGTCAGCATGCCTCTCCCTCCCTCCCTTTCTGGGGAGCACAGAACATTTAAAGAGAAATCAAAATAAATCCATAAATACTGTAGTACTACACACACGGCCAGTATCCAAGAAAGAATTTAATCATTAGTTTTTTCAGAAAACCCAAAGAAGAATGATTTGGGTTTGTCAAACACTGTGGGTATGGGAACTGACAAACGCTAATGACATTTGGTGCACATAAATGATGTGCTGGTGCACCAGTGCAGCCAGTGTAGAAAGCTGAAGAACAGGAGAGGCAGACGGTGTCCATGAAAGTTTTGAGTCCGTTCAGAAGGTCGGGGTAAAGACCCAAAGGTTTACAAAAATGAAAACTGATTTGGTGTTTGTCACAGAACTAGAACGTGTTGTATTTTAACGTGTCCCACCTGTTTGTGCAGCTCAAACATCTGATGATTGTGGGCATCGACTGCTACCATGACATTACAGCTGGAAAAAGGTCCATCGGAGCGCTGGTGGCCAGCCTCAACCCGACCATGAGCAGGTTAGTTTCTACAGCAGACAGCCTGTTCACACCTGGTGTTTGTATCTGTCCTGGTGAACCATCACAAGTAGCCAGCGGATCTCACCTCCCTGCTCCATATGCAAAGAAATATGTACGTAAAGAAATATGCAAAGAAATATGTACATAAAGAAATATGTACTTAAAGACAGACGCCATCTCTTACACAAAGAAAGAAATATGCAAATAAATATGTACGTAAAGAAATATGCAAAGAAATATGTACGTAAAGAAATATGCAGGGAAATATGTACGTAAAGAAATATGCAAAGAAATATGAGTTTAAAAATAATTGAGTTTGGCCTAGACGGCCTAGTCTGAGACAGACTGACTAGTTCAGTGGTGAGATCAGTCCAAACTGTGCTCATCACCAGCTGCTGCTCACCTTAGCAGGTAAGAGACCCCTGTTAGAAATCCAAATGGATGTCACATGTGTCCTTTATGTGTCATGGTTGCTGCACACCTGGACTTACTGCTGTCCACTTGTGAACCATGACATGAATCTGTCTCATGAAGGCTCGGTGTTGACGTGCTATAATTTGGTCCGTTGTGAATTAGCTTGTGCTCACCATGTGCACAGGTATTTGTTATGGTGGCCTCCCTATCTCAGCTAAGCTGTGTTCTCATTTCTGTGTCCAGGTGGTACTCAAAGTGTGTGCTGCAGCACAAAGGTCAAGAAATCATGGATGGACTGAGTCAGGCCTTAACTGGTAAGTTTTCTGGTTACATTTTTTTCTGCTTCATACATTCCCTTTTTAAATGCTGTTTGCAATGTGTTTTATGATGACCCCGATGAAGGCCACAAGCCCAAACGCGTCGGTCTATCATAATAAAGTTGTTCCTAATACTTCAAGTGTTGCTGGAGTTTTTGCCCTTTGGACCTTTTTCCCTTCTCCGTGTGAAGGAGGTGAAGTTGTGCCACAAACCCCTCTCTGTCTCTACAAAGTCCCCACCAGTCAAATGTTTTCTTCTTGTTCCTGAAGGGTCAGGACGACGTGCAGAGTCGCTGTAGGAGAACCTGTATTCACGCCCATTGGTCCAAGTGTCCATTTTCTCTGCGCTCTGCAATAGTTAGGAGCAAATCCTGGTCCAGTACTCGGTAAACAAACGTGATGTGGAAACTTAAAGCCTCCGTTGTTCATTGACTGAGAAGGGACCCCACAGTGACGTAGGAGGCAGCTTGTGTCAAACAGATAAACTGCTGTGATGAAAATCATATTCATTTGTTCTGGAATTTTTAAAAAGGGAAAAGGAGTACGGCATATTAAGTTCTTTAATGTAGTTATACTTGATGCAAAAACCACATCAAACACACATCAGAGAATTGTTCTACATGTGTGGAGGGGATCTTTTAAAATACACATGAATCTCAGCATTGGTAAGTAAAGTTTTCCATCTTTGTGTTTGTTTTCCAGGGGCCCTGGGAGACTACCTGAAGTTCAACAAGTGCCTGCCTTCGCGCATCATTGTGTACCGAGACGGAGTTGGAGACGGCCAGCTGTCCAGCGTGGTCAACTATGAGGTGGCACAGATCAAGGACTGCATCAAGAAAATGGGACAGGACTACATGTGAGTGACTGTTTGAAAGGTGACATCACATGTATTCGACACTAGGACACCATTATCTACCTGTTCAATGTAAATAATCTTATAGTGTCAGGGCAGACAGTAAAAACTAAAATAATGTACATGGATGTTCACAAATGAAAGAATGCTTTCATTTCCTTTTAAAATGAACTGACACTGAAAGCTGTGTGATTTCTGTAAACAGACACACTACACCATGTTGATGAGCCAACACTGAAACACACATTCAGCTTCTTGACTGTGCTCTTTAGTCAAAAGCCCTCGGCTGAGTGAAGATGGTGATTTTACTAACCGTGGCAGAAGAAAGCTGATTGAGTTTTATCTGCAGTGGTCTTTAGGATGTGGACATGGCTGAGATTTCCTTTCATCAGGAGTGAAGATAGACACAGTTTATAAACGCAAGAAGTACAAGACACTCTTTTCAGCCGAGTAACAGACTCAGCTCTATGAACCTCTGATCTGAGGATGACATGTTGGTAACAGACTCAGCTCTATGAACCTCTGATCTGAGGATGACATGTTGGTAACAGACTCAGCTCTATGAACCTCTGATCTGAGGATGACATGTTGGTAACAGACTCAGCTCTACGAACCTCTGATCTGAGGATGACATGTTGGTAACAGACTCAGCTCTATGAACCTCTGATCTGAGGATGACATGTTGGTAACAGACTCAGCTCTATGAACCTCTGATCTGAGGATGACATGTTGGTAACAGACTCAGCTCTATGGACCTCTGATCTGAGGATGACATGTTGGTAACAGACTCAGCTCTACGAACCTCTGATCTGAGGATGACATGTTGGTAACAGACTCAGCTCTACGAACCTCTGATCTGAGGATGACATGTTGGTAACAGACTCAGCTCTATGAACCTCTGATCTGAGGATGACATGTTGGTAACAGACTCAGCTCTATGAACCTCTGATCTGAGGATGACATGTTGGTAACCCACCAGCTGATGTTAATGGTCATAGTTTGGAAGCTCACCCACCTGATGGAGGTTCTCTATCTGCTCATTTAGGCCCAAGCTGAGTGTGGTGGTGGTGAAGAAGCGCATCGCCACCAGGTTCTTCGCCCGCTTGCACGGCAAGGTGACCAACCCCCCCCCCCCGGCACCGTCATTGACTCAGAGGTCACCCGTCCAGAGTGGTAAGTTTTTAGCTTCTTGTAGTTAGCATTGTCCTGAGGGAGGGAGGCAGGTGTTCAGAGGTTCTTGTTTCAATTAAAAGAACATGGAAAGTCTTAATCTGAACCCTTATAATCAGATCTGTGTAGAAATAGTTGTAAATGGGGACGAACCAGACCTTCTGGAACCATCAGATCTGTGGAAAGTCATTAGCTGCTTAGGCTAATACGCCTTATAATGGCAAGTAAAATCTGGTAGTGGTGGTTAACCGCTGCAGCCCTGGTTTGCAGGTATGACTTCTACATCGTGAGCCAGGCTGTCCGCAATGGATGCGTCTCCCCGACCCACTACAAGGTCGTGTTTGACACCAGCGGACTGAAGCCTGACCACATGCAGCGGCTCACCTACAAGCTGTGCCACATGTACTTCAACTGGCAGGTAGGCCAACGCCATGTTCAGTATAAAGAGCAGAGCACATACCCCCAACGAGAGAGCCGTATTCTAGTGAAAACTGAAAACACAATTCTGGTATCAATAACGTCACAATTGTTGTGACATTTTCATGCTTCATTAGCTACGCATGGAAACTAAGTGTGAAATGATTGTTCTGAATCCATATGATCTCAACTACACGATGATGATGTATGATGTATCGGTTCTGATGACAGTTCATCATATTCACATCTGGATCAGGTTCTAGTCGGTCAGAGGTTCCCTTAGCTGGATTCTCTCTTTATGATTGGAAGATTACTTTTCAACATATTTATGAAAAAGAAAAAGAAGATTCCTGGTTCTGGATCAGGATCTAGATCTGGATCGACACCATTGTTTAATGGATTTGTGCCTGGCTCCAGCCCAGCCCCTCCATAAACTCTAATGACATTTGGTTCGTAACGTTCAGATAATCCTGCTGACAGAACAACAAACAAACACACGGGTGAAAATGACCTCGTTGGCAGAGGTAATAAAGGTCGGTGTGATTTGTGAGTTGACTCTATTTTCTCTGATGCTTTAGGGGGTCGTCAGAGTGCCCGCTCCCTGCCAGTACGCCCACAAGTTGGCTTTCCTCGTGGGTCAGAGCATCCACAGGGAGCCCAACGTCAAGCTGGACGACCTGCTCTTCTATCTTTGAGCACTTTTAGTATTTGGTTCAGTTTAAGTTACGTTAAGGTTCATTTTGTTGTTCAATGTTTTGAATGTTTTTTGTTCTAATTAAAGCTGAATGTTTTTGTTTGCTTAAAACTGTGTCTTCATCTTTAGAGGTAAAGCACATTGTGGGGTTGTAGACACACCAGCAGTGAACACTCAGCCATTCATTCTGATCCTTCTACTGTCCTGATGTAAAGGTCCTGGAGCTCCAACTGGACACATGGAAGCTTTTGAATTTTTGATTGAACCATTTCTGAAGCTGGAAGTCTCAAAACGCTCCTGAAGATGATGATGATGATGAGTGAGACAAACTGATGCTAACAGAACCCATCAGGTTTATACCTGTAGCTGTATTCAACTCAGAGACAATGAAAATCCTAAATGATGTCATATTTATTGGGGTATATTGAGACTAAACATAAGCTGTGTCCCAAATCACATACTTCCATACTCAAAGTGACCAGTTTGAGTCTATAAGTGTTCTTACTACTAAGCCAAAACCCAGTATACTGTAAGTACAGTATACTCAAAATGAATTGATTGTGGAATGATGGACACTTCTCACCCTCAATGATCGCCATGATCTAGAATCTACTAACTTTCATGTCTTA
The DNA here is from genome assembly GCA_037577475.1 of Chaunax sp. Z400. Classification (NCBI taxonomy): domain Eukaryota; kingdom Metazoa; phylum Chordata; class Actinopteri; order Lophiiformes; family Chaunacidae; genus Chaunax; species Chaunax sp. Z400. The sequence goes on from CM075189.1 coordinate 5,356,237, forward strand.
TAAGTAAAGCAAATACACGATACAAAGACACAGTGAAATAGTTTTGACAGAAGTAAACAAAAAGAAGAAGACGACAGGGCGGGGCCTCCACATAGGAGTACACCTCACAGTCTGAACATGGAGCTCTGGGATCTTCTGTGAATGATGATGTCATTTTCCAGTCAGTTGATAAGGCGATGCTTTTGTATGTGTTGATTTCTCAGGTTAGGTGTGCAGCATAAGTTACCATGGTGATGTACCCCGTTAGAAATGAACCGGCATCTGAACACTGAACACCACGGGTAACTTGGAGTTACCTTGCTAACCACCAACCCGGCTCTGTGTTACCAGTCTCTGGACAGAGTCAGAGTGAAGGAGGAAGTTGGAGAAAGTAGCTAACCTTCATGTGATTAAGACTTGTGATGTTGGGAGCTTTTCTCTTGAAGCTTTTAAAGTTTGGGTGCAGTAAAAAGACAGCGAGGTGTTGTTTTCCAGCTTAAATTACATGTATTCTGTCCTCTCGTAACACATCAACTTCATTTTTGCAGTCAAAAGGCAGCAAAAACAGAACAGCCATTTAAATCCAAACTCTAGTTTTCTATCTTATTCTTTTTAACCATAACAGACGCCTGTTCCTCTCTGTACACCTCAGTCATCATCTCTGCCTCACACACACTGTCACTTCACTTTCCAGCTCTCTGGCTAGAGCAATTAGCTCATATGGTTCAGCTGGGCAGCAACCATTGTCCTGCCTGCCTGGATGACTGTGGGGTTTGTAGTCTTTTAATGGACGTGATGGGTTGTAGTCCTTGTTGCTGACACCAGGAGGGAATGTGTCTCCCTTGTATGACACAACCTCTAATGACACAAACTTTAAAACATTACATCTTCACTGAACATTTATATGGACTTAAAATGAGCAGATCGCCAGCAAATAAAGTGATAACACAGTTTCCAACAAGACAGCCTGTGTTTCAATCATTTAGTTATTTCAGTAGGTCATCTATTGACACTATGAGACAAAATTCCACCCTGAGGAACACCATTAATAAATGTGAAGTGGGACAGATAACTCATTATCTGATGGACTTACCAGAGAACCAATATCCTAAGTGTATACTTGGAACGTCTCTTACAAACAATTTATTACCATTTTTTCATGATTAATTCTGTCAAATGTCTTGGAAGCATCAAGAAAACACATAATGAAACTAGAAGGGCTCTCAGTAGGTCATATACCTCAGGAATTGGTGAAAAAAGCTAGTTAAAAGTAAGTGGAACATTTTTTTTATTTTCTCCCACATGTCCAACCTTCCCACCAGGTTTCATGAAAGTCCATCGGGTAATTTCTGTGTAATGCTGCTAACAGCCAGACAAACAAACATCAGTGAAAACATAATTTCCCTGGTGGAGGTAAATACATGTATGCTAATCTGTTGGAGCCAGTCTCTCAAAGTCTTTCAATTGACAATAACTCCAATGTTACACAGCAACAAGCTCAAGGGAATGAACTGTAAAAGTCAGTGTGCATATATTTCCTTTTTGTTTGGCAGCTGGAGGATAAGCGCGCTGTGATGGAGAGACAGCTCATCAGTATGAAGGTTCAGTATCAGTCACTGCAGAAACAACAGGTCTTCAGCAAACAGCAGCTGCAGCGCATGAAGGTACTGGAATAAGACATGCACATAGAAACGCGGTCTGTTGTTTGGGACTTGAACAGCAGCGAGGATGTGTTTGTGTTGTGCAGGTCCAGATAGCCACTCTGATGCAAATCGATCCCGACCTAAAAATGAGCTTGGTTTGATAAGACAGAAATTAATTTAAGCCAATAATGAAAATGTAAACAATGTCTTCTAATAAACAACACACAGCCTGACTTTTATTAAAGGTTGTCATGGATCATAGGATTCACACATTTCTGTTCTGAATATGTAAAGAGATGAAAATGATATGAAATAACATAAAACTACCTGATGAAGACAAATCTAGTCAGACAAGAAAGAAGTAAACATTGCTGTGATTTAAGATATTTCATCAGTTCACGTTTTGCATGCAGTGTTATGATGGTTTCTTTGTGCATGTGGTCCATGTTGAGTGAAGCTCTGTCTGTCCTCAGTAAGGATGCAGAGCGTCTCGGAGATGAACTTTCCCTGCAAAGGATGAAATCTTTGTCTGAGAGCCAGAGAGCTTTGGAGCTGGAGAGGAAGCTCTACTCATCTGAGCGGCAGCTCAAACAGGTCTGTAAACCCTGCATCTCCTGGTCACACAGAAACACAACAGTACCAATGCTTCCACACAATAAAGGGTTCTGAAAACATGCATGTTTGTATTCTGAAGTAGCAAAGTGCAAAGAGATAGCACAGATTTATAAAGCAGGAAAGGACAGTGTTGTTTAGTTAACTGTAGGTCTGAGTGTGTTTGAGCTGATCCAAACGGAATCAGCAGCAAAACACTGAGCTGTCTGCATGAGCAGTGACCATGTTAACTTTATAGTCTGTTCTGTCAAACCTACAGGGAGCAAGTTTCTGACACACTTTGTATTGTTCGTGTGTTTTCTGTGCTTCAGGCTCAGAGTGACAAGTTCAAACTGCAGCTACGGGTAGAAGAGCTCCAGCTCAAATATCAACCCAAAGGCAAGCACAACAACACCAAAGCCATGTTTTTACATCGGTCACGTTTCTCTGGTGTTTCGGATTAAAGTTTAAGGAACTGTTGGTCGTACTGAAAAGGATGCAGCTACATTTTAAACGTCCATGTATGACTCAGACTCTAACATCGCCTCCTTCTGTTATTTTCATGTTTAGAGGCAAAAAAGAATCTGATCCAGAGGACGAAGAAAGAAAAGCTTCCTGTTGACAACATACCCTCCTCTGAGCAGACATTGGAGGAGGGCAAGGAGGTTGTTGCCATGGAAATACGAAGACTGCAGACCATGAAGCACACACATCTCTTCCAGCTGAGGCAGTGAGCTCCATACAGGGTGTGTGCATCAGAGGTCGGTACCTTTGTTGACTGAAACAGGATCAGAGTGACGTAAAACTGAGTTGTGATACACAACATGAGCAACACACACAGGCTGCAAGACCAAGACAGAGTATTAGGAACTCCCATTATGTGATGAAAGGTTGGGTACCAAACCCACTACTTTTAAGAGTAGCGGCAAAATCACGTCAGTACTACTGAGAACCGATTTATGTCAGTGAGAGAGCATCTGACTGAGAGAGTAAGACTCCATCATCCCTGTGTGGCTACACTTCACAAAACTCACTGTAATATCTGTAACCTGAGGAAACACCTGGTCCAAAACTAAATATACTGAGCAACAGTAGAAACGCATATGTTTTTTTTGATGTCATGCCATCCTGTCAATCTTAAATATCAAAGGTAGATTATGGTTCACACATCTTTATTCACCCTTTAGCCATACAGAAAAATCGTTTTTGTGCAGATTAGTGGTTTTTGTCTTAGTGTTTACAAGTCAGAAAGTGTGGCTGGTGAGACAGAGAACAACAATAGTCACTACCGTGCGTGTCTACCTCCAGCATTTATCACTACTTTACCCGGTGATCCTGAACGTCGCACAGATGCTCTGTTGGGTTGAGATCTGGTGAATATGTTGCCCAAGGAAGGACAGTGACATTGTTCTGGTCCAGGCTACTCCTGACAGACATGAGCCACATGTGGTCTGACATTGTCATGCATGAAGGTGATGCCTGATTGCTGTATCCTGGGAATGACATGTGGACCTGGGACCGTATCTCGGTAACAGATAGCTGTCAGTGTACCGTGGATGTGGACAAGGTCTGCCCGCCATCCATTAGCAATGGCTCCCCACATCATGACATCACCACCAAATGGTCCACTTCCTGGATGTATGCTGCAGGAGAGCGTTCCCCACGTCGACGATACACACGCCTACGACCATCAGCTCTGTGCAAGTTAAATCTGGACTGGTCACTGAATGCAATGAGCCATAACATCTGTAACATCTGTGCTGAACGTGTCTGCAGAGATCCGGCCATCAGCATCATCATCATCATCCTAACTGCCTGGTCACGTAAGCTTAGTGGAAGTCGTGACATCATCAGTTGTTTCAGTAGGACATTAATTAGACTCGGTAAATTATCGCCTTGACCAGGTCTTTTCATTCATGCAGAAAAAAATCTCACCAACATCATCGTTTACTTTGAAATGAACCAGTGACTGTTTTTTCTATGTTATGACTAAATGATGGTTATTCATGATTTAACAAGTTTTGGTTGTGGGTACTTGAAAAAGTCATTTCTATGTATTACATGTTTGTTTGTTTCAGTAGATTAGGGCTAGTGGAAGGAAAATATTGGGTTTTTAAAATGATGTGTTTCTACTGTTATGATATTGAAGTGATATTAAGTCATCGTGTGTGTGGTTATGGCCTTATTATAGTACACTGTTCCATGTAAGGCAGTGTTTATCAGACGTATTCATTTGATAATGGTTTATTTCATAGGGACAGCTACATCATTCATCATACATAGACAAACAGAATGAAACTGAGTTTTAAAACCTTTGCCCAGTTTCATAGTTTTTATAGGGAATGCTAATAAGAAAACACGTCCAGAGAAGGGCTTTTAAACAACAAAGAGAATAACACATTGAGATAAAAACAAAGTGAGAGCATCAAGGTAAAACGACAGAAATGACAGGAGAAAACTAGACATGATGACATGTTTGTTGCTGGATTGACCAGGATTTGGAAGTTCTCTTGAAACACTGAAGCTGCAGCAGATTTTAAGTGATCAGGCAGCAAGTTCCAGGAGTTTGCATCTTTGACAGAAAAAGCCGTCCTGAGCGAACAAAGTTATTCAGAGTGGAACTTCACTGTTATCACTAGAAGCTGCTCTGGTGCAGCTTCTCCAACTCTGCAATCTTGTAATGCGTTCACAAAAACTTTACTTCATGCTCTACATAATGAAAATGGATGAAGTTTGCAATCTTGTATTTGTGTAAAATGTGACAATGATGGTACCTTGTTTACTTTTTGTCCAACATTTGAATGGCTCAACTGTAAAGTATTATTACAGACTGGTTGGACTGGGACCAGCAGCAGATGTGTTGTCATTGAGTTCAGAGACAGTAGGGCACAGTCAAATGTCCAACACTTTCTTATCATCTTTTAACAGATCTTTTTAGCACGACAGTCTGAAATGATCCGTAACACTTAACCTCTGTTACTTTTCTATTTCGATAAAACCACCCACAGTTTAATATTGATCTTTGTCATCACAGCCTTTCAGTGAAAATCATCCCACAATGTGTGGGTGAGGGTTAACCCCTCCAGCGACTGTCAGCTTGTGTTGTGCTGCTTTATTAAGACATGCTTCTCACTGTCTGCCCTTACAGGAGCTGATAATAGCTCTTCTCAGCAATGCTGTGGCCCAGTTTAAGAAGTACAAGTGCCCTCGAATGAAGAGTCACCTCAGTGAGTGTTCTTGAATACCTTCAGCAGCCTTATAGCAGGCCTCCAGTGGATCCTGCACACACTCTGTATTTTTCCTCATTCTGTCTTCTCTCCTACACAGTGGTGCAGATGGGAGAGGAGTACTACCATGCTAAGGACCGCACCAAAGCTCTAAAGTAAGTCAAAACACACGCTGGGCTTGTAAAGGACTGTTCCACTCCATAACTTGTTGTACTTGTGTAGCTTCAATCAGACCGACCACTCAAAGTGGTTTACAACACGAGCCAGCATTCACCCATTCATATAGTGGAGACAGAGGCTACAACGCTCGCCCCTTCCTGTTCATCAGTAGTGATAACAATTCACACCAACACTCACCAATGGAACGGCCATCAGAAGTCCTTTGGAGCTTAGTATCTTTCCCAAGGACACTTCCACATGTAAACTACAAGCTGGGGGCCGAATAACTGACCGCTCAATGTCCTGAGCCACAGCTGCCCCAAGCTTCCAGCACCTAGTCTTCCCAGGCCGTCTCCCATCTGAGTACTAACTAGGCCTGACCCTGCGTTGTGTCCCAGTTCGAATGAGATCGAGACTATTCAGTAAAGTGATCAGGCAGCTGAAACCTTTGAAACTGCCAAACACGCTTTCTGCTTACAGAAAGGTTTGTGTTGAAAGAGGAAAATCCAAACTGTGGACAATCAGTCATTAGTATAACCTAAAGTGTAAATATACACTATATGTATATTTAGTGTACAGGTATATATATATATATATATATATACAGGTATATACACTGTGTGGAAGCAGTGTTTACTTCTGCCAGTAGAGTCTGTTGGCATGTTATCTGTGTTTGTGTGTTGTGTTATCAGGCTGTTGGACTACGTAATGTGCGACTATCGCACTGAACGATGGTGGAGCCTCCTGACAGCCATACTGACCACAGCTCTGCGCTGTGCTTATCTGATGGCCAGTGTTAAAGACTACATCATATACTGCATGGAGCTGCTGGGCAGAGGTAAGCAAGGTTATTCTGAGCCATCCTTAGCAAATCAGTGTTGTCCGTTTGGAAGGTTTTAATCAATGATCAAATGCAATGCAGTTTTTTGTTGATTATAATAACCTTCCAAATTTATATATTATAAATATTATATATAGCCTCAGGGTTAAAATGAATTTATATTGTGTTGAATTAGAATTACATTGAAGCCCTTCTAACCTGACATTTCTGTGTTATTTTATTGCTAAGTATAATTTGGAGTGTGAGGCAGTATAGCTGAAAATGTCTATATAAGATAAGATAAGAAGATACTTTATTCATCCTGCAAGGGGAAATTCTCTTGTTACAGCAGCATAGAACACAACATGAATACACAATGGTTAGAAAATAGCAGCAAAGAACAAACTATAGGCAGGTAAAGACATAACAGGTTAAAGTGACAGTTGCAATAAATAGTTTACAAATCATACAACCATGACTTATCATGATATTTCTGCTAATGGCTTACAGTATTCTTCTGACAAATGAGACCAGCCATCAGCCATACCATTAGGAGTCATTTGTTAGTTAAACCAAACACATGACAACAATTCATCAAATAGTCTAAGTAATAAAAGACAAATGAATTTAGGTTCTTTTGAGGCTTTTTATTTGTTAGACAAACTTGCTCTCTGTGGAAGCTTTTGGCCAAATGTTCCTTTGTGTCTCTCAGATGAAACTTCTGCTCACAGATTAAGAACTTATTTGTGATAAATCTGCCTGAAAATGAACTTTTAAAACTGAATTATCCTAACATATAATATAAAACGTAAGACTTTCAACTTCAGTACAAAACATTGTGAAGTAAGAAACTCTTTCACATGTATCTGATCAAAGAGGTCATGATTCTGTCATCTTGTCTTCCAGCCTCAACTTTGAAAGAGGAACAAAAGTCAAGGATTGAGAAGAATCTCATCAAAGTCCTGAAGAATCCAAAGAATTCAACAGCAAACATCTGAGATTCAGATTCAGATCTATCATAGCACTGATGCCAGAATGTTACTATGTGCAGTGAGGGTATGAATTAAATGCATGAAACAAAAGAAAATGTTCTTCTTTCAATGGAAAGTGTCATGATGGCGTCTTCTGTCTCATGCAGTTTGTAGCTGTGGTCACATTTAAACCAGCAAATGTTGAGCTGGCCCACAGTTGAACTAGGTCACAGACCAGGAAGTATCTTTTAAATTCATACAGCCACTTTTGACTTGTCTTATGTTGTCGGAACGAGGTCCCTGATGCCGAGCCTGAGTGCGACTCTTCCTCTGTCAGTGCAGCCAGGTCGCTGTGGAGCGATCGCATGGCTTTGGCTGGATCTAATGAGTTGAGCATAGAAGTGCAGGACTACATCCCATTCAGTCAGTAAACACACTCACCCAAACACAACCATCCAGGCTACTGTGCACTATGAAAGTACTTTTTTTACTCTACTTCATGTTTATGGTGTACAACTTGGATTAAAGCAAGGATAGAGAAAAGTTATTGGCTTTAAGATAAACTAGTGTGACGCCTGTTCAAAATGAGCCTGTCTGGAAGGGGCTTACTTCTCCTCTGGTCTGGAGAGCTGCTCTGACTGTGTACGGTCAAAACGTTAAAATCCCAAATTAGTTGATTCCCCATCATAACCAGTGCTGTTATGTTACGGCTCTATGCATTATGTCTTCAGCAATTCATCTTCTTTTTTTTTCAATTAACCCTAATCTGATAACCCTAATCTTAGACTACTTCAATCATTTCTCTAAACATTTTTTATTGCTCAATTAGTATAACAAAGTAATTTACCCAATATAAATGTCAATTTAAAAGGATCAGTGTGACGCATAAATTCATTTAAACATATCGTAGCAACTCTTTACCTGAACTGGAAAATCACTATTTTCACTTCAGTACTTGAGTCAAAATGTAAAATGTGTTTCCACAGATTTATTTCACCATTGGAGTTATATGCATTTAAGATAATCAAATGTATTTTTGCATCAGTGTGTAGAGCACATACCTCTGCCGAGGCCCAACATACCCCAAACAACTAATCCAAATTCCAGTTATTAAGCTAACATAACATAAACATACGTTAAATGAAAAGCCTTAATTTGGAAAATAACGCTGGAAAAAAATCCTGCAATGTTAAAGAAAGTTGAAAAAATCCATGCATTGTCTCCTTTATCAGGATCTCCTCCTAAGTTTGATGGTTTCTTCCTTGGTACATGCTCCATCCTTCCACACAGTTTCATGGTCATCTAGTAGTTTATGTGGAATTGACAAAATATATATATTGCAATGTTGAAAAGATTCCTGGCTTTTCCTCTTCATCTGGATCCATTTTAAAACTAAATGAGTTCTTCCTTGCTATATGGCTAACTCTTCTACCAAGTTTCATCAACATCCATCTGGTAGCTTTTGTGTAATCCTGCTAACAGACAAACAATCTGAATCAGAGAGCGCAGAACCGAGGCTGCCATCCGCAGCGCCATCTTAGTCGTTCTGTCTACTTTTCTCTTTTTAGAGAGCGCCATGGAGAGCACAATGTGGAATTACATTTTTCTGAATCACTTAGCCGAGTTCTCAGAGTGTCTGTTTCTGTGTGGAGCCCTGAGACCCCACCCCTGCTGCTGAACACAGTGCTGTTCTATTGGTTCAAAGTTTATAAATATCAATATGTTGTGGGTCCAATTTGTCCTAAATTCAGCAGCGCACATCCTTATGTCCCCACAAATACACACGTCCAGTGTGTAGTAGATCAGATGAACAGTTCTTGTGATATTTGGTCGACAGACAGACACAGACAGCAGCTATAGTCTGATAACATGTCATAAAGCTTGAGGCTAATACTGTAGTTAATCTGTTAAAACTGTGTTCAGCGTAACACCTTTCTATTTAATGAAATAACAACTGTTGTAA